>CM034309.1:40139831-40612605 GCA_019925795.1 Dendrobium chrysotoxum | reverse complement strand
TTGACGGGTTTGCTACCGTGAGTCAGTCTATGCCACCTATCTAAGAGCCTAGGGAAGTACGAGGGAGGAAGGTACTTCTGCTTAAGCTCACGCTTCATCGACAGCCAATCAGTGATGGGGTACTCATTGCGAGACTCCCTAAGGCTTTCTAAGTTAGACCAGAATTGACTAGCCCTACCAATGAGTTTCATACTGGCGAAACTGACCTTCCTAACTTCGGAGATGTCATACCACCTAAAGACACTATCCATACCTTTGATCCAGTCCAGAAAGAGCTGGGGATCGAGGGTACCATCGAAAGTAGGTGCATCGACCTTGATATTCTTCATCAGGGGAAGATCAGGGTCGTGGTGGTGCTCTTGCCTATGGTGGGGAACTCGATGAGGAGCTCGAGGGTGCCCCTCATCCATAAAAGGATCGTCCCCGTACATAGAGGGTGGCCTAGAAGGGGTATATGGAATTGGGTGGCTCCTACCATGCTCTATGGTATCAAGACGGTCAGTGGTGGTTCTACGAAATTCTGCGAGATCAGCTTGGTTTTCCTTTAATTGTTGGCTAATAGCATTCATTTGACCTACCAGTAAGTCTAAAGTCCTTCCAAGTTGTTCAGGATCCATTGCTAAGCACTAGGGAAGGTTTAGGGGTGACAACTAAGAGTGGACAGCAAGTGTAAGTGCAGGAAATACACCCTAAGATGTAACTAACTGCTGCAGGAAACCTTAGGACAGCACTCTATACTAGGGTGTTAAGGCTCCTAAACAAGTAGCAAGGTTGTCGGGTTAAGACCAGCACTTAGACACTAAAAAAAGACCTACTTTACTAAATGTATGCAGAAATTTAAAGGACAGCAAACACAAATGGAGTTTTAAGCAATTTTAAAGATGCGATGCATGCAAAATTAAATAGACTAGCAAGGTAACAACCTAGGGTGATTTTCTAGCATGCAATCCTAGGTTAACCATTCTCTGATACCAGATGATGCAGGACTAATATGTTTTGGATAAAATTCAGGAGTTGCACGAATTATTTTAGGAGCAATTACTTGATCAAATTACTAGCAAACTAGAACGATAAAATAAAACAAAGGAGGGAAGCTTGCGTTTAGGCCAAACCACATTAAAAGCGCTAAAACAAACAAATAGATTGGAAAATCAAATTAAAGCTAACATGATAGACATTCATTCATAATCCCTTAATTAACAACAAGATTAATAGCAAAGAAAGTACACTCAATAAAACCCTACGTTTACTAAGCTTTAGCAAAATTACGCGGAGCGATCCCTTGCGTTTAGTCACCACCTACAAGGTTAGAGAACAAAGAAGTAGTTGAAAAGGGAAGAAAAATCCACCCTTACTTGGAGAGGAAACGTCGCCGAAAGAAGTCCTTTGGTTTGCTAATGGTGCCAGTGATGATTTGTAGAAGACGCTTGATGTAGCCTTTGAAGGAAAACGATGAAGTGGCCGGAGGAATGGCGGGCGAGAATCGACCGACGATAGTCCACCATCCTTTGAGTCTTTGATCGTCAATTGTATCAACCAAGAGGATGTGGACCCGCTCGAAGTATTCGTCGACGGTGGTTTCGTAGTCAAATCCAACATCGAAGAATGGGGAGCGGAGTATGTCAATGTTGTCTTGATCGTCAAGCACCAAGCCTGAATCCCAAGGGCGGACTTCCATTCATGCTTCTTGTGGAGTAGAGGGAACGAAGACGTCGTTTGCTTGCTGGCCTTGAAGGTTTTCCTCAAGAGAATACTGATTTCCCTTAGTAGGAACAAGAAAGAGGGGCTAGGAGTGGTGGGCGGCCAAGGTAGGGAGAGAGGGAAAGAATTGGTTCAGGTTTTGGAGAGTTTAGGTTAGGGTTTTGTGTCAAAATCTGAAGTTATTTTCAGATTTTGAAATTTGGAGGGAGGTGGGTAAGGAAACTAGGTTTAATTTTCAAAAGAGAGGATTTAATGTGAGAGAGGGGATTGGTGAGAGAGAGGGGGGAATTGGAGAGAGAGAGGGGGCGGCATAGGGATAGGGGGCCGGCGGCACTAGAGGGGATTAGGAGGGATTAGGGAAGGTGATTGGAGTTTCCTAACTTAGAATTAGGAAATAGAAAGATTTAATTCTCTCCCTATTAATTAAAATTTCAAAAAGAACTCAAATAGGAAACTTTCCTAAAATAGTTTTGGTAATTTAGGAAAGTATTCTAATTTGAATTTAATTAAATTCAAATCCCCAATGCCTTCCAAATATACTCCCTCATAATTTAGGAAACTCAACTAGAGAATAATATAAGACCGTGTAAACTCGGATCTAATAGAATAAATAGATAAAGATAAGGATAGAGAATAAAAAGAAGAACACCAACACCAACTCTTTAAGGTATTGATGAGATTGGCCACGAACCCGGACTCTTCCTAGGTTAGTGGGTGATTCGCTCTCCCTTCGGGATTTCTCTCCATTGCTCTCGAGCTCACACAAGACACAATATGCAGGAATTTTGCTAGAAATCATTCATTAATTTCAAACGATACAATAGGGGCCTATAAATAGCCTCAACAAGAGAAATAAATAGAAATGACTCAAATGCCCACATTGGGCTTACAAACACTCCGCCCTTAAGTAAGGGTAAAACAGTAAACTAAGATAAAAAAAACACAAATAACATAATAAACTCAAAAATACAAGGACTCGATCGTGGCCGTAGATCGACGGCCACGTCTACGATAAACTTTCCAAGTGTGGATGTCCTCATCATTTTATCTATTATTTCATGCTTATATATGTGATATATATTTGAATTGGAATTTTTCATATTTTAATAACCAATAAATTATAAAAAATGATTCAATCCAATAATAATACAATTTTTTTGTCTTTCATTTTATATGCATTAGATAAATTATGTTAAAATTTTGGTGATCACATTAGTTTTGCTGGCAACCATAGGAAGACATACTTTAGAAACATAAACAATTAGGGAGTGGCACTCTTTTATATGTGTTTCTATTGCTTTACACTAGGTTCAATTAGTCACATAGATTGCTTTGTGATATATTCAAATTACTTGGGTTAATGGGTGTAGAGATGAGTAGGGTTATAGGCTTACACACTACTCACTTGTAGGTTCTTAGAACACATCTAGTATATGATTTCAATGAGAACAGCGATTGAACAAATGGATTCATCATGCTAGATGTAGATAGATGACAGAGATATATAATTGATCAGCATCTAGCTCTGTTGACATCTATCATATCATGCCCTTATGAGTCTGCATATAGTTTAGGATCCATACACTATAAGATAGATAACTTACACACAAGCTTTACACCTAAACCACTTCTTCATTTAATCAGTATATGATGTGTCATCTCCTCTTCATTTAGGAATGACTCTCCTTTTAATTTCAGACACGATTATGTACATTAGATGGCATTCATGGCCAAGGAAGGATGCAAGTCCATTCTTCTAACTTCTCCACCATGTTGAGAGCATAGTTGGGCTTTCTTAGTTCCACACGACTCCAAGCTTGTTTGATCTCACAATATCAAACTACAAGTCCCATCATTCCTATCTCATTTCATACTTCGTAGTTCTTATCTCTTCTACCATGTTGTTGAGATATTCAGGTCCTTCATCATAACTTTGTTGTCATCTCTACCAGATATATAGGTGTTCTTGGTCACACATAACCAAATTGTAAATCTCATTTCAATATCACCTCTACCATATTAATGAGATGTATGGGCCTCTCGATCATATGCGATAAAGTTATAATTCGCACACCTTGGAAATACTCTATCACATTCAGTGGATGTTCAAAATTTTCAAATCTATTCCATCTTTGTTAACACATTGAGAAGAAATTTGGGCATTCTCGATCCCACACAATTGAGTTATAATTCCAATATCGGGTGTCATCTCCGCTACATCGAAAAGATACATTCCTTTCCTACCAATCAACCTTACAGTAAAGGTAGTTTTCTTAGCCTTATCATATACCACCATGCAATACTATAAATTCAGTTTGGATTTCTCCCTCATATAGTATCAAAATATAATTCCCATATATTCGTCTAGGACTATGTTCACACCCTGAATCTACAAGTTCTCCTCAAATGACACAACCTATGGCAGCTAACAATGATCCTCAGGTCACCATATGACTAAATAAACTAGGGGCACTGATAAAACTAAAACATAAACCATTTTTCTTACAACAGCTCATTCCTTTTTCTCTAGATAGTTGCCGCCACATGGCAATGTATGATGTTCAATCTTGGGCATTTCCTAGCAATCAATGTGGAGTTATAAGTCCCTCTTTTGAGTATATTTCAGTACTTTGGATTCTACCTTTTATGGTTCCCAAGAAATTTCTCCCTTTATACTCTATAGAGCCCCTATAAGATTCATTCTAACTTTTTGACACGACAAGATCTACATCGATCTTACCTAATTTGAACATAAACATTACTTCTTAATCAAGAGTGTTCTTGGATACGCTCGAGATGTAATTAACCTAAGAAACTCGCTCCTTCGAGAAACCACGACCCCTAGAATTTGTGGAAAGAGAGAACTAGATACAAGAACAAGAAAAGCATAGAGAGAAGTGTAGAGAGAATCTGATGGTAAAAGCAATGTATTATTTCCTTGACCCGGTTACAAGCCCTGTACGCCTCTATATATAGAGATGGCGTGGTCCTAAGTATACAGCAAACCTAAGAGCATAGGCCACGTCATCATTTGTTATATTTGGTATATTATATTTATCTGCTAATATCCCCCGGCAAACTGATGGGTGTTGGATCACCGTTAGTTTGTGACGAAGTGTCTGAAATCGAGGAGTAGATAGCGATTTTGTGAAGATATCGGCTATCTGATCCAAGGTGTTGATTGGAAGCAGCTTTATACTTTGATGTTGGATATGATCGCGAACAAATCTTTGATCTATCTCAATGTGTTTGGTACGGGCATGAAAAACCGGGTGTTGGCGAGGGCAATGGCGGAGGTGTTATCACAGTACATGTTGGTAGGATGTGTTTGGGGAGCTCCAAATTCAGCAAGCAGTTTGCGAAGCTAGATCACATCTGCTGTTAGAGCAGCTAAAGCTCGGTATTCGGATTCGGTGGAGGACCAGGCTACCGTGTGTTGCTTTTTGACAGTCCATGAGATGAGAGTGTTGCCCAGGAAGGAGCAGTAACCGGAGGTAGACTTCCGGGACGTGGGATCACCAGCCCAATCCGCATCTGAAAAAGATGTAAATTGAAGATTAGATTTTGTAATAGGTAACCCGAAATCCAGCGTAACTTTGATGTAGCGAGGAGCCGTTTGAGCAGAAAAGTATGTTGCGGAAGAGGATTATGCATATGTTGAGAGAGAATATTGACGCTATAGGAGATATCAAGCCGAGTGAGAGTCAAGTATTGAAGAGAGCCGGTTAGTTTCCTGTATAGCGCTGGATCAGTAAGCAGAGGATCGTGGGAAAATTCGGAAGGGATCTTCGTACAGTCGGGTTAGCTAAGGAGTTGCATTGGCTCAAGTTTGCTTGTTGGAGGATGGCAGCCGCGTACTGTTATTGGGAGAGAAAGTATTGGTTGTCTTGGCTGTCAATCTGTATGCCGAGAAAGTGGAGAACGTTGCCCAGATGTTTCATGGAAAACTTTGCATTGAGCTGTTCCAAAATCTTGGCAAGCATTGAGTTATTGTTACCAGTAATAAGAATGTCATCCACATAAATAAGCAAAAATAATTGAGTATTGGATTTAGAGAAAATAAAAAAAGAGGGATCAGAAGTACTGCTAGTGAAGCCAATTGAGATTAAATGAGCCGTGAAAGTGTTATACCATTGCCTTGGAGCCTGCTTAAGACCATAGATCGCTTTGTGAAGAAGACAAACATAGTTCGGATAGGTGGAGTCCTAAAAACCTTTTGGTTGCTTCATATACACTGTTTCGGTCAGGTTCCCATGAAGAAATGCATTAGCAACGTCGAGCTGTTGGACCGGCCAGCCGTGAAAGAGTGCAACAGTAAGCAGTATGCGAATAGTGGGGAGTTTGGCGACAGGACTGAAGGTCTCTGTGTAATCAAGACCATGTTCTTGATTATTGCCTAAGGCAACTAACCGAGCTTTGTACTTAGCCACCGTGCCATCTGCATGTAGTTTCGTCCGATATGTCCATTTACAGCCTAACACAGACGAGTTTGGTGAGGGAACAAGACTCCAGGTACCCTGTTTTTGCAGTGCAAAAAATTCATCCGCCATCGCTTGCCGCCACTCAAGTCGTTTAACAGCATCGGTATATGTGGTGGGATCTGATAGAGCTGCAGTGGGTGTTTGCTGATGAAGAAGATTCAGGCGGATAGTGGGCTTGAGAGAACCGGTTTGCCTCCTAGTGACCATAGGATGACGGATATGGGTAGATGAGGGCGATGGTGAAGGAGTCTGAGTGGGAGTGTGTTGCAGCACATTGGATGGAACTGTAAGGCAGGACTCGGACTTGGAATTGACGGAACCGTCAGCACTTAAGGAGTTGATTGAAGGTTAGAATGCTGAGAGTGTTGAACCGAAGAAGGTGTAAGAAGTGAAGGCGAGAGAATATGGGATGATTCAGAAGGAGCAGATATGATAGTTGAGAACATGAAAGAATTTTCATCAAACGTAAGGTGTCTGGAGATGATAACTTTGTTTGTAGATAAATCTAGGCACTTATATCATTTGTACGAATCAGAATAACCAATGAACACACGAATTTGTTTTCGGTTGAAGTTTGTGACGGGCATGAGGCGAGATAAGAGGGAAACAAGCACAGCCGAAGGTGCATAAGTGCGTATAATCAGGTTTTGTATTGTGCAGAAGTTCAAAAGGAGAGAGATGTTTTGTGTTTGGGGATGGCATTCGGTTAATGAGATAAATTGATGTCAAAACCGCCTCCGGCCAGTGAATATACAGAACATGAGCAGTGTGAAGAAGTGATCTGGTTGTTTCGATGATATGACGGTGCTTCCTTTCGGCAACACCATTTTGTTCCGGTGTGTAAGGGCAGGATATTTGATGAGATATGCCATTAGTTTGCAGAAAATTAGTGAACCTGTGATTGAGATATTCGCCGCCACCGCCAGTACAGATGGATTTGATTTGTTTCGAGGTGTATTTTTCAATCTGCGTTTTAAATTTAATAAAAATATCGGTAACCTCGAATTTAAAACGCATAGGAAACAGCCAGGTAAAGCGGGAAAAATCATCAACGAAGATAACGTAGTACTGATAACCAGTTTTCGAAGCGACCGGAGCAGGACCCCAAATGTCAGAATGAATAAGAGCTAAAATGGACTGTTGTCAGTTTACAGAAGACTCAAAAGAAAGTTTGTGTCCTTTAGATTTATTACAAGCATGACATAGAGACTTTTGAACATTTATGTGTAAATGCGGATTAGACGTAGCTATATGCTGTAAAGTACTTCTGTTGGGATGACCCAATCAGTCATGCCAGGAAAAAGAGGAGCTAGTGGTAGCAGAGAGCGCCTGGAGCCGTGAGTTCGCAGAGCTGGTACGAAGAGGATACAGCCCGTCCCTACACGGTCCGCGAAGAAGAACTTCTTACGTCGTCAGATCCTTCAAGGTAAAGCCGTTAGGTTCAAAGATAATAGAGAGATTGTTGTCCTTGGTAAGCTGAGAAATAGAAATCAGATTAAACTGCAGATGAGGAGTGTGAAGGAGTTTAGATAGATGTAGCTTACGAGAGGGCATCGGGAGCAACCCCGACCCCGAATGGGTGATGCCGACGGAGCTGTCGTCACCTAAGGTGATGCCGTCCGATCCTTGATAAGGAGATGAAATGGATAAGTTGTCAAGAGAGTTAGTTAAATGTGACGTAGCATCGGAGTCAAGAAACCACTCGGTAGAAGGACGATTGTTGTCGGTGATCAAAGCTTTATCTGGTTGGTTTAACGATTGTGGAACATACTGAGGAGTTAACCTATGCCAACACTCTGGAGCCGCATGACCTTTCTTTAAGCAAATCTGACAGATAGTTTGCACATTTGAAGCAGATCGATTGGACGAAGGAACACCGTGAGACGCCCGACCTCTGTTCTTGCAGCCGCGGCTTCTGTTGGAGAAAAGAGCTATGGATGGGTCGACGGAAGAGGAGTGACGAGCCGCGTCGAAAGCAAGATTTATTTCTTCGCTTAGGAGAAGTGCATACAAATTGTCTAGAATGATGGGAGTTAGCATAGTTCTAATGGCAGTTTTGAAAAATTGATAAGGAGGGGGAAGGCCATTAAGAATATGCAAGATTACATCCTCAGCATCAACCGTGGATCCGGCTAAAGCGATTTGGTCCACCAGGGTTTTGATTTCAGCTAGGTAATTAGTCATCGTGGAATTTTTGAGAGAAACATGATGTAATTTGTTCTTGAGTTGTATTACTTTGGAGCGGTTTGTGGATTGAAAACGAGTTTCAAGATTAATCCAGATTGCGGAAGTTGATTCAAGATTAATGATATAGGGAAGCACGGGAGAAGATATGGTGGAACAAATTGCCGCAGATAGATTCTGATCCGTGAGATTCCATTGAGAATACATCGGGTTGGATCGATTTGATCCATCAGTTTGAACAAGAATGGAGGGAGGAGGAGAAAACTGGGGATCAAGAAAAGAATCAAACCCGTTGGCGCGAAAGACTTTAACAATCTGCGATCGCCATATGGAATAATTTTCAGGCGTGAGTTGGATTTGAACAATATTTTTGAGATTTGACACAACAAACTTCAAGGTGGAGGAGAGAATCGGCTGATCTTGAGGCGAGGATTCATTGTGGTCATCGAGTTGAGAGAAAGCAAAGGTTGCCATCGCTGCCAAGTTCGATCACCTTATTCTGATACCATGTGGAAAGAGAGAACTAGATACAAGAACAAGAAAAGCATAGAGAGAAGTGTAGAGAGAATCTGATGGTAAAAGCAATGTATTATTTCCTTGACCCGGTTACAAGCCTGAGCCTCTATATATAGAGATGGTGTGGTCCTAAGTATACAGCAAACCTGAGAGAATAGGCCACGTCATCATTTGTTTATATTTGGTATATTATATTTATCTGCTAATAGAATTGAGCCACATTTCTTACTGGAAAAATCTCTGGGATTGATACATTCAATTTGCTTTGCATTGATCCCCTTAGGCCTATCAAGTGCATTAGTGACAGTTATGGTCAGACCTCTACAACATCATGATATGCATCTTTCGAAGCCCACACGTGGCTTTAAAAGCCCATATAGTAATTTGACGTCATTTTCAAGAAACCGTTCAACAGATTTAATCCAAAGATATTGACATACATAATTGCAAATAAATCTACTACCCCTCGTTGAGATCCATAAAAGGGTAGCATGCATCTCTTATTAAGATTTTTTTGTCCACTTTTAGACTAGTGCAACTACAAATGGTCAACATCTATTTTGCTAGCTATTAGAATCAAGGACATCCTTTTTTTTAAGCTACAGCTACATCCCAACCAACACAAATACACCACCCAAAAGGTTAAAAGTTTTCCTTTTTTTGCATAATAACCTTGTGGTTTTCAAAATAGCAAATTTATAGCTAAAAATTTTAAATTAGCCCCCATATACTTTCCTAAAATTATGAATTAGCTCATAAAAAATATCCCTAACGCTCATTTAAAATATAAAAATTCTTTTACAAGATTCAAAATATTAGGAAAAATCCCAAACATTTTATGGTGGTACACCAAAGACCTGAAGTTCATTAGAACCTGGGTTAAGTACGATTCCCAACCTCTCCCAACTACAAAAATATTTAAAATATATAAAATAGTCTTAAAATAGAATAGCACATGATCAGTAAAGCTCGTGAAAAAATGCAAATTATTCTCAACCAGATCCTTTGGTGTCTTGGGAGCACAGTTTATGCAAACGAAGAACCTAACAACCACCAAGTCAAGTACAAAGTGCCCACTAATTCAGTTGAAGTAATCAACCCACCAAATACTAGTGCAGATCCCTTCAATCATAAGTGATCAGGCAATGGAAATTAGATCATCTATTTGCTTTCACATATTCCAACAAACTATGGAGAAATCTCACTTGATACAAACCTAAATTAAACCTAATACATTTAGCTTTGCCTAGAGTTTTGTGCCAAATTTTATTTTTTCGAAGACTTTTAAATGATAATTCAAAGTACTAAGTTTGCCACAAATCAAATTCATGTAGTTGGATTCTCAAACAGACCCAAACCTAAACCCGTCTAACCCTCAACCATTTTTATTACAATCCACAATATAGCCAACTGATGTTTTATTCCCAACTAAACTCCCACAATAGCCAAAGTATACCTAGATCAACCAATATTCAAGTGGATCCTACTCTAAATTTACCCCCAACATTTATCTAAAACTACCCCCAATGAAACCCACTAATATTTTCAATCCTTAAATGCTTACAACTAAATTTCATTGATGTAAATAACAAATAGAATTCACTTAAAACCATTTTATTCAATGGAACCTACCAAAAATGAATTTCCAACTAGAACAACCCTTTATTCCAATAAAACCAATGTATATTTGTCCATAGTGAAGTATGTCATTGATCAACAAAACCTATATATTTAATAACCCTTAGTGTGTTAATATATGCCCAAACAAATACAACCCATCTTTCCTTCTCAATGATGGGCACAATTAATATATGAGGCAATGACAAATGAAGAGTTGTGGATGCGTCAATTAGGATTGAGAATGATGCACATGAAGTGAAGTACATAATAAAAAGATGTAACCTGACCATAAAAATACCGAGATTTATGTGATCCAACTTACACCAAGCCTACATTTGCAAGAGAAGAGAAAAGATTTGATCCACTGAGAAAGAAATCAAAATCATATTGTAAAAAATAAATAACACTTTTCCAATTCCAAAGTACACCCACGCATAAAAGAAATCCAAAAATCCGCACAAATAAGTTTAATTCACACCAGATTGCTAATCCTAAATGTGTGGCCTACCAAATCCTACTTATGGGTGTCAATGCTTGAGCCGAGCCAAACCTGACTCAAAAATTTCAACTTTGGGTTTCATTTTCTGACCCGTTTCTAAAATCGGGTTGATCTGAAAACCTGAAATCAACCCTAAAATGAACAGGGTCACCCTGGCTTGCAGCAATTCCACACTCACGCCCTCCCACAATGCTCCAACCGTCCCGCACTCATGCCTGCACTCTGCAGCGAGCGCTCCTGCGCTCACGTCTGCACCCAAACCCTCACCCACACCACGCAGGCCTTGCTAGCACCCAACCCTTTCCCGCTCCGGCACCAGCACCCGCGCAGGCCTTGCTTGCCCGCACGAGCTCTCTTTCTTTCCCGCAAGCATGCCCACTCGTGCCTTATTCACCCGTACGCGCTCTCCCACTCGCGCCCCTTCATCCACACTTGCTCACACCTTCGCCTGCACGCACTCGCCCCCTTTTCCTGGCTATATTCCAAGTTAGTGGGTAGGGTCGAGTCAACCGGTAACCCGACGGGTCAGGTCTAAGCCTGAATTTCTGACCCATTTACAAAACTTAGTCAAGTTCGGGCAAGCTGAATTGAATCCCGGTCAATTTCGGGTTTGACCTGAACCCGACTCAAATATCCATTTTTGACACCTCTAATCCTACTTGTTGATGCTCACCGTTATTGACCGTTATTAACAAAAACATCAATCGTCAGGTGAGTCAAGGAGAGCCTAAACTTGTGAAGTCTTGACTTATTCCAACTATTTACACATTGTACTACTTAGTTGAAGGATATCTTACTGTTATATACTCTTGCTGTTGAGACTTGCAAACTTTAAAGGCAAGGGAGAACTGAGATCTTGTGAGGCTTCCTAAATTCACCTAAGAATTTTATATAATACTCAAATTCACCTAAGAATTTTATATAATACTCAAATCACTAAAACAATTTGCAATCATGTAGCAAACATCTAATATGATCAATAGTTAATAAATCATTTAATATTTCCCTTCATTAAATTAATATAAACCCCATTAAGTAGCAAGCAAAAAAAATCAACTAAATGCAATCCACTTTTTAGCACCGATATTTAGACAAACTAAATTATGTCAAATAATAACTAAAGTGAGCCATAAGACCAACCCCTATCTCAGCCTATTCATATCCAAATACACGTATATCCTTCAAGATGATTAGTGCAATCAATGTCAAATCTTAATCAAGGGAATCATATATCATGCCCTATCTTGATCAGTACATATCCAAATACAACCTATCTTTCTTTCCCAAGGATGGGTGCAATCAATGTAAATATGACGAGAAGAAAACATACAAATATAATCATGTCCTTAACTCAATTCATAAACATAAAACTTCTCGCTTTAAATCTAAGGACACAAATCCAAAGGGGACTATCATCCTCATTAACTCAATATATTATAAAAGCCAACACTCAATAAACCATGGATGATTATTGATTACGATAGAGGCCAAATAAAGTCAAAGTCCCTAGCCTATTAAAAGCTATGAGGGCCAATGAAGGAGAGTTATAAAAACTATTAAGCTCCAACTTATTCTCACAAAGAGTTGAAAGCACTACTAACTCATTAGACTAAAGATAGCATAGGTATAAAGTTTATACTCGACAAACTCAAATATGGAAAAAACATTGATAATCTTCATACTCAGATAGCCAAAGAGACAATAGAGTGCAGGACACCCATTCACTAGTCTAAGAACAAGGCTGATTTTGTAGCACCTATCGAAGAAGGTTCCATAACAATTCAATGAGCCTATGATTTGATTAAAGATGTTAACATAGTCTTCCCTCAATAGCAACATGTGTGCCTTCTGAGATGAAAGTCATGCAAATCATAAAATGAGCGAAACACATCTCTCCACTACAACAAAAATAAAATTAATCCTCAAATGCCCAATGTGAGTTTGACCCACAAACCAATTTCACCGAAGCCTCTAATCTAAATAGTAAAACTCAATCAATGGAATACTCAGATAATATAAACCCCATAAGGCTTATCAACTTCAAGCCCCCCCCCCCTTCTTCAAAAAAGAAATGAAAAAAAACTATATATATATATATATATAGAGAGAGAGAGAGAGAGAGAGAGAGATGAAAAGGCTGATTTATGCTCAAATCATTTGAACCAAGAAAACAAAGGAAACAATGTCATATTAATACAACTCAATAAAATTCAAATCAAGATAGTATGACAGCAAGGACATGGCACATGCCTCTAGTTAGATGGTTAATCTGATTGTAACAACAACATTATTTCACAATGACACCAAAGCTCATTTTGTTTTTCCAAATGGAAAACATCTAAGATTCCTAACAAAATAAAAATTCCTAAAGTCCTTTGGGCTTGGTAGTCCTTGGTTTGCTAGCTTGATTGGGTCCTTTTGGGTGGCTGCTGAATTTCGGGCTGGACTTTTTGAGCTGGTATTAAGTTCTCCTTTATGAGCTGAAGTTTAGTTCATTGATGGCTTTTCCTTTTCCCCTTGCTGCCTTCTCGGTTTTCCCCTTGCTGCCTTCTCGGTTTCTGTTGGTTTTGTTGTTTCCCGTGAAAAGCTGCTGGGCTTCCCGTGCTGGCTGTTTTGTTCGCTGGTTTGCCCCTTCGGTTCCATCCCGCCTGCTTTTCCTGTGGCATTTTCTTCTCTGTTTCCTGTGCCGAATCTGGAACCTGCTGTTTGGAGACTCTTGGCCTTTCATTTCCTGCACTTTTGATTGGTTTAATTAAAGATTTTGAGGGCTGTTTAGTGGCTGTTTAGCTTCCTGTTTTCTCCTATTTATATGTGTGTTTTTAGAATGTTAAGAGGTGATGATATGAATGATTTTTGGAAACCTGAGGGTTTTTTGGAAGAGCTTGCGAGCTCGTTCCTCTTCTTCTTCTTCTACTTCTTGGGAAAGCTTGCGAGCTTCTCCTACTTTCGTCTCGACTTCTAATCTATTTCTTCTCTCCACAAGTCCGACGTCATTGTATCTTTCTTCTAAGAAATGCAAGTTTAGTTGTTAATTGTCATAAAAGTTTGTAAGAGTCAGTCCTTTATAATATTAAAGTGAAGTTTTATGTTACATGTCATGTTTTATGTATTTGTTAGGAATTTCTTTATCTTTATGTGTTCAAAGGTATAGGTAAGAGAGTAGTTATATTTGTAAGCAAAAATTTGGGCTCTTCTCCAAATTTTTGCTTGCATCAGGTCCATTTTAGTGTGTGATGATAGAACAAATGGATCTTAATTGAGCTTGTCACCACCCACCCCAACCCCCTCCAAAACTCCTTTACGCCAAGGGACAAGAACCAAATTCCTAAAGTTTACAACAGTTCAAATAGTAAAGAAAGCCATCATAGCATAAAAACTAATAAGAGCATCACAACTACCCTAAATCGAAACTTCTCTCCCTATGAGATAGATAATTAACTATATGAGCATGCACCCATGAAAAATATTCAAAACAAGAACATAAAGTCTGTTGGGGATGAGAAGTAAACACCATAATGACGAAACAAGCAAGAAAGTAAAAGTAACGAAAAAATAAAGGACACCAGGATTTAATGAAGAAAAACCCAAATAGGGAAAAAAATCACGGAGCCACACCACACCAAGAAATTCACTATGAAAATTGGGAGAAATAATTACAGATCTCTCTTTTCTCTCGCTCTCTCATTGCTTCTCTTCTCACATGCACCATTCTCTATGTCTACCACACCAAATAAAAGAGAAAGAGAAGTAAAAACCCCAACGGACGCAACCCTTTAGAAAAATGAAAAAGAAAACCGTCTAGTCCGTCTCGCAGCGGTGCGGCGCCAATTTGGGAGCGCTGCGGTGCTTGAACCTCTGTCTTGATCGGCTGAGACGTGTTATCTAGACCGCTGCGGTGCTCCGCTCTCTATCATTCAGCGCTAGGGCACTTGGGTACACAGCGCCAGGGCATTCTACGGGAACAAATTCTGGTGTGAAACACCCAAACCCATGTAGGGGGTAAACCCCCTGCACCCTCCAACAAGTACGACAAACTTGAGGTCCGAGGCAATAGAACAACCCGATTGACCAATACAATCAGATTCCACACATAACAAAGTCCTCACTAAAGGTTGAAATCTTTTGATGGTGCTTTATCACTTCTTCAATATGAGTCCAAAAAGTATTCATCTTTATATTTCTATAGATAAGGGCCAACCTTTTAGAGCCCACAAACACATCATTATGAACCAACGTCATCTTTGTCTTCCTCCATAAGCAACACCAAGCTAACTGAAAACTCCAAAACCTTCTCCAAAGATTTAATAATTGCATATAATTCTTCTAAATAAAATGAATTTAGGTCATTTATAAATTTGGATAGGGTTATATTTTGTTACATTCAATTGTAGACTTTATGCCAATAAAAAAAAAGTAACAAAATGTCATATACATCATAAGCAAGCATCATCCCCATCTTACTGCACAAGCAACATAATGTATGGCATTATTGAGCATGAAACATTACCAGCAATGAGCATAACTTTCATCTTTAATGAGTGACGTCGCACCCAAATCATCAACCAAGGTCTATATTCTTTCCTGCCTCATATAATTGTGAATAGGTCACATATGGACTTGTATAGAGCTATTTTGTTGACAAATGATTTTGGAATCTGATGCCAATTTGGAATAGCAAAAGAAATTGAAAGTATCTCATTAAAAAATTTGCAAGCAAAGATCAAATGGACCCTACCCTTAGGCCTATCTATATGGGACCAAAACCATTTTTTCCAAAAACACCACTAATTATAAAGAATACTTCCTAAATAAATTGAGTTTAAGTTGTATATAACCATAGGTGTGCCTATTTTGATCACATAAAGTTTCAAAGTTCATATCAAACTAAAATAAGCAAGGAAGATTGAAGGCATCCCTTCATCAAAACTTAAGAAAAATGATAAGGCAAACCTCATTCCTAGGCCAACCTGCCAGGACATAGGCTAGTTCAAGAAACTAGCGTGGTGGTTCAATTGAAAACAACCCAAGGATTTCCCTTTGCTGGTGTTGACCCATGACTGTACGATTGGTGAGGGATAGGAATTTCTTTGAATGGATAGACAAGAATAATCTTGAGAAGGATCAATGCTTCTTATTTGATATATAGCAAAAACAAGTGTTAATATCCTACAATTTTCTGCGTATTTCAACCCTGAGAGGAGCATTTAAAGACAAATTACTCACAAAATAGTGAATAAGTAATTTAGAAAAGTCTTTGGCTTTTGAAATTAAATGAGAATGAATAAATGCACATCATGTGTTAGGTAATATGGAACAAATGACAAAAAATGTTGGTCTAATACGCTAATGGTTAAACAAATTTTTCACAAAAAAAGAAAACTTAAGGCTATGAGTGATGATCATCCACATATTATTTATATTCTAACATATTGTTAAAATTTTCTGATGTGGTACCAACCTCAATATTCTCATGTCATAACAATCTCCACTTTAGATGAGAGCTCTCCATATACCTCATCATTCTGCATCAAACAAAAGCTTTGTGATATTGTACGATGTTATACATCAAGAGCCTCAATCACATGGAGCTTGCATGGAATTCGCAACACTTAAACTTTGTTCGATCACAGCTAAAGTAACCAGAGTTCATGAAAGACACTACAAGAAAAGCTCAATAGTAGCTAAACTATTGACTCTGATACCACTTATAAAGAAAGGGAACCAAAGGAGGATGATTGGAAGTGCTTGCAGAAATTTAAGAAAAGCCTTGGATGAAAATAATTTCAGCAATTTCAAAAAATCAATGATAAGAAAATCAAGAATAAAACACACAAACACTTTTTTATTGAAAGTTTTATGAAAGAAAAGACAAGATACAAGTGGATCTTCATTTGGAGAGGAAGATCCGACTCTCCCAAATCTCTAGATGTCGGCTAGAGCCTAAACATCCTAAGAACAATCTAATTTCAACAAATAACACATATCCCTAACCCTAGAAAAATCATCTATTTAAAGCAAACAATAAACAGCAAATACCCAAACAGACCTCCTCGAATTCCCTCCTATTCCCTTAATTATTTCCCTCCCAAAATAGCTCTCAAATAAGCCCCTAAATCTGTCATCTTCAATTAGGAAATATTTTCTAATTAATTCCCTCCAAATCAGCCCTATTCAATTAGGAAACATTTCCTAATTAATCCCCTACAAATCAGCCTACAAATATGCCCTCTTTAATTATGAAATATTTTCAAATTAATCAGCCCCCAAATTTATCCTCTTCAATTAGAAAACCTCTCATAATTAATTCCCTTTGATTAAAAACATTTTTAAATAGCTCCCTCTTGATTAGGAAACTTCTTAATTCCCTCCCAATCAAATCAACTGGTCCATTAATACTCCCCTCCCAAAGTGTCACCTTGTCCTCAAGGTGGAACGAACGAAACGGCTACTGAAGCACTTGACGAATAGCACTGAACTAAAAAATGGATTGACACTGAGTCGAACAATCCCTGCCTCGAGCATCTCCTTATTAATCTCTCAATCTCTTGGTTTTGGATTTGAGGATGACGGTATAAACGAACACTGGTAAGTGGGATTCCTTCCTTCAATATGATAACATACTCGCGTTCCTGCAAAGGATTCAACCCTTGAAGTTGCTAGAATATCCCTAGATATTGGTTCTAGATTTGAGGATGACGGTATAGACGAACACTGGTAAGTGGGACTTCTTCCTTCAATATGATAACATATTGGCGTTCCTGCAAGGGATTCAACCCTTGAAAATGCTAGAATATCCCTCGATATTGTTGTAGGGGTGGTAGAATCATGTATGATGCTTCTATCTTCTCCTCATATTTTTCTCCTTCCAAATTCTGCAACTCCAATAAAAGTCTCACTCCTTCGCCCTTTCCTCTCTTTGGAAGTAGCTCCAAATGTGGCATCTCCTCCTCTTCCTTCAACATTTCCACCTCTTGATCTTTCACTTTCCTTATCGGATTAGGGTTTGCTCCACTCCCTTGATCATTGGTGGCTCCCCTGCCTCCAACGGAGCCGTTTTGGTTTGAAACTCGAGCATTTTTCTCATAATCTCCTCCATGATGGCAAACTTCTCATCGATCTTTTCATGGATGGCTGAAAATAACTTCTTGCAATCTGAAATCTTTTCTACACAATCTGATTTTAATTGTCCAATCTCCCATTCCAATACTTATACTTTTCTTCCAACCATGGGTGCCCGGATCGAACAACTCTAATACCACTATGTTAGGAAGTGCTTGCAGAAATTTAGAAAAAGCCTCAGCAGAAATATGATTTCAGCAATTTCAGAAAACCAACAATAAGAAAATTAGCAATAAAACACACACTTTTTTATTAAAAGTTTTATGAAAGAAAAGACAAGATACAAGTGGATCTTCAATTGGAGAGGAAGATCCAACTCTCCCAAATCTCTAACCGCGCCGGCTAGAGCCCAAACGCCCTAAGAACAATCTAATTTCAGCAAACAACACCTATCCCTAACCCTAGGAAAATCACCTATTTAAAGCAAACAATAAATAGTAAATACCCAAACAGACCTCCCCAAATTCCCTCCTATTTTCTTAATTATTTCCCTCCTAAAATAGCTCTCAAATCAGCCCCCAAATCTGTCATCTTCAATTAGTAAACATTTTCTAATTAATCCCCTCCAAATCAGCTCCCAAATCAGCCATATTCAATCAATAAACATTCCTAATTAATCCCCTCCAAATCAGCCCACAAATCTGCCCTCTTCAATTATGAAATATTTCCTAATTAATCAGCCCCCAAATCTATCATCTTCAATTAGGAAATCTCTCCTAATTAATTCCCTTTGATTAAAAACCTTTATAAATAGTTCCTCTTGATTAAGAAACTTCTTAATTCCCTCCCAATCAAATCAACTGGTCCATTAGAAGACCAAAGTTTCGCCTGAAGTACTAATGGCCAAATTCATTTTTGTTCAAAAGCTAAAGCATATAAATAGGGATCAAGCAATTGTGTTTCTACACCGTCAAATTGTTTAACTATTTGATGTTGACTAAGCTCAATACCTTCATCTACCCTAATATTGTGGCTAATAAAGGTTGTTGATGTGATTCATGCTAATATTCAATCATGGAAGGGGCGACAAAATATAGCCTGACAATAGCCAAAAGAGCAGAGACCTCGGCCAACATTTCCTCTTGAAGCCCTATATCATGTGATCTTTATCCATGACATAAGGGGTGATGACTAGCACTAACATGACAGGCCAATCTAGTCTAGACTTAATCAAGCATTTTTTACTCTTTTATGCCCATTCTAGGTGTTTACAAGGGATCCACTAACCCTCTGCAAACCTTCAGAATATGTTTGGCGGTTAATCGCACCATCTAAAGCTCATCTAAGCAATGGTTCTATCATATCAAATCAAATTAAATCAAATTCTAGCTTAGTCCTTCTAAGACGCTATGATATGAGCTTCATATAAAACATGATGCATGATTAGATGGCAATCTTTTTAATCCAAACATGGATAAAGAATTTTTTGAGGAGGTAACAACATCATGCATATTGTCAACTGGCTGCAATAAAAAAACATTCTTTTACAAAGAGATATTTTCTTATAAAAAATGTTCAATTACTTTCATGTATCCAGGAAGATTAACTTGTATTAATCTTAGCCTCCAACTTTACAGGTCAAGGGTACCAAACCCTGCATCCAAAAAAAAAATTCTATTATTAATGATCAATGCTAGATGAAGTCTAGCTGATGGGGACATCCGATCATGGAAAGTATATCAGAGACGTGGTCGACGATCTACGGCCACGATCGCACCAATCTATTTTTGATTCATTATATGTATTTATTTTATTTATTTGCATTTTCCGTTTTTACCCTTACTTAAGGGTCTAGTCATATGTAAGCCCTAGAGACAAAGTTGTCTTTTAGTTCTTTTTCTTTGTATGAGGCTATTTATAAGCCCCTTATGTTTCTTTTCAAGCTAATGAATGAATGATAATGAAAATTCCTGCAATCTTGTGTTTGTGTGAGAAATTGAGAGCTTTTGAGAGAAATCCCTATGAGAGGGAAACGGATCACCCACCAACTTTGGAAGCGTCCGGGTTCGTGGCTCTTTTCTCCCCTATCTTTTTCCTTTTCTCCTTTCCCTCCCTTCCTAGCCGTCAGCCTAGGGATTTCCATCCACCTTAGCTGCCGGCCACCTCAAGCCCACCCTCCTCATTCTAGCCGTCGGCCACCCTAATTTCCTCCTCCCCTTTCGGTCGAACCCACCACCTCTACACCCAACCGACCACCCCTCTCCCAACCCCAAACCGGCGGCCCACATCCAAACCCTAGTCGTCGCCCCTTAAATCCCTCCATCAAAGCATGCAATCAAAGCCCTTCCTAATTTAGCCTTTATATTTTAGGTAATCCATTTAATTCATATTCAAATCAATTTGAATTTGAATTTGTTTCCTAAAGTATGAAGTTCTATTTTAGAAAAGTTCCTAAAATTAATCCTATTTGAATTTTAAATTGGATTGGAATTAAATTCACCCTTCCCAATTTAAGATTCTAAAATTAGTAGCCTTGATTTCCCTTCCACAAGCCCCACTCCCTCCTTGATTTTGCCGCCCCCCCTCCTTCCTTTTTCTTTATCCCACAATAAATTTCTCCCCTTAATTGAAAATTCAAATTTCCAAACCCTAATCCCCTCTTATTCCAAATTTGAAATTTAGTTTCAGATTTTTGAAGAGGCCTTCCCATCCTAGTCTTGGCCGACCCCCACATCCACTCTCCACCATTGCCCTTAGCTTGATACTCCACCCAAGGAAGGAAGGATAGAAGCAATCTCACCACCCTGCATCCCCTCTTAGAAATTATTCTTCAAATTCCCCTCCCCGCCATTAATCCTAAGAGATTTCTAAGTCATCGTTTGTTGTCCAGATTTTCTGGATATAGCAAATTGTTGTCCTGAGATTTCCTCCACTGACACTTGTTGTCCCAACAATTGGAGAACCTTTATGTGATGTCCATAAGCTCCAGATTGCTGTTCAACAACATCTAGAAGGCTCGTGGTTGCTGTCCACTTCCTCTCAAGCACCCAAGCAACCACACCGGAGCTTCGTATCTCCTGTTTCTTCAAGTAAACTCGTCCTCCAACTCTTTTATCTTCATAGTTGCTTCTCAATTGTGGTCTTATTCGATTCATGAAGATAGTGTTACTGTTTCTCCGCTTAAGCCTAGTAATTTAAAGAGTTGAGTGAGGGATCCTTGCATAGTGACTAGTCTTATTATTAACATAGATATTTCTCGTTGAAAACTTTTCATGTATGTAACATTAGAATAATTGACTGTTTTAAATTCTTAACTTCTACGCATGTGATTTGGCCTAAGCTTGTTTTATCGCCTTATTGCTTTATTTTATCATTTAAATCACTATAAGTTTTAATTAATATTGTTCTCTAAAATTCAAGCGTGCAAAAATCCTAAATCAATATCATCTAGGCATTGTAGTCCTGCATCACTAGCACTACCAACACAACGAAAAATTCAATTATTAATGATCAATGCTAGATGAAGTGCACCACCAACACCACCAACACATGGATAAAGAATTTTTTGAGGAGGTAACAACATCATGCATATTGTCAACTGGCTGCAATAAAAAATTCTTTTACAAAGAGATATTTTCTTATAAGAAATGTTCAATTACTTTCTTGTATCCATGAAGATTTACTTGCATTAATCTTAGCCTCCAACTTTACAGGTCAAAGGTACCAAAACTTGCATTAAAAAAAATCTATTATTAATGATCAATGCTAGATGAAGTCTAACACCACCAACACAGCCCCCCCACCCAAAAATGAAATTCATTAAAGTATCAACCAAGAACAAAACAAGTAATCGTTAATTATTCTAAAAAGCAATATTTGCTTTGAATTGTAAATTAATTTTGATTGACAACTGATCAATTCCATTAGCTATGTTAAGTGTTTTTATGGACAATCAAGTTGTTATGCCTATTTCATCCTCAGGTTTTTTTGGTATGTTGCATGAATAGAATGGTTCTTTATGATACGATCAATTGAACAAAATGGGTGAATCCTCATTTTGTTTTAGATGCTTAATCATTTTTTTTTAATTGGGTAGATCTTATATAAAATGTAATTCGAGTTGTGTATATGATTAACTCACAATATAATCATGCTACCCAAAATATCATATTGAATGTACAATGTGTAGATTATT
The DNA here is from genome assembly GCA_019925795.1 of Dendrobium chrysotoxum. NCBI lineage: Eukaryota > Viridiplantae > Streptophyta > Magnoliopsida > Asparagales > Orchidaceae > Dendrobium > Dendrobium chrysotoxum. Next base: position 40,590,350 of record CM034309.1, on the reverse strand, counting down.
AACTTATTAGGAAGATAATGCTAAAAAAACCCCTGTATCAAGTTATATTTCCAAAACAACCCGATCACACGAAAAAACACTCCGTAGATATTTATCAACAGATTTTCGATGGCATGATTGCTCGTAATAACAAATAGGCTGATCCGTCGGAAATTCACTAGAAACAGCTTATCTGGCAGATTTTGAATTGTTAAAAAAAAGTTTCCGACTTTACTGGCTTTTTGTTTTGAAAGGAAATCAATAAGAAAAGACCTTTTTTTGGGCAAGAAAAAGGAAATTTTGTAGACAAATACGTAATATGCTTACTATTTTCCTGTCGCAAAAAATAAAAGGTCAAAGAACACGAAAGAAACAAAGTTTTTTAGCTTCAACCAGATAACGATCGAGTTGCACCCGTAGAATAAAGAAGCGGAAACAGTCAAATATAAATAAGGTGGACTTGGTCTGCAACAAAATAAAAATAAAGCTAAAGGTAGGAACTTCCGAATCTTAAGGAATGAAAGAATATATAAATTATTTCTTCACCTACACAACTACAGAAAGAAAGTAGGTGGCTTTAGCAGCTAGTTCCCCGGCAGCAACAAGAAGTAACGATCCAAACCTTTACTTTGAAAAAGGGCAAAAAAATAACGTCAAAGTCACATAGATTTCATATAGTCGTACATGAAACCCTTAGCAATTGTTTAACCACCAAGATCTGAAACTCGGATAAAATTTTGGAAGAGATACATCAAATCCTAAGCGTCTAATATTCCACGAACAAGACAAGATGCATTTTACCAAAACGGAAGCTGTGCTACTAGAAAGCTAGAAAACCTCTAGATAACACCAGATCCTAACATCGGCACTCCAGATTACCGCGTGAGCTTCCACTTTCCGGCTCCTCAAATATTCAAAAAGCCACACAAAGCACGAAAAACGGAGGCAAGCGGCGAATATCTCTATCCTAAATATAATGTAAGAGAAACCAAAGTGAAACCTTCTTCACCTTCTAGATGAAAGCCTCTGGCTCGAGCAAGTCCTCCTGTAGATTCTTCACTGCAGATCCGAGCTGGAGATCAGTTCAAGCTCCCTCGTACCACTACCAACCCTGAAAAGAAGAAGACAAAAAAGACAAGAAGACATAGTCCACTTACAATGCGGCTGTCACACGGCTTTCAATTGCCCGAAAACTTAGAAACCCTAGCATAGAGAGGGAGGGGATGGAGGAGGGAGGGAGAGAGAAACCTGGCAAATGGCAATGGCTAGGAACGAGGGGACTCGCAGCAGAAAAAGAAGCTAAGAGGGGCACCTTTTGCTGCAGTCTTTTAAGGAAATATAAAATAAATTTTCTTTTTTTTTTTGCTTTTTTTTTTCCTTCGTTAGGCAAATAATTATTTCTTCTGTTCAAATTTAGCCATGCAAAGACAAGTTGGCTGTATACTCCCTAAAATAATAATAATTTAAACCCTATTTTTATATTTAGCTAGAATGAATTTTATTTATCGAACAATAATAAAAAAAATGTATCCATATATAATATAATTTTTTTATATTTATATATTTAATATTTAAAGAGATGAAGATTAAAATTATACATCATTTTTTTTACAAAAGATTAAAATAATATTTGACTATTTAAAAATTTCATCTTAATTCACTGACTTTTTAATAACAATCTAAATAATTTTATGAAAAAATTAATTTGATAATTGAGGATAATTGTGATTCTTATAAAAAATAGGAGCAATTTGATCATTTTCACATATCTAAATTTTAATATTTATTAATATAAATTATTATTATTTTTAAATAAATTGTATTGTTAATATTTTTTTTGGTGTGATTAAAATATTAAAACATTATATAAATAAATATAATATTATATAAGGTGTAAATTATTTTTGAACAATATTGCATTTCCCAGCCGTCTCTTTCAACGGGGTTAACGTCATAGAATGAAATGTAACTGTCGAACGAGGACCTATTAATTAAAAGGGGTTTTTACATATGTAACACCTAAAAGTGTTGAAAATACATATTAAACACCTAAAGTTACCTATTTACTAATATACCACCTCAAACACTAATTTAAATCTATTATAGCACTCCGTCAAGCTCCCGTTCGCCCCTTCTCCCATTCGCGTTCACCCCTTCTCCCGTTCGCCCCTCTGCCCTCATTCGCCTCTTCCCAGTCCGAAGTCACGGTGACTTCTCCAGTGAATTCGCAGCCTTATCCTGTTCGCCTCTTCGCACACCAGGTTTTTTCTTTGGTCGGCAATGCATGAATTTTTTGTTTTTTTTTTCTTCTTTCCAGTTTTTTTTTAACAGATCAAGAACTCCAGAATTTAAAGAATGGTCTTTAATGTAGTTTCTGACCCATGTAGCAAGATCTCCTCCTTGTTCTAATGGCTGTACAAGTGTTCTTCCAGTAAGCAGCTCCAACAGGAGAACTCCATAGCTGTAGATGTCACATTTTTCTGTAACTTTCATTGTGTATGCATATTCTGAAAAGAAAACAGAAGAAAACGGGTGAATTTGGATATGGATAGATATGTATATGATCATAAACAACAAAAGAAATTTTATTGATGTTTTGTACTATAATAACTGGAGAAAGCATTCTGTATCATGAGTTTTAACTTTTGATTTTGGGTCATATCATCTGGAGAAAGCATTCTGTTATGTAGTCCATTTCGCACCATTTAACAGATCTTCTGCTTTAGGTGTTTAGGGTAAACTTCTCAAGTTTAGGTGAACTATGTTTTGTTTGTAATTTTAGAGATGCACAATAGGTGTTTGATGAAATGCCAAAGTGTATTTTCTGAATAAATTGAATGCGAAGTCAATTGTTTACTTCTCATGTCTTCATTTTCTTTCATTTTTTGAAGGTGTATTTTGTGAAGGCAATCTACAAGGCATTCTACAATGAGTTCGAGTTCCTCGTCAACGCCAATCAAAAAATTAAGTAATCAAGTATATTGTCATTGCAACTTATAATGTACGATATTTATGTCTTACCAAGCTCGTAGTAGAGGAAGAAAATTCTATAGATGCTCCCAGAATAGATCAGAAGACGATTGCCATTATTTTCGATGGTGCGATGAAGTTAATGAATTGCCGTATGATAGCAATTTCTGTAGTTCAAATGTTGCTGAAAGCGGTTCAACGCATGTTATTTCAATTAGAGCCGAGCTGTTACAAATAAGAATCTTGTTGGTCATAGTGATTTTTCTTAATATTATTGTAGCGTTCACTGGAAGTAAATGTAGCTGTGCATAATTGTCACTTTGAGTCACTGTAACTTTTGCTCAATCATGTAAATTTTTTGTCAATCAATGCAAACTTGAGTTGATTTAAATTTTATCTTGAGGAGGCATTTATGTTGAGTTGCTTTAAGTAACCTTTAGCAATTCGTTCTATTCTATTGCCTGAGGATCATTTTTCCTCGTCAAACAAAACAAAGCAGGCTCTCATGAGATCTACAATTATCATAATCAGCAATTGCACCTGTTGTAGAATCTAAAATATGAGGTCAAAAACCTGGCATCCACCAAGGAGTTTTAACACAAAGCTTAAACATAACTTTCAAGGCTCAAAACTACACGAGTATTATAATCAGAAGTCAGCAAAGGTGGAGCGCTGTCTTCACAGATTTTGACAATGCTAAAATCAGCATGATATTTATCCTGAAGTATATAATACCACTATCTTCATAAAGTGGCCTGATAATAAGCTCAGACACATCTCTTTTCACACATTTCTCTTTAAGATTACATAACTTTTTGTGGGAATGGCCAGTCGACAGTGCAAGAGCAATCACAAAATGTAAGAACAAGAAAATAATTGTTAAAAGAGAGCCAGAAAACAAAAGTCAAAGATTTATATGCTTTGGTGAATGTTCGTCTGTCCATGACAACACAAAATAATAGATATTCCTAAAAGTGCAATAGAATATAACGAATTACTAATAATGCAAAACAAAGTGTGCATAGTCCTGGGAGTCCACCACCACCTCCATTCTATTGCCATCATAGCAACCTGTCAGCATGTCCATTACATCTACATCACTCCTAATCAGCATGTAAATTTTAGGTGATGTGCCATTATAATAATTGTGTAAATCATACGCATGACCTCTAAGCCATCGACACAGTGCTTCGGTTTGTTCTTTCAATAATAACAAATTAATTTGGCCTCTCTCAAACTTCAAAGTTTTCTGACTTCCTCTAACATATTTCATCCTGGATTGCCCCTTCACCCCAGTCCAATATCCTCCATATTTGAAGATAATATAGCACAAATTGTTGTAGTCCATATCTGCAAGTATAAATTTTTCATTAAAGCTAATGAAAATTAAAATTACAATAATACATAAATAGACCTTTATATACAATACAGCCAAATCCTAGTTAATGAAACAGACGCAATTAATGAACTTATGTGGTATAAACTGATTCAACAAAGCTTTGTAAACAATAAAGCCAAATCCAAATTCCTGTACTATTTTAATAACCTAACATAGCTTTGTATTATTTTCTGAATTTCAGTACTATTAGAAAATACAGTTTGGCAGAGCCACTGAATGAACCTATATGGTGTAAACTGATTAAAAATAGAAAATCTAATAGTTCAAACTAAAAACATAACATACCTCGGCAATGTTGCGAAAAGGTGAAGAATAGCAGCGTAAGATTCGCGAAACGGAGAAGAGTCGCAGTGTGGTAGTCGTGAAACGAAGAAGATGCGCACTTCGGTTGGGACGTGGAGAAGGCGACTGTGCGAGAGATGGAGCAGCTCCAATATCAACGAAGAAGAGAGGAGCTTCCCGCGCTCTTTTGGCTCGACTTTGACGGGTCGTGAAACGAAGAAGAGGCGCACTTCGGTTGGGACGTGGAGAAGACGACTGTGCGAGAGATGGAGCAGCTCAAGTATCAACGAAGAAGAGAGGAGCTTCCCGCGCTCTTTTTGGCTCGGCATTGACGGGAGGGTACGGGATGGAACGGAGTGTTTTTTTTTTATTAGGTTAAAGGTTTTGAGGTGGTAGAATAGTAAATAGGTAACTTTAGGTGTTTAATATGTATTTTCACCTCTTTTAGGTGTTACATATGTAAAAACCCCTAATTAAAATTGATACCCGTTATCTTCGTAACGGCCGTTAAGTAGCTGATTCTTCCGAGTTCTTCTTTGAAAAATGAATCGGAGTTGGGCTCTGCCCGTAATTTCCATAAAAAAAAAACAAATTGGCGTGACTAATAAGGCGGGTCAACTGCGGCAATTTTTTACGACAGAAAAGTAAGGAAGCCTCAACTTTATACCATTCCCAATAAAAAAAAACTTTTAAAAATATGGCGTAAAGCCATAAGCAATTCGACAAAAAATTTAAAAAATAATTTTTTTATGGAAGTCCACATGAATTGGCAAATTTATAAAAAGAGTAGATTTTAAATTTAATTAAGAAGAAGAAGTATGTTAACATTTTCCGCATGCTGAATCGAATATTTCTTTTTCACATGCAATAGAATGTATAAAATAATTTTCCTAGAATGCTCTTTGGACCAAAATTTTAAGTTAATATTTATTGATTTAAAATTTGTTATTTTGCACGTTAATTCAAAATTTTATTTAACTCAATTTATTTAACTAACTTATATTTGATATTTATGTATTTAAAACTAAAGATTTTTATTATGTATATTGCATATTAGATTTATTGATATAAGTAAATAATATAGTATGAATTACAGAAATTATAAGATATTTATTGTAATGTTCTGACTATTTATTTAAATTTATACTATAAAATAAATTTTATATAATATATAATGTTAAAATTTTCATTAAAAAAAGTTTATGTTATCCCACTAATAATTCTAATTAAAGTAAAAGAAGAATTATGAATTATAATCATCTGATAAATATAATATAATAATAATGTTTATATAAACTTCGGGTTCGACTCGAACCTATCCGAAATTTCATTTTTACACCCCTACATTTTGATCGTCATTGTCAGACCATCGTTCAACTGCCGCAATTAAACCATCATCTAACCATCGTCGTTCGACCAATGCCCAACCACCGCCATCAAATAACAACCCGATGCTGCCTTTCAACCACCTTTATTACACCGCCGTTGAACAAATGTCTAATGCTGCCTTTTGGTCACCATCCAATCCTCGTCGGGCTACCGCCTTACATCATCTTTAAGCAACTACAAGATCACTATTGTCAAAAAATTGTCCGACCGTTTTGAATATTGTATGATCCTCAAAATTGCATTATTGTCTTCTAGCCACTATTGCCCAACTTCAAGTTTTCAATCAATGTTACCTGATTATGATTTGCAAGCCACCATCCATTGACTACAATCCTCCCACCCACCACCACTCATCTATAGCTCTCCAACCTTCATTGCATGACTATAATCGTTTTGACCATCACATCCCAATATAATCCTCTCAACTACCATTGCTAGACCACAATCCTCCCGACTATTGTCATCCTAGTACAATTTTTTTCAATTATCATCACCCAACTACGATCATTCAAGTCTCTCTTGTATGATTATAGTTCTCCAACCACTATCACCCAACTACAATTCTGTGCCACGATTACATTCCTTCTGACCACTGTCATTTCAATATGATCCTTCAACCTACCATCTTCTCACAATTGTCATCCAACTACTTTAATGCCTACGAGCTTCATCATCCACCATCACTCAGGCGTCATCACCTTATAAAATCAGTATACATCATCGACATCAAACTTTGACTCACAATATCCAAATTGAAACTCATACTATATTTCTCAGTATTTAATCTCCATTGGCTTAGAAGAGTATGACCATATTTTCATAAAATAATCTCTCAAAGATAATTTTTATGCCACAAAGCGTTTCGAACATCCACCATGAAATTTGTTATGTATGGCTTATTTCTATTTCATCCCCCCCCCCCCCCCCCCCCCCCCCCCCCCCGGTATATCAATAAATTTACAAAAGTTAGCCCCGACAGTCCGACATTGAAATTTATTAAGTTATCTGTTTCCAAGCCTCGCAACTCTCCCTCGCCGACTTCAAAAACTCTTCCTCGCCGAGCGCAACAAATTTGTTTAGACTTGTTATTGCTGATTAGTTTTCCAATGTCTAAAAATTTATTTAGACCTGCTGGCTACTGCAATTATGTACAAAACGACTACTGTTTATACTTTCTGCATTATTTGCTGCAATAGTTTTTAGCTTAGCATTTTATGGATTTCATTTTATAATTAGCCAACATTTTAATGTTTTCATCTCGACGTGATTTTAATTTGTTGTCAATTGGAATTTTTTTTATCGCCATTGATAGTTAGTTGATTTGAGTCGAAAGAAATTTTTTTTTTATCCTCTATTTAATATTTTATATTTTAAAAAAATAAATTCAACAAAAAGATTTTTAAAATTGCCAAAATCAATCTCAAGCACGAATAAGAAAAGTTGTGGGAGTTTTTTTAAACAATTAAATTAGACCCCGCTACAAAATTTTTTTGACTCCACCACTATTTTCTAGAGTTACTTATGTAAAAATTATGGTGTCTTATAGTTTTTGCATTCATCACTTATATGTAAGCGTATTAGATATTTGTGAAAAATTAGAATATTAAACTCTCTATCTCTCTAACATTGTGAATGCTATGGCGCACACAACAAATTTATATCTCAAACAATATATATAAATTTTAAAATATATATGATACAAAATAAGCAATATAAGACTATGAAATAAATAATAAATAAGACAATTACCATAATTAAATGAGTATTTTTATTAGTTATTAGTGAGCTATTTTTTGAATAACAAATAAAAATATATTCACAAATATAAATAGACGAATAAGTAAGATTTAAAGTAATGTTTTATATGTTTAAATTTACTTAATTACTTAAATATATAATCTAAACGAGCTTTATTTAAATAAGTATTGAGTAGAGTAATTCACTCACAGCCAAGGTTCAAGTTTTATTTGTTATTAAAAAAATTTTAGGAATGATTTTCTCCATCACATTTTATGTTTATATTTTTTACATTAAACTAAATAAAAAAAGTAATTACCTGCATTTAGTTTGCGCTTATTCAAATAACTCAAAAATATTTCAAATACACTGCATTCTTTTTACCCTACATTCATTTTACTCTACATTTCTTTTCAGCAAACAAAAAAACCCCGTAATATCAAACTCTCTCGATAATATTGACTTTAGTATCTTTCCAATAGTAAAAAATATTGATATATAAATATTAAATTATTCACCCTTTTCTATAGGTACTATTTTTTCATTAAAAATAATTTTTGTGCACCCAAAGTTAATCGGTTTAAGTTCAAGTTAGCTCGACCAACTTAGAGTCAGCATCATGAACCCATTAAGAGATAAATCTTCATCGGTACTGATATATCGCCAAAAAATCATCTTGATCGGGCACGAATCTCGAGGAAAAACTCAAGTTGGAAACTTCAAAAATTATTTCGGAGACCATTTAAACTCCGATTTCAGCAAACTAATAGTCGAACTGAGCGTCTCGGAAATACGAATCCAACGACACCAAATTCGACTCAATCCGAGCCCAAGTGAGTCCAAATCAAGTACCCGAAGCGCTGTTGGAAGCATCAAACAGCTATTTGAGTTACCAAACGGTCTCCGATTTTGACGAGCTTATAGTCGAATCGAGCGGCTCGACGAGACGAATCCAACGAGCCCAAGATCGTAGAATTCTGACATCATTAAGACCTTCAAATGCTTGATAAACGGTTCATGATCAAGGGATTCAATATCGGCCGTTCATCCGGATCACTCCCTATTTGCCCCTGATCCCTCACATATTTACGGGCTATGCCACTCCAGAAAAACTATAAATAGCCCCTCATTTCTCCTAAGAGGGGACCCAAGCCAAGAAGAGAAGAAGAGAAGAAGAAAAGAAGAAGAGAAGAGAAGCCTAGGAGGGAACAGCTCCTCCTCGACCACCGCCGGAACTCCGCCGAAACACCGCCGGAACTCCGCCGGAACATCGCCAGAACTCCACCGAAGCACCACCAGGCGCCCGAGGGACGCCGGAACTCTGCCCTACACGGGAGCAGCGTCGGAATACTGCCCGACGCCGGAGTCCTACCCGACGCCCGAGTAACGCCGGACTTCTCTCCAAGTGACGCCGGAATCCTACCCGACGCCCGAGTAACGCCAGACTTCTCTCCAAGTGACGCCGGAATCCTACCCGACGCCCGAGTGACGCCAGACTTCTCTCCAAGTGACGCCGGACTTCTCTCCAAGTGACGCCGGAATTCTGCCCGACACCCCGGGTGGCGTCGGAACTCTGCCTGTGCTTGTAACTGATACTCGTTGTAATCCCATCGCCCTGAATTTAAAGGACGAATCAATCTTGTATTTCAAACAACACTAGTGGAACTCTTTCAACTGGGCACGGCCCCGTGGTTTTTTCCCTTTCCAGGGTTTTCCACGTAAAAATCCTGGTGTTACTATTTTAATTCTGTTTGTGTGCTGGGTATACGTACAACGCTGAGACGGAAATTTAGATTCTATCGCCGCGTATATTTGAGCCCGCAACAGTTTGGCGCCGTCTGTGGGAAGAAGTCCATCCCACAACTTCAAGTATTGCTACGATGGTCAACAGGCGCAGCAGTCGTATCATTGGAGCTTCTCGCTCCAACTCCCACCAGTCCAGAAATCAGTCTATAAATCATAGACGCCCGGTATCTACCTCTTTCCTCCCCGGGGGGCAAAACGCACATGGAGAAGGGACCTCGGGACCCTCCTTAGAGGAAAGAATTCGAAAGATGGAAGAATCTCAAAATGAGATCCTACAACTCTTGCGAGAGACTCGACAGCCGACCCTAGCACCTCAGGAGGAGGTTCTTCTCCCTCGAGATCCACCCCGTGTCGAAGCTGTTCAAATTGAACATCTTCAGGCTGAGAATCCTCTTCCTCCACCCAGGAGGCGTTCGCAGTCACGTCAAGAGAATGAGCTGGCTGATACAGCAAGTTCTACCCATCCTCCGCACGCAAGTCAGCGATCTCGCCTTCCTCAAGACCTCCCTGAGGAGTTAGCCCAACCTCACATTGCTGAGCTCCCTCGCAATGCCCTACGCCACGAACTGCGACAATTAGTCCGGGAGGAATTCCCTACAGGAGGCATAAGGCAACCCCTTCGTCAGTGGGACTTCCAGGAGTCGTCACCCCTGGCAGAAGCCATTCTTCAACACCCTATTCCGGCTGGCTTTAAGCTGCCAAGCATTGAATCCTACGATGGGACATCCGACCCGTACGAGCACATCGACCATTACAGAACCATCATGCATATTCAACGAGCTTCAGATGCACTCCTTTGCCAGGTTTTCCCTGCTACTCTTAAAGGACAAGCTCGAACATGGTACTATTCACTCCCAGCCGGAACGATCCCCACATTTGTTAAATTGGCCAAGGTGTTTGTCGAGCAGTTCGTAGCCAACCGAAGAATTACTAAGGATTCTTCTCACCTTTCCGGGATTCGTCAAAGCGAGGGAGAATCATTGAAAGAGTACTTTCGACGATTTTCTATCGAGGCTCGACAAATCCCAGGAGTGGACCCAGAATTGCTCAGAGGGGTCTTTCTTGGAGGACTCCGTCCTGGCCCCTTCTATTCGGCACTCATGCGCGATACTGTCCATTCATATGCCGATCTGATCCATCGTGTGGAAGCACAGATATCAGCAGATGAGGCAATAAATGCTCACAGAAAACAGTTCGAGCAACCCACTGGGAAGCGCAAGGGAGCACCTGAGATGGATAATCCATCATCACAACGGAAAAAGCAAGGGAAGAGCAATCTACCTCCTAGACCCCCATTGCCACGACGAGAACCCCGACAGGAGAAGGAGTACACTCCGCTCAACACCTCTCGAGCAAATGTGTTGATGGCAATTCAAGATCAGGACAAAGTGAAGTGGCCGCATCCTTTAAAGCAGAATACAGGAAACCAAGATCAGTACTGCCACTTTCATCGTAGTCGTGGCCACACTACTGAGTCCTGTAGGCAACTTAAGGAGGAGATTGAAAGACTCATCCGTCAGGGTTATCTTCAACAATTTATTGGGAATCCACCTACCCGAGAAGAAGCTCGTCCCACTGGGGGGCAGAATCAATCACAAAGACAACCAGCGAATAACCGGGTAACGGTGGGCGAAATTGAAACAATCGCAGGAGGCCCCTTACTATCCGACCAAATCTTTTTAACTGTGGAAGAAAACCCAACTCCAAAAAGGGCTCGTATTGATCATTCCATCACGTTCGATGATTCCGACCTGGAAGGAGTAAAGACCCCCCATCAAGATCCGCTTGTCATAAACGCAGGCATTGGTGACCCGTGTTACAATGTCAAAAGAATTCTTGTGGACAACGGAAGCTCCGTAGATGTTCTATTCTACTCTACTTTTCTCAACATGGGTCTCTCAAGAGAAAAACTTCAACCTGCTGCAGGTCCTTTATATGGATTTGATAATCGACCTGTACAAGCAGAAGGAATAATCAGTCTCCCGGTAGTTCTTGGAGAATTTCCTCGACAGACTACACACTCCATCCAATTCATTGTAGTGAAATCAGAATCAGCTTATAACGCCATCTTCGGGAGGCCGCTCCAGTCAATTTTTGGGATCATCGCATCCATTCCTCACCTCAAGCTGAAGTTCCATACCCCATCAGGAGTCGGTGTAGTATGCGGAGATCAGCAAATAGCACAAACCTGCTATCTTAGGCAGATCAAGTCTCGTCCAACGGTTACCCTAAGCATCGAGGACTTTGATCTGCGCAGCGAAGATATTCCTCAGAGAGCTTCCCCTGTGGAAGACCTTACTACTGTATCTATATCTGAAGAGCATCCTTCAAAGACTGTGCGAATTGGATCACTTCTCTCAGATGATGAGAAGAAAAACTTTACAGCTTTTCTGCGAGAAAATCAGGATATTTTTGCATGGGGTCCAGCAGATATGCCTGGAATTGACCCCGAAGTGATCGTTCACTCTCTCAAAGTCAATCCAACATGCAAACCGATTATCCAGAAGAAGCGAAACTTTGCACCAGACCGCCAGCAAGCAATTGAACAAGAAGTTGATAAGCTTTTAGAAGCCGGATTCATACGAGAGGTACACTATCCTACTTGGTTAGCAAATGTTGTCATGGTACGGAAGGGGAGTGGAGCCTGGAGAATGTGTATAGATTACACTGATCTCAATAAAGCTTGCCCAAAAGATAGTTTTCCGCTCCCTCGCATTGACCAGTTAGTTGATACCACTTCCGGTCATCAGATGTTAAGTTTTATGGATGCATACTCCGGTTACAATCAAATAAAGATGAATCCTGCTGATGAAGAAGCAACAGCTTTTCAAACAGACAAAGGATTGTACTGCTACCGGGTGATGCCCTTCGGGCTCAAAAATGCTGGAGCAACTTATCAGCGCCTTATGAATAAGGTTTTCAAAAGCCTTATTGGACATACAATGGAGGTGTACGTGGACGATATGTTGGTAAAAAGTCTGGAAAAAACCCAACATATCTCTGACCTGAAACAATGTTTCCACTTGTTAAGGCATTACAATATGCGACTCAACCCCGCTAAATGTGCTTTTGGAGTCGCTTCTGGAAAGTTTTTAGGGTTTATGGTAACCCATAGAGGAATCGAAGCCAATCCGGAGAAGATCAAGGCATTAAGGGACATGGTGCCGCCAAAGAACATCAAGGAGGTCCAAAGGCTGAATGGGAGAATTGCGGCACTATCTCGTTTCCTGGCACGTTCAGGAGACAAATATCTGCCCTTCTTCAAGATACTTAGAGGTGCTCGTAGCTCCGGATTTCAATGGACAGATGAATGTCAAGAAGCCTTCGAACAATTGCGAAAGTATTTGGCATCCCCGCCACTACTTTCTAAACCAATACCAGGAGAGAGATTGTATTTGTATATGGCTGTATCTATCCAAGCCATTAGTTCAGTTCTGGTCCGAGAAGAAAATGCTATACAACGTCCTATCTACTACGTTAGTAAGATTCTATCTGAAGTAGAGGGACGTTATCCTCTGGCAGATAAGACAGCATTGGCGTTAGTTTACTCCGCCAGAAAACTACGCCCTTACTTTCAAGCCCACTCAATTGGAGTTTACACGAATCTGCCGCTAAAAAGCATTCTGCAGAAGCCAGAAGCATCAGGCAGGCTTGTCAAGTGGTCTGTAGAACTGGGAGAATTTGATATCCACTACTTGCCTAGACCTGATATTAAATCTCAAGCACTAGCAGATTTTGTAGTTGAATGCACTATTCCAGCATCTGATGTACAACCAAGTGCTTCACCTTCTTCTCCATTCTGGATGTTGTACGTCGATGGAGCTTCAGGGAGTTCTGGGGCTGGGGCTGGAATTTTATTAATCTCTCCACAGAAGGTTACTCTTGAGTACGGGCTTCGACTCAAGTTCCCAGCAACCAACAACGTAGCAGAATACGAGGCCCTTATTGCTGGGTTGAGACTAGCCATCGACTGTGAAGTCCAGAACCTAATAGCCCACACTGATTCCCAACTAGTCGCCTCTCAGGTGGAGGGGGATTTTGATATTCACAACCCACAATTGGCTCAATATTGTAGCATTGTGAAGCTACTCTTAGCCCGTATAGGGGAACATCAAATCATACATATCCTCCGAGAACAAAATGCAAGAGCAGACGCTCTTTCTAAACTTGCTACATCAACAACGGGGGATATCTACAAGAGAAGATGTATCGAGGAAATCCACTTTCCAAGCATTCAGGGTCCATGGGTCATACAGTCAATTGACGAGCCAAGAGAGATGTCTTGGATCGAACCCATCTTGTCTTTTCTAAAAGATGGAGTGCTACCTGAAGATCCTACAGCTGCAATACGACTTCGGAGACAAGCTGCAAATTTCACTATTATCAGCAACGAGTTGTATAAGCGCTCCTTCATTGGACCCTACCTCAAGTGTCTCCCACCATCAGAAGCCGATTACGCGCTTCGAGAAGTGCATTCAGGAGTATGTGGAGAACATCTGGGAGGAAGAGCGTTAGCTTACAAGATCATGAGACAGGGATTCTATTGGCCTACAATGAAACAGGATGCACTTGAATTCACACGAAAGTGTGAAAACTGTCAACTGCATTCTAACCTCACTCATACACCCGCTCTGGAGCTTGCATCTCTTCAAGGCCCCTGGCCTTTTGCCCAATGGGGAATTGATATAATGGGACCTTTTCCTATAGCAACTGGACAGCGAAAATTCATTATTTTGGCTGTAGATTACTTCACCAAATGGGTAGAGGCGGAACCTTTGGCAAAGATTACTGAAGCAAATACCAAGCAATTCTTATGGAAGAACATAATATGTCGCTTTGGCATTCCCGCAAAAATCATCACCGATAACGGGACACAGTTCACTGGGAAAATCTTTACATCTTTTTGTAGGGATTTTCATATTCAGCTCATTCACACAGCTGTTGCCCATCCTCAAACTAATGGGCAAACAGAGGTCACAAATCGAACAATCCTGAAAGGGCTGAAGACACGCCTAGGGAAGGCTGGGGGGCAATGGGCCGAAGAACTCCCCAATGTCCTCTGGGCTTATCGGACCACCGCCAGAACTCCTACAGGGGAAACCCCATATAACCTTTGCTTTGGTACAGAAGCAGTCATACCGGTTGATATCGGAGTTCCTAGCCACAGAGTTCAGACTTTCGACTTCATAAGTAACGAGGAGAAGCTTAGAGCAAATTTGGATTTCCTCCCAGAAGTAAGAGATGAAGCCTCACTCAGAACCGCTGCATACCACCAAAGAGTTGCCCGTCACTACAATCGAAGGGTGAAACCTCGCCCTATCACTATTGGGGACTTAGTACTACGAAGCATTGAAGCCGCTGGAAAAGGCCCTCAGCGAAATAAGCTCTCCCCCCTCTGGGAGGGTCCTTATTTGGTAGCAGCTATGGTCAAGCCTGGAACCTTCAAACTGAAGGATGCTGGCGGGAAAATGCTTCCTCGAACTTGGAACGTGGGCAATCTTCGCAAATATTATCAGTAGGAGTTGATACTGCTATCAGTCTATGTATTATGTTTGTCTTATATTCGTGTTATAAAGTTTTTCGTACATCCCGTGTGTGTTGATTATAGAAGAACTTTTCCTCTTGTATCCCTAAGTTATTCTAAGGAACTGTTATCTCATATCACAGAGCAATATGATATTCACTTTGTCGTGCTATTGTTTCTTCTCTCCAAACTCTTTTTCTGTAACTCGAGAAGTACACAATCTATATTGTATCTCAATTATTGAATGATCAATCCCAGGGGGATTTGATCCGACCTCTTCCACACAGGTTAATGTCATCAAGCAAATGCTTTGACTAACAACCTCGGATAGGTCAAGTATCCTAGGAGGATATCTTGAATATCAAAATCATTTGATGATCAATCCCAAAGGGAGTTGATCTAACCTTTTTCCGGACAGGTTAAGGGAATCGAGCAAATGCTTTCACAAATAACCCTGGATAGGTCAAAATCTTTAAAGAAAAAGAATGCCTCACATTTGTTCAAGTCAAAAGAGAGCTCACTAAAGTCCAAACTGAAATAAAACTAAGTAAATTTCATTTGCATGTGAGAAAAGAACATCAACAACATCTTTATATATCACTGAACATCAAGTACACCAGATAGAAACATCAACATCGAGCATACATACAATCACTAGAAAGGAATCAAAGAGATACAAAACTACATCAAAGACACCCTAGAGAATCTCAACATCATCCTCGTCCTCCTCCAAGGCAAAAGCTCGCTGTAACTCACTCTCCAGCTCTTCACCACCAGAGTCCGAAGAAGCATCACTAGAAGCCTGGCTGGGAGTCAGTCCCTCGATCTCTGCTCCGGTCTTGCGATGTACTGTCCGAACACCCTTCATGAAGCCCCTGATGAAGCCATCCTCTGCGCACTCTGCCTCCAAGGCCTTCACCTCCACATCATAAATATGACTGCGAGCCTCCTGAATGTGGTCCTCAATAATGATCTTGAAAGCATAAGATTTTTTAAACTCCTCAATAACTGCTGACGGCAACTGCTGGGCCTCCTTCTCAGACAATACACTTCGAAGCCTCTCATTCTCAGCCTCAAGGACTTGCTGAGCCTTTTCCTGCTGCTTGATCGTCGCTTGTGCCTCCACCAATTCTATATGCAGACGATCCATCCGTTCATTCTGAGAAGAGACTGAAGTGATCTTGTTCGCCAACTCAGTTCTACACCCCTCGAGCTGATCCTCCACCACCTTCATCTCCTTCACTTTACTGTCATATTTCTTCTTGTACTCTCCCTGAAGGTATTTAACCTTCACAAACTCTTTGTTCCAATCGTTCAGAGCCTTGGTCATCTCAAGCTTGAAATCAGAATACTGAGACAAGAAAAATATCAGAAATATATTCCTTAAGAAATATAAAAAAGGAGAAGAAGTGAAGGAGAACTCACCAACTCCTCAGCCCGTCGGCGGCCGATGCACTGATGGTTTAACACATCCTCTGGAATATATGTCTTGGATGGAGAAGCTCGGGGACCTCTGCTGACAACTGTCAAAACTTCACCTGCCCTCTTCTTCCTCAATGCCTGCAAACCTTCCTCGCTCCCTGGACGCTTGGAGTGATTCTTTTGGGGAACCACTTCTGGAACTCTAGCAGACTTCTTCAATATTTGAGCATGTGATCTCCCTGCTTGGGTAGATAACCCAACCTTGAACAAGTACTCCTCATCTACATATCTACTCAAGTAACGCACCTCGTAGTGTAGAGCATCCAGATCAGGGAGTTTGAGTATCCTCAGCAAATCTTCTGCTCCAATGTGAAGGGGGACAGGTAGCTCTTTCAACTTCCCCCACTTCTCCTGAAGACCCCAATCATTCTGCACATAAAAGAAGTTGCTGATCCAACCTTTCGAGGGGTCTCGGGTGCGGATATCCAACCACTTGGACCTGAATGAAACACGTCCCTGCGCATCGCTAAAGAGACGCCCCATCCGAGAAAGGCACTCTGAGGAAAGTACCACTCCGCGGTCTCTGAAAAGCACGATCAGGCCCATCACAATCGACATTGCTCTGTAGGAAAATTGAGACAAGCACACCCCACAAAGCGTCAGAATGTCGATCAGTTCGATGGAAGGAGGAAATCGTAGTCCCGCTCGCAGACTAAATTCATACACCGTCACATATCCAGGGGGAGGAAAGCAAGCACGATCAGTTCTGGCCGGCACCTTCATCACCAAATCATTAGGAAAATGAAACTTCTTCCTAAATGAGATGAAGGAATCCTCAGTGACGGTGGAAATCACATCGTCAGCCTTCGGCGCCTTCTGGACCCTCTTTGGAACTTCAGACCGTTGCACAGGATGATCTTCTGAAGGAATTTTAGAGGAGGCAGGGTCACCCATTTTTGCTCCCTTTACTAAAGAGGGGCGCAAATCTAAGTAGGGAAAATCACCTACGAAAGACTGCGGAAAGCCTCCAAAGTAGGAAGAAAAAGGGAGGAAGAACGAGGGAAGGAAGGGAGAAAGCCACTAACTTCTGCACAAAAAGAGGGGCGCCAAGTCAAGTAGGGAAAGTCACCTACTTAAAAAATGGCGGAAAGCCTCAGAATGCCAAAAGCTAGGAAGCCAGAGGAAGAAGGGAAGAAGGGGCGAGTTTCTACTAAGCCTTGGGGGGTCTATTTATAGTTTTCCTTAAGGGGGGGAGGATTCCAAAATTCTATTAAATTCCCTGAAATTTTTCAAATTTTTCGGAATTTTTTGGGATTTTTTCGGAATTTTTCGGGCCCCATTTGAAAAAAAAAAAAAAAATAATATTATTATATTAAAACCGGCCGGCGGTTCCCCAAACCGCCGGCCAAACCGCCCGGCCAAGGGGCGCGGCCAGCAGGCGCCACGCGCGGGCCAGGCGCGGGCCAAGGCGGGCCGCGGGCGGGCCCCAGGCGGGCCGCGAGCAGGCCGCGGGCGGGCCCAGGCGGGCCGCGGGCGGGCCGCGGGCGGGCCCAGCGCGGGCCGCGGGCGGGCCCAGCGCGGGCCGCGGGCGGGCCCAGCGCGGGCCGAGCGCGTTCCGGCGCGGTCCTGCGCCGCCGGCGGCAGCGGCGGCGGCGGCCGGCCGGTCCGGCCGGTTCGGCCGCCTACCCGTTCCCGGGCTCCGATTTTGGGCCCGGACGGTCCAAATTCGACGTTTTTGAGGTCCCCGGACACGTTTTTCGACGTTCCGGACTCAATTTTGACACTTTCGGAGCTCAACGGGGCCTCTATGATCAAGTTCGAGCAAACATTTAATTTTTGGAACGCAAATTTTTGCAATTTTGCCAAAGTGAAAAGCCGGAACAAGTATTTTTGGACTCGTGGAGCTTCGACGTCCAAAAATAGGGGGGCAACTGATATATCGCCAAAAAATCATCTTGATCGGGCACGAATCTCGAGGAAAAACTCAAGTTGGAAACTTCAAAAATTATTTCGGAGACCATTTAAACTCCGATTTCAGCAAACTAATAGTCGAACTGAGCGTCTCGGAAATACGAATCCAACGACACCAAATTCGACTCAATCCGAGCCCAAGTGAGTCCAAATCAAGTACCCGAAGCGCTGTTGGAAGCATCAAACAGCTATTTGAGTTACCAAACGGTCTCCGATTTTGACGAGCTTATAGTCGAATCGAGCGGCTCGACGAGACGAATCCAACGAGCCCAAGATCGTAGAATTCTGACATCATTAAGACCTTCAAATGCTTGATAAACGGTTCATGATCAAGGGATTCAATATCGGCCGTTCATCCGGATCACTCCCTATTTGCCCCTGATCCCTCACATATTTACGGGCTATGCCACTCCAGAAAAACTATAAATAGCCCCTCATTTCTCCTAAGAGGGGACCCAAGCCAAGAAGAGAAGAAGAGAAGAAGAAAAGAAGAAGAGAAGAGAAGCCTAGGAGGGAACAGCTCCTCCTCGACCACCGCCGGAACTCCGCCGAAACACCGCCGGAACTCCGCCGGAACATCGCCGGAACTCCACCGAAGCACCACCAGGCGCCCGAGGGACGCCGGAACTCTGCCCTACACGGGAGCAGCGTCGGAATACTGCCCGACGCCGGAGTCCTACCCGACGCCCGAGTAACGCCGGACTTCTCTCCAAGTGACGCCGGAATCCTACCCGACGCCCGAGTAACGCCAGACTTCTCTCCAAGTGACGCCGGAATCCTACCCGACGCCCGAGTGACGCCAGACTTCTCTCCAAGTGACGCCGGACTTCTCTCCAAGTGACGCCGGAATTCTGCCCGACACCCCGGGTGGCGTCGGAACTCTGCCTGTGCTTGTAACTGATACTCGTTGTAATCCCATCGCCCTGAATTTAAAGGACGAATCAATCTTGTATTTCAAACAACACTAGTGGAACTCTTTCAACTGGGCACGGCCCCGTGGTTTTTTCCCTTTCCAGGGTTTTCCACGTAAAAATCCTGGTGTTACTATTTTAATTCTGTTTGTGTGCTGGGTATACGTACAACGCTGAGACGGAAATTTAGATTCTATCGCCGCGTATATTTGAGCCCGCAACAGGTACCAAGGTCAAGCAGAAGAAGTCGTCACCACCATAATAAACTCACCAACAATATCTATCAATCGAGGACTAAAAATAAGTTAAAGTGCCCGAAAAACTCATGGACCTACTTGGCCCCGGAAGCTCACTAGAAAGACATATCCGTAGCTTTCACCATTAAAGCTCACTTATCTACTCAACACCATAAGTTGACCAGACATATTCACCTAGAGCTATTAGCGTCAACTAAAGAAGATGAAGTCGGCTAGCAAGTTCATTGGGGCTGATCATCTCATATTTGGCTAGTCACAATTTTTGTATTCTTACTTTAAATCAAGCATTCATTAATTTTAGTGATAGCCTGCTAGCCACATATAGAGGGCAAGTCTACCATACAACTTATTCTCTCGGACTCTGTATTTTCTAACAATGAAAAATCACAGAGACCCTCTTTGAATCTCTCAGTGTTTAAAACAACATTAGTATTGATATATCATCGAAGAATTTTATTGATCGGGCTCAAATCTCGAAGCAAAATCAAGTTGGAATATTTAAAATTCAAATCGGAGATCATTTGAACTCCGATTTCAGCAAACTTATAGTTGAACTGAAAGTCTCGGAAATACGAACCTAACGACACTAAATTCAACTCAATTTGAGCCCAAATGAGTCCAAATCAAAGACTCGAAGCGCATTTGGAAGGTTCAATCTATAATTTGGATTACCAAACAATTTCCAAAAGTGACATGCTTATAGTCGAATTGAGCAACTCGACGAGACGAATCCAACGAGTCCAAGATCGTCAAATTCTGATATCATTAAGACATTCAAATGCCCAATAAACGATCCACGATCAAGGGATTCAACATCGGCCGTCCATTCAAAACACTCCTAATTTACCCTTGATCTTCCTCCTATTTACTGACCAGCTACCCTCAGAAAACTATAAATATACCTCTCATTTCTCATGGGGGAGGGGAGCAAGGAAGCAAGAAGAGAAGAAAAATAAGGAAGATAGCCCTCTTGCCACCAAACTCCTCCTCAACAACCACCGGACTTTCACCCGGCAGCCAAGGACAGCGGAGTTATGCCCGACCGCCAAGTGAGGTCAGAGTTCTGTCCAAACGTTGTCTGATGCTGGATTTATGCTCAATAGCCGACTAACGCCGAATTTCTGCTCGACCGTCAATTGAAGTTGAATTTCCGCCCGACCACCAAACGTCGTCGGATTTTTGATATCCGTTTGTAACTGAATTTTAACCCGGGAGTTGATTATTGTAATCTGATCATCCTCAATTTCATGGACGAGTCAGTCACTTATAATCTAAGCAAATACTAGTGGAATCCTTTCAGCTGATCATGGCCCAGTGGTTTTTCCCCTTTCCAGGGTTTCCACGTAAAAATTATGGTGTTAAAATTTTCTTATATTTGTGTGCTGGATATCCGTACAACACATAGACAAAAAAATTTTAACTCTATCGCTGCATATATTCTAGCCTGTGACAAGTATTTATTTGCAATTATTAGAATATACTAGCTGTGTTATGTATATATGTATATTGTAATGTCTACATCAAAATAAGTTTAAAAATATATCCACTTTAGTCTTTCTATTATTGGAGTCTCGCTTGCAATTTACTTTATATATATGCTTCTTGAAATAGGTCATAAAATTTAAAAAGTATTAAAGAAAATTAGGTATATATATAATGAAATAAAAAATTGATTCTGAAAGAGAAACTTGATACGTCACAAAAAATTGCCTTGATCGAGCATGAATCTCGAGGCATACTCAAGTCGAAAACTACCAAAATTAAATTTGGGCCCATTTGAATTTCAATTTCAACAAACCTATAGTGAAATTGAGCGACTCAACAAGACGAATCAAATGACACCAAATCAGTCCAATCCAAACTCAAATGGTCCAAATCAAGGGACTGAAGCACATTTGAAAGCTTGGACCATTGGCAGGAGATTAGAGTGAGCTCTGAGTCTTCAGGGATCTAAATCTCCACCAACGCACCACTGTCGACGAACCTCCATCGACTATATATCAGACATCCGCTTGGCCACCGATCGCCACCTTACTTCTGCTCGGCCATCGTCGAACCACCACCCAAACATTGACCCCCATCAGATTTCTGCATGACCATCATTAGACTAATGTCAAACTTCCACCCGACCACTGACAATTATCGGACTTCTCCCTGACCATCTTCAGACCATCACCCAGCAACTGGACTTCCACCTGGTCCTTGAACGTTGATGAACTTTCACCTGGCCCTTGAACGTTGTTGGACTTCCGCTTGATCATTGTTGGACCACCGCTCAGCTGCCGATCGCTGTCAGACTTTCACTCAGTCGCCGAACACCGCCAAACTTCCGCCCAACCATCATCGAACCACCGCCCGACCACCAACAGTCGTCGGATTTCTGCCTGACAATCATCGGACCACCACCCAACCACTGGACTTCCACCTGGCTACTAACTACAACCGGACTTCCGCCCAACCATCTTTGGACCACTGCTTGGCAGCCAACTGCGTCCAGATTTTCACCGACATAATGTGCTCTATATGATTTATATTTGCCACATTGTGCCAATACCTTCCTTTGGGGAAGAGCCTCATTTGTAATCAACTACAAATACTAGTGTATTCTTTTCAAATGGGTCAGGGCCCGTGGGTTTTCTCCTTTTTCAGAGTTTTTCATATAAAAATTTTGGTGTCGCTTATGTCTCTTGCACCCCTCTCCTTTTATTTATATGTGTGTTAGATCTTCGTTCAAAATTAAGACGCTAAACTATTTATCTTTCTATCATCGCAAATGTTCCAATCCATAACAAAACTAATATTTTTTTTCTGGGAGAATTTGGGGCTGATGCCCAATTTCATTCGGTAAATATTATAAATACAAAGAGATTATAAAATGCGGAAGAAGAGGGATGAAGGCTATGAGCGGCAACAAAAAGACCAAAACTCTCAAAATTAATGAGAGAAAAGAACTTTGGACTCAGACTGAGTCAAACGTACACCCCCCCGGCAAATAAATTGGCCTCATAAGAGGGAAATGTGTTGATCACTGGTTGTCACTTGTCAGAAAGACCATTAAAAAAAAACAGGCTCTCAAATGTAGATATTCATTCATCACTGCCAAGCAGGAAGCGATCACCTGAGAGTATAATTTTATAACTGGTTATTATTATAATTTTATTAGTCGTATAATCATTAAAAAAATAAATTTAGAAATGCCAGTCAGCACTTTAAATGCCGATTCCTTTTTTTTCGTTTTTTTTTGCTACAGCATTTCACCGGTTATAGTTTTTATCAAAAAAAAAAAAAATTTCAGCCTGTATTGAACGAGTTGGTCATTTTTTTTTTCAGCTGGAGCGGCATTTTATTTTGGGTTTATTAATTTTTGTTTTTGGTGGCTGAGAGATTACGTGAAAGACAAAATTTTGTGAAATTTTTTGAGTTAAATTTTGAGAAAATTATTTAGAAAATATTTTTGTTTCGAAATATTTTTTAATATTATTTTTTCATTGTTTATATTTTTTAATATTTTTTTTTTTGTGTTGAGGATTTATTTTGAGTTTTCAGTTGAATGTAATTTTAAGTAATAATCAAATGTGTATTTACTTTTTAAAGAAGAAATTATAAAAATTTAATAATTTACTTTTAATTTGTTTCAGTATTTGGTGATGATTAAGTAGTACAAAATGAAAAGAACATGCGGTCATAGATAATATGAATATATTTAAAATCGGCATACAAATAACGATCAATATTTGCTTCTACAATCAAGCTCATATTTTTGGACCGCCGACTTAATCATTCAAGTAATGGCTTCGGGGGATAGGAGAAAAAATTAAAAAACGTCGGATGGGTCCAATGGTGTGGACAACCACTTCCGATAATTGGATCGAATTCACTTTCGAGGATATTGAGATTTGATAGTTAGTTAACGTTCTTTAATCAGGAAAAGATTTATGAGTCCTTTTTCCTTAAACGTCGCTTTCTAAACTTTTTTAAAAAAAAAGTACAAAACAAGCAAAAAGAATAAAAACATGGATGGCTCATGAAAGCATTAGGCTTAGGCTTCATCTGGGACGATTTTGTTATTGCTTCTTAAAGTAATTTTTTAGTACACAAATTAATTTTTTTATATTAGAAAACTGCTTTAAGAAGCGGTAAGAAAGCCATCCCAAATGAAGCCTTAGTCAGTATGTGATTATCAAATAAATTTATATTTATGTTAATATCATTAGTTGCTCATATAAAGGAGAACTTATTTTAATGTAAGTAAATAATTGAGATTTCAGTGGGAGATCAAATATTTTGATCACTAATAGCAAAATGTTTTTTTTTTTTTTTTAAATAGCAAAATGTTATATCACTAATAGCAAAATATTATAGGAATCTGTTTGAATTATAGAGGTCTAAAAATTTAATGAAATTAGGTTGAATTATTATTTACTTAGTGTTGGATTTTTGTTTTGGGTTTGTATTGTAATTTATTTTTGAGGTTTGCTGGATTTTTCGGCTATCATGTGATATGAGCAGTATGCTGGATCTTGCAATTTCGTTGTGATCTTTTTTTTTTTTTCATGCTAAATTAATATTTTCTTGATCTTTGTTTCATTTGGCTGTAATTGGTTAATACTTTGATATTGTTCTTTTCTTGACAGCTTTGGGCGATGAGAATTTATGCTCAACTTCGTTAATATATAAATGCTATTTTTCAAATATATATTTGAAAAATATATTTGAATGGAAAACGTTTGTTGAGGATTCTATTATCTAGCCCTATTTTGATTGCCATTAGCTATATTGATTTACTTCTATTTGCATCTTTTAGTCAAGATGTATTTTGTTGGCCATATGATTTTGAGCAACATATTTTAAAATATATGTAATTGGGTAACTCTTTTTATTGATCTAAAGATGTACATTTAACCTTGATATATCACCAAAACTAATCATGATCATGCACAAATTTCGAGAAAATTTGAGTTGAAAGTTTTCGAAATTAAATTCAGGATCATCCGAACTTTGATTTCAGCAAACTTATAGACGAACTAAACGCCTTGAAAAGACGAACCCAACGACGCCAAATTTGACCCAATCCG
The DNA here is from genome assembly GCA_019925795.1 of Dendrobium chrysotoxum. Lineage (NCBI taxonomy): Eukaryota > Viridiplantae > Streptophyta > Magnoliopsida > Asparagales > Orchidaceae > Dendrobium > Dendrobium chrysotoxum. The sequence continues at coordinate 40,565,628 of CM034309.1, read as the reverse complement.
AGCCCCGAATGGGTCAAAATTGAAGACACGATATGTATTTAGAAGGTTCAAATCATAAATCGGATGACCAAACAATTTCCAAATGTTATGTTCTTATAGTCGAATCGAGCGGCTCGACTAGACAAATATAATGAGCACAAGATCATCAAATTCTGATATCATTAAGAAACTCAAATACTCGATAAATGATCCATAATTAAGGGAGTCGATATTGGTCGTCTATTCAAAACACTCATAGCTTGGCCTTAATCTTTTCCCTATTTACTGGCTATGTCATTCCCAAAAAATTATAAATAGTTATTCATTCATCACATGAAGGGGGACAAAGCAAGGAGGGAAGAAGGGGGAAGGGAAAGAAGAGAGGAGAGGGAGAGTAATCCGAGATCTCTTTTGTCACCAAGCTCTTCCTCGGCCACCGTCTGGTCATCGACTATCATTGGACTTTCGCCAAATTTTCATTGGGCTACCATTTGTCGTCGGACTTACGCCTGGCTACCAACTAATGTCAGATTAAAACTAGGCCATCGAGTGTTACTGGACGTTCACCGGACTTCTATCCGGCAACCAATTGTTGTCAGACTTACGCCCGACCACCAACTAATGTCAAATTTACGTCTGGCCCCCAACCACCGCCATACTTCCACCCAACCATCGACTGCCGTTAGACTTCCGCCCTACCATCATCGGACCACCGCCTAGCCGTCAACCTCCACCAGAATTTCGCCTTTGCCGCCGGCCAACACTAGACCTCCTCCCGCGACCAACCATTGTTGGTCCTCCCCCGGGGGCTGCCAAGTATGATCCCTTTGACCACCGTCACCGCTGACTACGACCCTTTTAACCACCGTCGCCCGCCCACTATGGTCCTTTAGACCACTGTCGCTTGCCGACTATGGTCCCTTGGACCACCTTCACTCGCCGACTACGGTCCATCTGACCACCTTCGTCGGCCAACTAGGGTCCCTCTGACCTCCGTCGTCTACCGACTACGGTCCCTCTGACCTTAGTCGCTCATCCACTACATTCCCTCTGATCTCCGTCGCCCGCTGACTATGGTCCATCCGACCACCATCGTCGGTCGACTAGGGTCCCTCCAACCTCCGTCGTCTGCCGACTAAGGTTCCTTCGATCTTCGTCGCCCGCCAACTATGGTCCCTCTAACCACAGTCGCTCGCCAGCTACGGTCCATCCGACCACTATTGATAGCCTACTAGGGTACCTCCGACCAGGCCGACTAGGGTCCCTCCGACCACCGTCGCTTGCCGACTACGGTCCTTTTAACCACCATCGCCTACCGACTACGGTCCCTTTGACCACTGTCACCCCCAAACTACAGTCCATCCAACCACAGTTGCTTGCCAACTAGGGCCCTCCGACCTACGTTATCCGCCAACTATTGTCCCTTCGACCTCTATCGCTCGCCAACTATGGTCCCTCCGATCTCCATTGTTTGCCGACTACAGTTCCTCCTTGCACCATGGCTCGCCGACTACAGTCCCTCCGACCTTCGTTATCGTGCAAACCAAATGAACAGACAAACTCTCTCATGCCCCCATGGTTTTATCCCTTTTTAGGATTTTTCATGTAAAAATATTGGTGTCTCTTATGACTCTCGCACCCCTTCTCTTTCATCTATTTGTGTGTTGGATCTTCATATAAAACTAGGACGCTGAACTCAATATCTCTCTGCAGTCGCAAATTTTTTAGGACGCAACAAACCTTATTGATCTAAAGTAAATAAAATTTTTCATAATCATTTCAAAAAATGATGAATTTAAATATGTGGGAGGTTAACAGAAAGATCACATGCACAAATTATACTCTTTTTTACAAAATAAAAACTAGATAATATTAAAAGTTTTATATGAGAAATAAATATTACATCGAATTCAAACGATAATTTATTAGAGTATTCAAGCATTCAATAATTTGAGTTACTAAAGTGATAATAGAATTAATTGATTTAGCTAGTTTTTTTTTTATATCACATGCATAAGAAGTCAATTAAAGAAGAAATTGAGAAAAATAAATGCGAGTGAAGATGAGAAAATCATGGTGCTTATCCCATTTGAGTACTATCAACTATTTATAATAAATATTGCACGAGTTATCCACCAAGAGTGGTCCACTTTTCAACTAACCGGATGAAATTTAGTACAAAATGTACATTAGACAAATAGAAAAGGCGAATTTGATGGCCCCAAGATAGGTCTACACATGCGTCAGCTGTAGATATATGCGAAGACATTGGCTATAAAACATAACTTTAGGTGGCTATTGTTCCCTGCTGAAAAATTTATGAGGGTAGAGTGAAGAAATTTTATATTAGCGATATATAAAATTTTAGCACACAGATAGATAATAAAAGAAATTAGGTTTTATAATACACTTCGGGAAAATAAAAAAAATTGAGTTTGATCTATCATACAGTAGTAAGCATTAGTTGACATGATTAGATAGTGTTGATTGACTTGGGCCATCAATATCAACTGCTACAGTTGCCACACAGGATAAAGATGTTTAGCCTAATCATCTTTAGATGATTGCAATTGCGGCTTGTGTTGGGCATAACGGTTGAGGGCATTCGTGTCTCCTGCCGATGCCGTGTTCGAATCTCACAACATGCTAAAAAAAGATGATTGCATTTTGAGTAATAAAAAATAAACAAAAAAAAAAAAATCTCAACTCAAATTCGATTGACTCTAACCCTAAACCAACAAATTGATCACCCTTTATTTTGTTTTCTTTCACTTTCCTTCAATCCACATAAATTTAAAGTGAAGACTAAGTTTAGGAAGTCAACAATACAATTTGAAAGAAGGGTTTATCCAACTATAAGTTTTGATGATTAGAAAAATATTATTGCAAGTATCTACGTTGAGTTACAATAATTAGAGAAAAAAAAGAATCTTAAATTTTTTTTTTAATAATAAGTGTCATATCAAATTATCAATATTGCAACAACATTCGCACATCTATAAATGATAATAAAATCTTGAAGAGAGAGAAAAAAATCAAAATAGGTCTCCAAAGTACAAGCCAACTTTTGCAAGTGTCGATTAAATATTGGTTCAACTCTCCTTGCTAGCTTCAAACTTGATGTATATATTAAAAATTATGATCGATTAGGAAGTATTTTTGTTTTTATCATCCCTACGAGCATACCTTTGTATCTTGATTTAAATTAAATTTTAAGAAAATAACAAATTATATATTATACTATTGAAATCGAATAATCCAAACTCTCTCCTTTAAAAGATTTTCTTTTTTTAGCTTGAATAAAAAGGATAGCTTAACCATTGCTTGAACTATAATATCCTTCCCTTTTGAACTAATAGAACAATATCAAACTAATCAAGTTTAATAATTTATAGTTGAATCATAAATAAAAAATTTATTTCCGGCTTAATTGATAGTTTTAAAGGTTTCTTAATTCGAGACTTGTGGATCTTATCATATAGTTTGGATGTATATCGCTTGAGTTAGGCTGAAATACAACTCACATTGGTCTGTTGGTTGGAGACTTTGCCCCCTTATACTGTATCAATAGATATTAGTACAAGGCAACGATAATTCTCATGCTATGAATTAGAACTTATATTGGGCAATCAAAATATATGCTTAGTCAATAGACATTAATTAATAAAGAATAAAAATTTTGTTAAAATATCTTTATACAAATTATATAAAAATGAGCTTAAAAATCATTACATTTATTTTAAAATTAATCTAATATAAAATTTTCATATCAAATATTAGTCATAAAATAAATTTAATATTATTCAAAATCATCCTAATGCTGTACAATCTTTATCATCGTATCTTAAAATAAAAAAATTTCTTTAAATAATCATTATAGATATGGACCACAAAGTGAAGTTTGATCTATCCCTTTTGGTTTTTTCAGTTTGATTTTGATAGAATTTATTGATTTGGTTGTTGAGGAAGGAGATGCGTCACGTGGTGAATGTATCTCGATCTGAATGATCAGACATATATTACTTGATGTGTAGAGGAAGCGCGGTGGAAATGGGTGGGGTGTAGAAAGTGGATTTGGATCCTCTCCTACCGCAGACTATTTTTATTTTGGCTCATAGAGATTCGAAGTCAGTGCAACTACGAGAGATTATTGTGTGCAGATATAGGACAGGAGAACTGTCCGTTACGCTTAGGTACCAAGCAGTACCGAGCTCGGTACCAGACGTGACGCATTTTCATTGGAGTCCGACACCATCCGGACTCTGCATAGAATAAAAATTCGTGCAACTACACAGCTCATCTTGATCTATTGGTTTGGAGCTCAGGTTATCAACTAAGAGATCCTGGGTTCTAGTTTTGTCTATGCGATGTGTGTGTCTTAAGTGGCCTAAATGTTCCAAAAAAAAAAAAAAGAAGACTTATGTAGCTCATCTTATTTGTCGGTTGAGAGATTTTGCTATGAAATAAGATATTTTGAATTTGAATATTATGTATATAATATATTTGTAAATTTATCTTTTTTTTTTTTTGGTTAAACCCCAACGGTGGGGGGCCTACGTGTTAATTAAAAAGAAAGTTACAAGGTCCTTAAAAGAGGCCCTAAGCTCACTAATGCTCAGAAGAGCTATAAAAAAGAAATAAAACCAAAAACCTAAGAGCTCGAGGCCTCTACTAAGCATGATTACAAGAAAACCTAAGAACAATCTACGGTGCACACGAACGAGCACCCAAAAATAAGTAGAGCTCCAAAAGGCTTCAACCAGCCCAAAAATAAAAGACGAGCTATTTTTAATTTGAATCCAAAATCAACGGCCCAACTTAGGTGTTAAATTTGATTTGATTTTAATTTGTATTAAGAGTGTAAATGGGTTAAGTTGAGCTCCAATTACCATTAGTTTGAGCTTAAGTTTAATTCATTAATATAGTTTGAGTTCAATTTTAATTCTACAAGTTCAAATCAACTCACAAGCCGCTCATTAATTATAAAAGATAGATATTATTTTAATTAAAACAATTAATATAATACTATGATGAAAAGAATAAGAAATTAAATGAGAAATAATAAGATATTACTTGAAATAAAATAAAATGTGATTTTTAAATATTTCTAATAACTTTATGTTAAACTTATTAAATTTTATATATTTTAAGTATATTTTTTATTAATATTTTTAAAACGAGTTGGTTCATGAACTGATGAGTTGAGTCAGGACATGCTCATATTTGACTTATTAGCTCACCTAATTCGTTTTATAAGCAATTGATCTAGTCAATCGTGAGCCAACTCATAAGTTTAAGACTTTTTATTTTGACGCAAATATGGTTCTTTTGAATTGGAGACATACTACAATTATATTTTGCTCGCTTTGATTTTTATTTCACTTGTATTTTGCTAAATTAAGATTATCTTGTTACAAGTTTTTGACTCTGCCACTGATGTGTCTCTTCCATATAACTCTATTGGAAAAAAAAAAAAAAAACTTGCATAAGGAAGCTTTTGCATTTACATGCACTTCACCTGATTAAAAATCTACTATCTCCATGTCAAGCAAATTTAAAAAACTGAAGAAGAATTTTGAAACCAGGTAACATTTTCTCAAATCCTTAACTGATTAATTTAAATTTTTATCAATTCGCAAAACTTAGAAGACGGAATCCAATTTACTTGCTTCTGAGCAGCCATGCTCCGCGTTTATAGAGAAATTATTCCGTGTGGACGCCGGATGTAGCTTTAATCTGGAGGCAAATTAGGTGCAGTCATGTCAGCGGTATCGAACTACGGTACCAAGTGGTACTGAGCAGTACAGAGCCGCGGTATACAATAAAGAGATGACGTGATACATTCTTGTTAGTTTTCGAACGACGTTCGACGTCCACACAGAATAATTAATCGCGTTTATAGGCATTTCATGATTCCTTATGGGAAAAGAAGTCATCATAAAAGTTGACAAAATTTATTTTAAGATAAAATTTGATAAAGAGAGAGTTGCTATCAAGTTCCAACATAAAGGATGGTCCTCAGAGATTCTTCAAAATCATAGACTAAATTTAAAATTTGTGGGAGCTCTTAGAAGTATAAACTAAATTTAAAATTTGTTGAGTTATAAAATTTATGGAAAATTTATGAGTGCTAAAATTATATAAATTCAAGAATAAAAATTTTAAATTAAATAAAATTTCATAGAATTTAGGATAGAACTATTGCAATCGATGACCAATAGCCAATATCGCCGCTTATGACCACCACTAATAATCGCTATCATCTCCAGACTCCTGCCAAGGTTTAACCCTGTTGTTGGTTTTGTTGTTGGGTTTTTAATATCAGCTTATGAACATCAAATTTCTGTAATTCTTATATAAGGGAAATTAAACCCAATTATATTGGGTGTTAACTCTCTAGTTATGAACACTTTATTTCTATAATCTCCATAAGAAAAATTAGATTTATGTTCTTAAATAATTTCATTTTCTTCAACTGTGAAGAAATGATGATTCTTATATCACCTACTATACAATAGATATTTCAACTAGGCTAGATTTGGTGATTTTTTCTTACTTTCAAATTTTCCATGTAAGAAAATTTGTCTTAAAACTTTTATTTTTGCATACTAAATCTTTGTATAACACTAAGATATAAAATATTTTGTTGATTCAAATTTACTAGCACCTAACAAGAAGCATCATCAATACTCTTGATTCCACTATTGATTATCAAGGCCAAAAGACAAGCAACTGCACCTATAGGCTTTGTGGGAGCTAATAACGCACTATTGACCGACAAACCAAATAAGCAGTCTTAATCATATATAGTTTTGAATACAATAGAAGCCATTTCCCCAAAAACACAATAGAAGCCTCTTCTCCACCTTTAAATAATATTTCATGAATGTAATCTGGTGTGGCCAATCCTGCAACTTTTACTTCAGCAGGATTGTACGTCCTCCTCCATATTCTTTAAGAACTGTTGCATCCCGAAATATTCGCGGTGGTAGAGAAGTATAAAGTTTAACATAGCGTTGTACGAAGATCCAGTACGCATACAAATAAAAGAGAGGGTGCAGTATTCATAAGAGACACTAAGATTTTTACATGAAAACCCTGAAAAGGGGAAAAATCACGGGGCTTGACCCAGTTTGAATGAATTCACTATTATTTCCAATCGATTACATATGAGGCCCTTCTTTGGGGGAAGGCCTTAACTTGATGTAATAAATGTACATCATATAAAGTGCATGATGTGATGGGACTTGAAAGAATAACTATTGATATGTTTGTTTGGTCGGCAGAACCATAGTCGGCGGGGGACGGAGTTCGAAAAGACCGTAGTCTAGTAACGGTGGTTGAAGGGATTGTAGTCGGCGGGCGACATTGGTTAGAAAAGACCATTGTCTGGCGACGGAGGTCGGAAGGACCGCAATCTGGTTATGGAGGTCAGAGGACCGTAGTCAGCGGGCGACAGTGATCAGAAAGACAGTTATCTGGCGATGGATGTCGGAAGGATCGTAGTCGGCGGGCGATAGTGGCCAGAAAGACCATTATCTGGCGAAGGAGGTGGGGAGGATCATAGTCGGTTGTCGACGGAGGTCGGAAGTCCAGAGATGTGCGAAAAGTACGGCGTCATGCAGAAGTTCAACGATGGACGGAAGTCCAGCATCAGATAGAAGTCCGACGAAAGTCCGACGTCGGGTAGAAATCCTGCCACAGATGAAAGTTCGGCGATAGTTGGTGGTAGAGCGAAAGTCTGGCAGTGGTTGAGGAGGAATCTGGTGGCAAGAGAACTCTTTCTTCTCTTCTTCCTTGGCCCCCTTTCTCCTCCCCCCTTCCATCAAGAATGAGGGGTCTAATTATAATTTTTTGAGAGTGACATGACCAGTAAATAGGAAAAAGATCAAGGGTAAATTGAGAGTGATTTGAATGGATGGCCGATGTTGAATTCCTTGATCGTGGACCATTTACTAGGCACTTGAATGTTTTAATGATATCAAAATTCGGCGATCTTGGGCTCGTTGGATTCATCTTGTCAAGCCACTCGTATCAACTATAAGCATGCCACGTTTTGAAACTGTTTGGTAATCCAAATTATGGTTTGAACCTTCCAAATGCGCTTCGGGTCTTTGATTTGGACTCATTTGGGTCGGATTGAGTCAAATTTGGTGTCATTGGGTTCGTATTTTCAAGACGTTCAGTTCGACTATAAGTTTGCTGAAATCAGAGTTCATATGATCTTTGATTTAAGTTTTGAAGATTCCAACTTGATTTTTCCTCGAGATTCGTGCCCTCAAGATAATTTTTTGATGATATATCAAGAACCTATGGTGTTTTGTTTGCCAGCTTTCAAGGATTCTAGGTGGAGTTGCTTCTGCAGCTTTCCTTGCGGCTTCAAGACTTAGTTAGATTTGTGATACCATTTTTTAAAATAATTTTTTAGCATAAAAGTTTTAGCTTAAAAAGTTTTTAAACTAAAAAAATATTTTAAAAATAATAAAAAAGCTGTTCCAAAAGAAATATAAGATAGAGATCTTCAATGGGATCTGCTGCTACTCTTTCGGAGATTTTTTATTGCATTGTGCTAATTCAGTCTGTTCCTCCTTTTTGGTGATTACTTTTTTAGATTTTTTTTCCTATTTAGTCATTAGAAATAAAAAAAAGTGGCATAAATTTTTTTTTTTTTTAGAATTAAGGGATAACCCATTCCATTAGTATAAAATGGTGTTACAAAGTTTACATAAAATTATAGAACTCCAAGAAAATAAAAAAGAACACATATGGGAGTTGAAACAAAATTTCAAAAACCTGTAGGCAATGAAAACTAAAATCCAGCAAACGCACAGAGAGCCGGACTCAGAAAGCGTCAAAAGGGTCCCATATAATCAGAAAATTTGTCATAAGCACAAGCCAAACCCGGTTACCAAGCTAAGAAGGCCATCCAGAAGTACTAATAGAGAAAATAGATCAAATATGAGGCAGCCATATGAAGTACCATGGTTGCCAAAGCAAAGCCAAGGCCATCCAGGATTTGCAGATGGGCCCAAGCCTTATTATAGTCCAGCCAAAAGGAGCACCTAGAGAGTCATTCCAGCGCAGGTCGAAGCCAACAAAAAAGCCAGAGGGAAGCTCAAGGGTTAAACGCAGAAATCATATTAAAGGATGCATCACATTCAAAGAATAATTGTGCAGAATTTTCAGAGTGCGAAGAGCAGATACTACAAAGAGGGTCAGCAGGAATCCCCCTCCTAATAAGCTGAACAATAGTTTTGAACCCACCTACAAGCAACAACCAGACAAATGAAGAAAATCGAAGGTAGCGGTGCTTCTGCCAAATCAATTTATGCCAAGAGACTTTCTCCACATTTTTATAGAAATAAGAAAGAAAAACTTTGAAATTGAGGTTGATCAGACCAACACCATAAAGCCTCCCAACCAGAGGACAAAATGATAGTAATGTCAGCGACCAGATTCTGAACGTTAGAGGTAAGGAGGTGGGAAGAGACCAAGAATTACGATTAATAATTTCAGACACCAAAGAGCTTGAAGGAATAGACAAAGATGAGGGCATAATAACATCAGCAATAGCTTCTCGCTTACACCAAGGATCCCATAGAAGAGCAAAACTACGACCAACAATAAATATTAAATGTAAAATTCCCTTTCACCATAGCAGCCACCATTAGAATTTTCTTCCCAAAAAGTAGAAATCTTCCCAGCAGCTGGTTTCCAAAAGGAAACGTAAAAATTCTAACCAGTGAACTGATGAAGCTTTCAGTTGATAAACATCTCCAGATAAATGAACAGTTGTAAGCATGAGATAGAGCTTGTATAGAGGGTAACCCAATCCCACCACAATCCCTAGGCAAAGCAAGTTTTTATCCATGATATCAATTGCAACCTCTTGACATTGGTATCTTCATGGAAGAGGAACCTGATACAAAGTTTAATAATATGCTTGCAGCATGACTTAGGTAAAACGGATCCTCTAATCCAATAAACAATAAAGTTCCAAATGCTAAAGCCGATAAACTGAAATCTACCACCAAAAATAATTTTCATGTTGTATAAATTATCGACATGGATGAGCAGATCATTGTTCTTTCTTTATTTAGCTTCTAGATAAAGGTTGAGACTTGAGACTCAACATTTTAAAAGTGATTATCCCCTTTACAAAGATGTTTGACTTTAGTAGGATTTATCCTATAAATTTAGATTTATCAAATTGAGTCAACTAAATTCAAAAAATTATGTGTCTTCACGTGAATTAAATCTGATTAAATTTTGATGAATTATTTAACAACTTACTTGAAGTTTTTTGTAGGGGTGTCAAAATCTGACACGACCCGAAAAATTCCGGGTTTAGATCAACCAGTTTACCATACGGATCAGGTTCAAGTTTGAGTTTTTGACCGTTTGCAAATCGAGTCGGGTTGACCCGGAAACCCGAAATTAACCAGATTTGACTCATGAAATTCGATTTCCCTGTTTCTCGCCGTCCCGCGTATGTCGGCTTGTTGCGTCGCCGTCTTCGCCTCTGCGGTCCGCCGCGTCAAGCATCACCCATCAATGCGTCAGTCGTCAGTCTTGAGACGAGATCGTTGCTCCATTCGCCTTGCGGTCATGATACCGTCGCTCTGTTCGCCATCCGGTCACGATATCATCGCTTCATTCGCCGTCTGGTATGGTGGACTCCATCGGCCATCGCTGCTGCTGGCTAGCCCTGCTTGCCTTGTCTCATGGATGCACGGCATGCACCAGCAGGCCGACATCGCACCGGCATCGACACTGCACCGCATCGCCCTTTTTTGAATCAAACGGGTCTGCGGGTGGTGTCGATAAAACTTTTAAGTCTCTTAATTCAAATAAGATTTTAATTATGTCAAATTATTTATTATTTTATAATTAATTAAGATTAATTATTAAGTTAATTAAGGTATAAGAATATTATTAATTTTAATTAAATAAATTATAAATTTAATTAATTATATTTATTATATATTAATATTAGAATTAATTATTAATTTAAATAGTTTATTAATAAAATATAAAAAAATATTTAATATCTAACTTCTGAATGAAGATCCCAATATTAACCATCAGCATTATGATAAATTTAAATTTTTTTAATTATCCACTCAGCTGATTATCTTCGTCACATGATTTATTATTACTGTAAAGCAAAGAAAGCGAAAATAAGAAAAGCTGATCGGCGCATACAGGAACGGTATTCTTCTTTGCTATTACCAACAATTTCTATAATTTCTCCCTTTTTTTTGGGTTTTTGTCTCTGCTCCTCCTAGAACCTTTGGCAAATATATCTAGCCATCTAGGGTTTGCTTTTCCTTGTCGCCATTGCTTTGCTGCTTCGGCTTCGCATGCTTTGCGCGAACTAGCGTTTTGAAAGAGTCCTGAAGCTTCTTCACTTCCTTTGATGACGTCGGATCGGAAGTCTCGACGGGAGCTCGCCGAGAAGGTAACGATCTTTCTCCCTTTGGCGAGCTTCTTCTACAAAATCCCGTAAATCCGTCGATCTATTGGATTTACCAAATCCCGAATTTAAGGCAAAACGGAGAAGGAACGGGATTTAAGATTCTGTAGGGTTTAAAGTTGTCATTTTTGCTGTTTGGCAGGATTTAGTCTTGCATCCAAACAGCCCCATAAAAGTTTGAAATTTCATTTTCTTTCCCTTAGTCCAATTTTCTATTTTTAGTTATTGATTGTAGATAAGATTGTGCTTTATAAGATTTGCAACAATATGAAATTTATTTTTGTTCTGTGAGATTTTAAAAATGTGTGTGGCTTTCATGATCTGTAATTTTGTAGTTTTTAATTTCTAGTAGAAATGTATAAATCATGTCATAATTGAATTTTAATGTTTTTTTCTTCAATGAAGGTACTGAAAAAATGTTTAAAAATAATAACCGATGTCATTTGAATATTGAAATTTTACTATTTATATTGTTTTCTTCATTACATAATAGTTTCATATTAAAAACTCTAAATCCTAATGTATCTTACATCAATTTTAACATTAAATCTTGAGGTTGTAGTAAAATATTTTCTAGACATAAGGAATAATATTAGGCATCAACAAAACAACAAAAGTATGCAATTTAAATAAAATATATTTGATCCAATTTTGCCTAATTGAACCCTTAAGGAATCACTTAATCATCTTAAGCTAAATGACTTAATTTGATCAAATTGATAAACACCTTAGGTAAGTTCATTACACTCACATGGAGTCAATTTGACCCTCGATTTGACTCAATTGGCTCAATTGGTCCACTTGACGTGATATGAACCAACACTAAACTCATTTTAACCAATTGAGCCAGATTGACCAAATTTGCTCATTTGGTCCAAATCAAGCCTTCAATTGGATGCCCTTATGAGATTATCACATGACTTCACCCATATGACCCATTGTCCCAAGCTTGGTCAACCCTAAACCCAAGTATAGTTAATCTTGAACTTATTTGATTCCACTAGAACCAATTGATTCCTAAACTTCAAATTGGCTAACCCAATATACCTTAGAGCCTCGAAGAGGAATATATATGAGTGAACCACACTTGACCCCTTGTATTGGTTAAATTGGGTTAAAAAACCATACTTAACCTAATTATGTCCAATTGAACCAAACCATTCTTAGCATTGAAATTGACCAAGCTACTTGAGTGAGGTGAGTGCTTAGAAACCTAGGCTAATCTAATCAGCAAGTTAACCCAAGATTAGGTTACTTAACCATGGGTCAAGGGTAGTTAATGAGGGATTAAGTCATTTCAATGGAGATTAAGCAAATCCAAATTTAGACCTAAATGTGAAAATTCAATTATGGCAATATTTATGTGAAACAAAATTTTGGACATATTTTTGAAAACATAGGATATATTTGGCCTAATTAGGAAATTTCCCTTAAAGCTGTTCTGATTTCTTTAGCACAAGAGGGCATTCAGTTTATTTACTCCATCAAACCAAAAATCCTCATGTCTCGGCCTAAATCTTTGCCTTCCTAGTGAAGAACTCTCTCGCCGTCCATTGCCATCTAGCATTTCCTCCCTTTTCCAAGAAAAAAGAGTTTTCTGTTCGTCTTGATTGTTACTTTGCGAGATTTCCCAAGTCATTATAGAAAAAGAGACTAACTTGAATGAACTTTCTTTTGTATTTACCGGGAAAGTTTTTGTTGACATGGGGTTTCCTTTTTCTTTTACTTTACCAATAGATTTAATGAAACTAAATATTCCATGATGGGTTCATTGCCTCTTGGCTCAATTTCTCATTTGTTTCTACCCTCTTTGGTGCTTGTAATATTTTAATATTTGATGGGGGGAGGAAATATTGGCATCTTGAATGATGTTAAGGAATTAAATTGAATTTGGCTCATAGCCATTGTTAATGGTTTAAAATCAAAATTTTAATTGTTGTTGAGGCAGATTAACGTATTTGACTCAAATCACTTCAACATTTTTTAGATGACCTCATTATGCTTATCTCGAGGAGTACCCCACGCCCCCAATCCCTTTATTTGTTTGTCAAAGTTAGGATTAAACAATTGATTTTCATAACATGACATGAAAGTTACGGTGACTTAGAATGAAATTTCTAAAATCACATAAACCACTAGTTTCCATGTGTTAAAGAGAATGCGTGGGTATGATTGTATATTTGGAGTTCGTAACATGAAACTTGAAATAGCATCACAAGTCACTAATTTTAGTTAAAAAGAAAGAGCGGGTAAGATTTTATATTTGGAGTTCATAATATTGAAATTTAAATAGTGTGATGCTTCACCTATCATGAGGTGTTGAGTAAGCCCCATGAATTTTACATGAAAAAAATGTTACAAAATTAATATTGTGAGAAAAGTTAAAATAAATTACAAAATGCAAAATCTCTAATGATATTATTTATATTATAACTCCAAATCATAATCGAAATAGATGTATAAATTCAAGGAAAAAAAAGACTCCCATGAATGATAAAGAAAAATGTCCAAATACCTTATGGTTTTAACCCTCTTAAAAATGTAGCATATCTTAGAAATCAATTGTCAATAGTAAAAAAGAAACCCCCCATTATAGAATCATATACATAAGGTTTTTTTGATACACTGACCTTTATGATAATGAAGGATGTTGCTAGTGAGTCAGAATGGTGAAGATCGCAACGTAGGTTCAAATTTTAGCCTTTGATAATATATTTTATGCAAGGGAGACCAAAGCAAGTCAGGCCTAAGGCTTTGAGAACAGAGAGTAGGGAGGAGGACAAAGCAACAAGAGAGTCTTGACAAAGTGAGCAGGGAGCCAGATATGAATGTGAGTCGCACAATGTGTGAGAGATGAAGGCGAGTCAGACTTGGGTTTCAATTTTTTTGCAGGCTTATAGCAGAGGAATTAATTCAATCTATTTAACTCTTAATGTGAGGTATTGTAGTAGACGAATCATTTTAAATGATTTAACTATTTAAAGGATTACAAAAAAATACTTAATTATTTTTATTTTTATTTAAATAGATAGAAAAGTTCTTAATAATAAGTTAAAAATTAATTATTTGATAAATTAACTTAATTCAAATTATCTCATGGGATTTATCATAATATGGCCTGCCTATGGGCAATTTGCCTTGCATTGTCCTAAGTCAATCCTTAAACATGTTTTTTAATATATATATATATATTCTCCTTTTATTTAAATGACTCTTTTTATATCCTTCAAAAGTATGATGAAGGCTCTCCATCCTCTTAACATCATAAAAGCTAATAGAGCAAATGATTTGGTGTATTTTAAAGAATGCTTGATCTTCCATCAATGCATCGAATTATAGAAGGTATTCATGATATCATATCACGTGGAAACATTCTTAAAAGTTTGAAATAATGAAAGCAATAATCTTAATGATTTGAAGAGAATTGATTGTTTTGATTTTAATTTTAAGGATCATAACATAAAAATATAAATGAGAGAAGAATGGTGATATTAACATCAAAATCTAAATACAGATGAATGATGATTTTCCTTCTAGGAGGAAAACATCCATCCCTATATATATACATGCATGCATGTATGCATATGTATATTACAAAAATGTATGATTATGTCTACCGTATATATTTTTATGAGAACATCTAAAAGAACCAGTTCTTCATGTGAAGTCATTTGGAATATCCACATTCTTCTCATGTGATGATTTCCAATTGTATGGCTAAATGTATAATGGGGATTCACGTTATATGTATTATTTAACTACTTCAGTGAGGCTAGCAGAGCCATATGCTACATAGCGCACAAGGGCATGCAGAAAACAAGGACACTCTCTATCATGTCTTTAGGGTATTTTTAAGATTTCGTACTGTCATCACAAGCTGTTGCCTTTCACCTTCAACTTCTGCAAATCTGAGGCTTATCTCAGTATATCTTTGTTGCATTTCTTTCAGTTCAGCTTCCATAGCCTTGCTATTCTCTTTCAGCAACATCATCTCATTTAACATTTCAGTTAAGTTGTCTTGGTTGTTGCTGTTTGATGCAGCTTTCTCCTCTCTTTTTTGCGAAGGGGTTACGTGGGTGCTGCGTAGAAGGCATTGCTTTTAGTAATTGATGATTTTGTAGTTGTCTTGTTCTTTTTTACTTTATGTAGTGCTTATCTATGAATCAATGGAAATCAGGAAAATTGACCATTTCATTGAAACAATTTACTGTTCAGTGATTATGAATGCACATCAAAGTTAAAGGCAAATACGATAATTGAGTAATTATAATTTACATCACTACAAAAGGTTACCTTAATGTTTGCTCATTGTAGTTACTGTTAGCACTCTCTCTTTTTAGGTTATGCTTGACATTCTGTTCCTGCATTTTACAAAAAAAAAAAAAAACCATAGTTAGCAAAGTCATAGTTGGATTCCAATTTTCCTGTTTCTGCTCACTGAATTTAAAATATTTAGCATGCGATGTTGACTCATATAATTGTAATATTTCTCGTTCAACCTTGTTGAACTTATATAATAGGCTAGATTCTAAGAAAGAAGAAAATGAATTATATAAAATAGTTAAGAGAAAATATAAAAAATGTGAAGACTTAGATCAGGTTAGATGCACTATAATCGAAGATAATAAGATTTTTGTTAAGGATGAATACAACAAGAAAAATTAAAAAAATTACATTGATAAATTCTTAAATGCAAGCTTTAAGCAAAAATCTTTATGGATGAGTATATGAGTAATGAGATGTATCATAGATTTATCAAAAAATGTGAACTTGTGTTAGCTCTAAATAAGATGCATAAATATAAAGCTTTGCGTTTTGATAAGATAATATTGATATTTGGAATGTTATTGGTGATATAGAAGTGGTTGGTCAACAAATAATTTCAATGAAAGATTTTGGTACCAATATTTAAGGACAAAGAAGATTTTTAAAATTTTGGAGGAATCAAAACTTATGAGTCATATAATTAAGTTATGCTAGAAGCTAATAGAATATAAGCATGGAAAACAATTACTTTTTGAAGAATCAATTAAGTTTCATGCCAAAAAATTTCACTATGAGAGCAATTTTTGTGATAAGATAATTAATGAAAATGTATGAGGAGCAGTGAAAAAATCATCATATGATTTTTATTAAGTTTGAGAAAACTTATGAGCAGTAACATAAGAACTAATTTGGCGTGCAATATGGAAAAAAGGTGCATGTCAAGGGTATTTGAAATTATTAATGATATATTTGGTGGATAATTGACTAATGTTAGAAGTTTTGCTGTGATAAAAAATTCTCTAATTATTGCTGGATTATATAATATATCAAAACTAAGCCTGTATCTTTTTATATTGGTTATGGGGGTGCTCGCTAACGATATTGATAATAAGATGCTTTGGTACACTTTTTAAAGATGGTAATTTAATCAGTGAGACTTTTGTTGTGCTAAGTATAATGTTAGAATAATGGATAAATTGTTTATAAGATAAAAGAGTTATGGAGTATAATAAAGATTGAGTACATGATTTTTAATATTAGTACATATGGTATTAACATCTATTCATATTAACAAAAGATAAAATGATAATTAGGCCTGATACATTTAAGTATTTTTGAGCTATTATAGAAGAATGGGGATATAACTTCTAGTGTTAAAATTGGGCGGTGAAAATATAGAGAAGTCACAGGAGTATTATGCAATAAAAGAATATCATGAAACCATAAAGTTTAATTTTTAAAAATTGCAATTATGCTAGCTGTTGTATGAATTTAAGTGTTGGATAGTAAAAGAGTCACCTGGGAAAGGTGTGCATCGAAAATCAGAATGTTAATTTAGAAGTATTGCAAAACAAAGAATGATAGATTGAGGTATGATTGTTTTAGAGGCACAACTGTAGTAGTATTGATTGAAGATAAGGTTGTGTTAAGACAATGAAGAATAAACTTTAATACTTTTGCTCATATTCAACCCATAATATGGATATATAAAATTATTATCACCAAATATAACATGGATATAATTTGCGCAAAACATTTGATGGAATGAATTTTTCATCTATTGCAGCAATTATCAAGAATTAATGGAGAATGATGATTTATAAGGTCGACCCTAAATAGATGAAATAAGGTTTATGATAATTTCTGATTCAATTTCTACGTCAAAATGTATGAGTAAATGCATATTCCATTATTACTGGATGTGTTTCAATTCTCCTATTAGAAATGCAAGAACTACAAACCATAAAAAGTTTGTTTGATACTTAACCTACAGAAGTTGAACATTAGAAATGTAGTGGATCTTAGTCCTAAAATAAAGTTCTGATGTTGTTGTTCAAGAAAATTGAAAATATGTTTGTTATATTGTGGGATGCTTTGGCAATTTCTTGATAGATATTTTATAACTATCTTCAATTCTAGAGAGGTTCAAAGGTGCTCTTGAACCTTCATTAACATGGTTATGAGCTCTTGCTTTGCAATTTCTTATAAAAAATTAAGACCTAAAGATTTTTTGGTTAGCTGATATTTGGATGGCAAAGAAAGTTACATTATGGAAAGCCAAACATCAAGCACAATCGATCTTGCATGGTTTTAACAGATCAGGTTGTGAGCACACACACAAATGGCTTGGTTAGGAACTAGTTTTTTTATTGTAGTAAGTGCAGTTGCTGATAGCAGTACACTCACATGCACACCTAAAACTGACTAGTGGAATTATTGTTTGTTCATCTCAATAAGCCTGGTTTGTTTTGGGATTGTATTTGATCCAATAATAACCAAACAATAATGTACCATCTAATCCTATCTCCCAGCTGAAGATGGAAGGAATGGGGAGGCGAAGACAAATCATAATATATACTTATTCTGTTACTTCGCTCTTCTGATGATAGATAAATATTTACATTTGAATTCATATGCACTTTGGTGCTGGTTAGCTGCATTATATTCCTTTAATATACCTTTTCTATGGCATGATATCTCCTGCAATATCTATGTGAAAAATAGGTTAATGATCAATAAGTATTTTTTTGTTTTCTCTTTTATAGTATTTATAGGAATGCATGCAAGAAAAATGTCCTTGAAATTGGGCTTGGATTTCAAGGCCTTGCTTGAAAGATGAGTTTCATAACTTTCATTGTTTTCTTTTTGTGTTTTATTTTTATTAATTATAATCGTTTGAGAAATATATTGAATATACTTTAGCATGATAGAAGGCAATACTGTGTCATAATCAATGTTACCTTCCTTCCATTAACTTGTAAGATTGAAGAGCTCATGTTAAATTTGCGAAAAAATGCATACCATCATTATTCTACCTTATCATATGATTGTACCTGCTTTTTGCATTGAGAAACTTTCTTTTCCAATTCTTCAATCCTATGGTTTAGGTTCTTCTCCTCTTGTAGAAACGAGGTTCTTGTTTCCTCTAGTTCACTGTTCTTAAACAACAGACTTGCCTGTCAGGCAGAATAACCAAGATAACTTTAAGCACAGTGAATACAACTAAAAGATTATGATGCTTATTATAGTCATAGAATTTTCAACAGTACCTCGAGAAGTTTAATTTTCTGATGCAAAATTGTAACTTCCTTGGAGCCTTGGGATGTTGGGTCAGGTTTATAAGTTTTGTTACTTGCAATTGCTATCTTCACGTTAGCTCTTGAATTTGCAGATCTTGTTCTTTCCTTGAGCTTTTTCTCAAGACTCGTAATTTTCTCATCCCTTTTCCTCAGGTCACTTTGTAAGTTAAAGGTCTGTTTCCTTAAATTTTCGTTTTCCATCTCATCCTCAACTAATAGATTGTTTGAGACTTGGGACCTTTCTCTAAGCATTTCAACGTCAGCGTTTAGATTTTTTATTATTATATCCTTCTCTTTCAGCAATTGCTGCAGTTTTTGTAGATCTTTCTCTGATTCTATGGCTTTGTCCTTCATTGAAGACAGTTCGCTGTCAAGCATCTCTTTTTCCGAGCTTCTCTCGTGTAATTTTGTCTCAATTTCTTTATTGGACATCTTCAACTGTTCCATCTCTGTTGCTAATCTTTGGTTCTGTCCCATCAATTCAGAAAGTTGAACTTTCTCGGCTGATAGCATTTTGACCTTGGTTTCTAGCATTAGAATTTCTTCTGTCAGGGCTTTTAGTTTTATTTCCTCAGATTTCTTTTGATTGTCATTCTCCTCAGACTTTGCTTTGAGGTTCTTGAGCAACCTTTCAATTTCTTTTGTTCTGGAATCTACAGAGTCTGATAGTTCCATGAGTTTCACGTCATATCCATGCTGCAACATAATGAAATCTTCTTTAGTTTGCTCTAGCAGATTTTCCAGATGACATTTCTGCGATTGCATTTCATTAGCTTCAGCCAGAGCTTGAATAGCTATCTTCTCATTTATGTGAAATGTAGATGATATTTCTCTAGCAAGTGTTATAAATTCCTCTTGGAGTTTCTCAGCAATGTTTACATTATTTGATATAGTCAACTGTAGTTTCTCCTCAGCTTGTGTGGCTCTCTTCTCTTCCTGAAGCTTTGCTTTCATGATGTCTTCTAGATTAGCTTCATATGCTCTAGATTGTTCTTGAAGCTCTTTTATCAAGATTTTGACTTGGTCTTCAAGGTAATTGGCAGTAATTGAATGCTCGGATTTGTCATGTCCCATATCATCTTGTGGTTGTGCTTGCTCAAGCTTTGAATAGAGATTATTGTTTTCTTGATTGGGATTCTCATGGTCCAAGTCAAGCTTCTTCATTTTCATTTGCATGTCTTCTTGCTGTGTCTTGTAAATATATATCTCGCTATTCAGATCCTCCATTTTATGTTGCAGTGAGTAAGCTGCTTTGTCCCTTTTGACCAAAACATCCAATTTATGCTGTTCATCATCACCATCTGAAGTAGTGTCAAATAGCTCTTCACATTCGCTAACCTGCAGATGTGAGTTGCTTTCATTGAAGTTTGTTTCTGAAATATTATTTTCTGTAAGTCGTTTGATTGAGATTTTGGTACAGTTTATACAAGAAGTTCCACTATTTTCCTGTTCCAGCAGTTCCTCCAGATCTTGTACTGCAAGAATCAACTCGGAGTTAGCTTCCTGCGTTTTATGCAGCTGCAAACGAAGATTTGCATTTATGCTTCTTTCATACTGCAGCTCTTGCTTGATTTCTTCAATATCCAAGGGGGTTTTACTGTGAGGATGCAACTTATTTGGATCATCTTCATTATCAGCCTTCCTTTGTGATGCTTTAAGTTCTTCACATTCTCTTTTAAGTGCATCTCTCTCTCCTTGTAGGCTATTCAATTTTCTTAGTAGTATCTTCCAACGGTTGCTCTCGATTGTGTGGAGATTCTGTAATTCTGACTCTGATAATTCCAGCTCCTGTGTCTGTGCTATAGATTGATCTCTATATTTCTCTATCTGGGCACTTGTTTCGTGCGTTCTTCCTTCTGGCTTTGCACTTATGTAGCTTTTATTTGAATTAGCCATGGCCCCATCAGGAGCTGAGCTGCCATGCCAGTTTTTTGTTGATTTTTGATGATCACCGTATTCCATTATCAAATAATCTAAAATTATTTTTTCCTTTTCAAATGTTCCATTGTTGCTCAGGAGTTGCTTAGAGGTGCTCAAGTCATTAGGGTTATTCGGGCTTACGGAGTTGTCATCTTTTGGTCTATGTTGTCCTGAGCTATCGGAGCTTGATGTTGATATGCTGCTGGAGCTGTTAGACTTTTCAATATGTCCACGAGATTCAGGTTGAAGAAAAACTGTCCTTTTGGATGGGAATATCTTTTTTTCTCTGTTGGTTGCAGATGATCCATGCTGTCAGATGATTAGGATAAAAGTAAATAATTGGCTCTGTATGCTCGTAGATGTCAGTTGTGATAAGAATGCAGAATATTATTGTGGGATGGAGTTGCTTATTGCATTGCTGTCCATTTTGTTTCAAATAATTGCTGCAGTGGTGGTGCTAAAGCAATAAGAAATAAATTCAAACAAGTTAAAGCTAGAGATTAAATATGTCCTTCTAAGTTCTAATGATCCAGACTCAACTTCACAACATAATAAAATCATACTATGATGTCAAATAGATTTGGAAATTTTGATATGGAATTGGTAGGGTTTTTCAAGAGTTATGCAAAGATATTGGATTTTCCTATGGGATCAAATTCACTATCCTTTCAGATTTATGCTGTCATGATCAAAAGCAAAGAGATTGTCATGAATTGATCAACAAATACCTTAATTAGGTTTTATTACCATCAAACTTTACTTCGAACTTGTTACTAAATGTTAATTCTTAAACATTTTGTTTGTAACTAGACTCTAATTTCAGTAGAGCTCACATTTCTCAAGACTGCTGCTCCTCTGTATTCTTCCCACTTATTTGATTCATGCTTATTTTTTGTCGACTGCTCCAGCAAAATTGCATCTATGAGTTTTTCAGATCCTCTGATCACATAAAATGATGGATAAATGTACATTTGAGCAGGACAACTGGTTCATAAAGTCCAATTAAGGTGCAAAGCAGCCTCTTACCTTACCTCTAGATCTGCATGCATTTTCTGAATTGTTACCTGCCATTTTTAACAAAAATCAATAATATAAGGATATAAGTTCTAGAAAAACTCAAAAAAATATTAAAGCCAACTTCCTTCTTTTTACCAAATAAAATGCAAATGTTTGATTTATTATTTTTGTAATCATATAAGTTAAATACTCACATGCAGGATTACTCCGGATTTTGCTGGCTTGAGTGGAAGAGAAACATAGGCAGGTTTAATAACATCAAAATAATCTGATAAATTGATACCGACTTCTCCAACAACTGCAGCTGTCGCTGATCCCTGGTCAGAGGATTTGTAGAAATGTGGTTAGAACATCAATAAAAAATCTTGAAGATGATAAAAAAAGTGTAATATTTGATTTCGTCATTACATACATTTGCCGACACAACAAAATTGTAAAGCTTGTCATGGATTCTTCCTGTTCTTGAGTCTTGAAAGAGTTTCACAGTTTCATAAATTGGGTTCCTCCAATAACAGTTTCCGCCAATCACCAGAACCTTATCTGTTTTCATTGTTGCTTTTCCAATATCCATAGGAACAAGCGACACCATCATAATCTCCCATCCTGGATGATCAACCTGCAGAGAAGTATAAAAGGAGATGAGTTCCTATAGTTTCATAATATAAATTCGAATCAGAAATCGCATGCATCATTCTTTCTCTTTACATCATTATTTCTTTCTTGCTTCTCCCCTGGCAGAATGGTAGCGTGCCCAACTAGTGCATGAATAACATTGTAAAATACAGTTCTGGGAATCAGCTGAGAATCCCGAGTATAAAGATAGAATACCTGGGTTACATGAAATTGAAGTTTGAACACAGTTCTGATCTTGTTCCTTGTTTCCTTGTGCATTGTGGTTTGCTCTTTGCTTCCTATTGTTTCTTTTGTGCTGGAACTTTCTTGTTACCTTCCATGGAATAATTTTTGCCTGGTAAGTACTTTACTCCTCCATGGGAAGATTCGTCACCCTGTACCATGGAGTTCCCATTTATGAGAAGAAGAAGAAGAAGAAGAAGAACTGGGAATGGAAATGCGGGCACTCTTTATGGAAACGGCAGGCAGAGAAGGAAACCGAAGTAAGAATGCATTCATTCGTTTACTTCATTTTTGGCGTGGGGTTTAAAGATGAGTTATAACAGGCGGCAAAAAAGAAGCTTATCTTCAATAAATGTAATGCAAAGCGGAAAGAGAATCTAAAGTTACATGTTAGATGGTGCTTGCTGGTGGATCATGTGATCATCAAACTGCAAGGCCAACAAGGAATTAATTTTACAGGCATATCTTTACAGAAAGGCTGAAATGAGTTACTATTATTTATTATTTTTTTCTTTCAGGAAAAAAAGCTGACTGTCAACACTATTCTTATCTTGCTCGTTCAGGATTGCTTATATATAAATCTGAGAAATCCGCATGAGCTACTTACACTTACGTTAAAAAAGAAATTCTCTGTTAGTATAGCTGTTGGGTTTTTCCTTGTTATTTTCTTTCGATTGGCTAAGCATTTTTTTTTCCGATTATTCTATACTGATAATATTTACATATGAAATACCGTTGCAGTTTGCTTCAACGTCAAACTTCACATGGAAGGCCTCAACAAATCAAAATTTTCATTCTCCTTTATGAGAGCTATAGCTTAGAATATTTTTTTATTTGTTATGCTAACGGTGTGGGGGACCAGTGGGTGGGTTATGCGAGCAACACTTTGTTAGACCGGTCCAATTGGACCGGTCCAGCCGGTCCAGCCGGGACCGGCCCAGGCGGAACGAGGCGGACATTGTCCGCCTCCCGCTACAGGCGCACGCGAGCCGCATCCTTGCGGGAGCCGAATAGGAAGGATTTTTGAGGGGTTTGGGAGGGAAATTTGAATGTAGGGACTGTTTAGGGATTTCCTTTTGATTTGTATGCATTAAATACTTTGTTTTCCTAGGGTTAGGGCATCTGGAATTTGGCTGAAATTTGAGATCTCTTAGGTCTTTTGGGCTCTAGCGGCGTCTAGAGATTTGGGAGAGAAAGATCCTCCTCTCGAATAGAGGATCAATTGTATCTTGCTGTTTTCCATTTCCCTTTCATCAAATAATACAAATTATCTACTGTTTTCGTGATTTGTGTGGACTTTTGTGGAATTTTCTCGCTGTTTTCTAAAGATTGATCGGAAATACTTGAGATCTTCAAGTGTTTCCTATCAAATTGGTATCAGAGCGTTGTCTTGGGACCATCGGCGGCTGAAATTATAAAATTTTAGCGGTGAAATCTCATCCGGAAGAAGATCTTCTCGTGGTTCTTGGGAAGAAATATGGCCGGGAAGAAGGTTGAAGTTTTGGAAGGAGAAATTGCGCAACTTAAATCAGAGTTGGAGGAAAAATGGTCTGATTTTCAAAATCAGATTTCATCCAATAATAAAAGGATGGAAGAGAAGTTCGTCGTGATGGAAGAGATGTTGAAGAAATTGCTTGAAGCCAAAATCAAACCAGTAACATCGGAAGCAAAGGAAACTATCGGCGGCCATGGAAGAGATGGGAACCCTAACACGTTTAGGGGAAGGGAAAATCCAGAAGTGGAGATCCTGGAGGGAGAAGATGGAATGCCTCCTCTACAACCACTTTCTAGAGAGGAGAGGAGCAGTGACTACGCAAGAAGGGGTGCTGAATTTGAAAGGAGAGGGGATGATTTTGATCGCCGGGGTGCTGATTCTGAAAGAAGAAGAGGGGATTTTGATGAAGGGTTTGGTTATGATCGTCGGAGGGAAGATCGTGATAATTGGGGAGCACCTCCTCTTCAAGGAATGGAAGGTTATGGAGGAATTAGGGGAAATTGGTGTGACCCGAGGGTGAGGAAATTGAAGATGCCAATCTTTGAGGGGGAGGATGCGCACGGGTGGATCTACAAGGTAGAAAGATATTTCGCCGTCAATGGGTTGACAGAAGAGGAGAGACTGACGGCGGCGGGCCTATGTTTGGAAGGGAAGGCTTTGTCTTGGTATCAGTGGAGGGACATGCGACGACCCATACGGAGTTGGAGAGAGTTCAAGGATTGTTTGGTAGAACGTTTCCGAACTGGCAGGGGAGGAGACTTCTACGAGCAGTTCTTCGCCTTGACACAGGAGGGTTCAGTGACGGAGTACCGGGAGAGATTCGAGTACCTTGCTAGCCGATTGGACCGCCTTCCTGAGACAGTGCTCGAGGGAAATTTCATGAAGGGGCTGACACCAGAGATCCGGGCAGCGGTTAGAGTAATGAGACCTCGTGACTTGGGAGAGGCTATGGAACTAGCTCAGTTGGTGGAGGATCAGAGGCACCTGGAGAAAGGGGTGGAAGGCAGCAACTCAAAAGGCACGTACAGGATGGCCACCACCTTTTTGACACCTAAGGAGCCGACATCGGGTACCTTTCGGGAGACTCCGAAGGAGAAGACTGCCGGCGGAAGACCTGGGGACAACTTCAAAAAGCTCACAGAAACAGAATTACAGGAGAAGAGGGCGAAGGGGATCTGTTTCAGATGTGATGAGAGGTATACGCCGGGGCACAGATGTAAGGACCGAACTCTTCAGGTTCTTGTTATTTGTGATGAAGAAGGATGGGAGGATGGTGTCGTCTTTCCACCTTGCGGACAAGGTGGATCTTTGGGAGGGGAGTATTGTTAGACCGGTCCAATTGGACCGGTCCAGCCGGTCCAGCCGGGACCGGCCCAGGCGGAACGAGGCGGACATTGTCCGCCTCCCGCTACAGGCGCACGCGAGCCGCATCCTTGCGGGAGCCGAATAGGAAGGATTTTTGAGGGGTTTGGGAGGGAAATTTGAATGTAGGGACTGTTTAGGGATTTCCTTTTGATTTGTATGCATTAAATACTTTGTTTTCCTAGGGTTAGGGCATCTGGAATTTGGCTGAAATTTGAGATCTCTTAGGTCTTTTGGGCTCTAGCGGCGTCTAGAGATTTGGGAGAGAAAGATCCTCCTCTCGAATAGAGGATCAATTGTATCTTGCTGTTTTCCATTTCCCTTTCATCAAATAATACAAATTATCTACTGTTTTCGTGATTTGTGTGGACTTTTGTGGAATTTTCTCGCTGTTTTCTAAAGATTGATCGGAAATACTTGAGATCTTCAAGTGTTTCCTATCACACTTCATCTTGGAAACTGGTTGTCGATTATTGCGCTCATACTGTCTTTGCAAGAAGCTTGCTTTCTACTCATCAGTATTAAATTCGATGGCAGAAACTTACACCACAAGCCTATTGCGAAACATCATTGTCCTTGTCCTTCAAAATATGAGATGACGGTTTAAGGAACTTTTCTTAAAAGAATTTTTTTTTATGGTTTTATAATTATGATGGAGAAAGTAATTTTTTAAAATTATTGTAGTAAATAAATTTTTATTATAAAATTTAATGATCTAAAATAATAAAGTTGTAAGAAAGCTGTTCTAAAGAAGTCTAAGGTTTTGTTTGGGATTGTTTTTTTATTGCTTCTTAAAATAATTTTCTAATATAAATAAATTTAATTTTTGTATTAAAAAGCTGTTTGAAGAAGCAATAAGAAACTCATCTCAAACGAAGCCTAAGGCTTCGTTTGGGACGGCTTTCTTACTGCTTCTTAAAGCAGCTTTTTAGTTAAAAAATTAAAAATTTTGTATTAAAAAGCTGCTTTAGAAAGCAGTAAGAAAGCCGTCCCAAACGAAACTTAAGTTGTTTATCTTGACCAAAATGTCTAGCACTGGGACATTATTTGGCTTGATGATGAAGAGGATGATGTTATCACTCTTTGTGGATATGAAAGAAAGAGGAGAAGAGTGCTTCTGAAAAGTGAGTACTTAATTTTAAGAAAAAAGGGTAAAATAATGGAGGTAAATTTATACAGATATTATTTTCTAGTGAGAATGACATATTATCAATTATATTGAATGAAAAAAAATACAATTGTAAAATTTTATTTAAAACATATATGAGTGTTAAACACTATTGAATTATATGAAGATTGTATGCCCATTACATCTTTATTTTTTAGGAGAGCAGAAATCAAACAACTGATGCATTATGACAAGTGGGAGCATGGGATACACCCTACCGTTGGATACTTAGATCTGAAGGCTTCTTCATGTGAAAGACAGTCGTCAGCCTTGGAGCCATGATACTGGACGGTATATTAGATTTGTAGTTCACAAATTAGTTTTATTTTATTTATTTAATAATTCCGGCTGGAGTCACATCCAATTGGCTCATGGCAATGGTTGTAATTTATTTAAAATGTAAGATAATTTAAAGTATTCCATCTTTTTTTTAATCTAAACTCATGTTGACCCGTAAGTTGGTTTGAGCTTGGTGAGCTAATGAGTCAAGTTTGAGCTAGTCTTGACTCGACTCGTTAGCTTGCGGGCCAACTCATTTAAAAAATATTAATATAAAATATGCTTAAAATATATTAGCATTGAGGATTTTAAGTATGAAGTTGTTAAAATGCTTAAAAAATATATCTCACTTTCATAATATATTAAATATTTATTTATTAATTTTCTTTTAATTTATTATTTTTATTATTTTATTATAATAATTATTTGAATTATAATCATTTTCTTACTTTCATAATAAATGAACTATTATGAACTGGTTCGAACTCCAACTCGTAGAATAAAGCTCGAGCTCGAGCTCAAACTCAATTTTTTAATCAAGCTCAAGCTAGATGTGGCTTGAGCTTGACTCTATTCATTTACACCCCGACTCCTATCTAATAAATCTTGACAATATCAGCCTTTAATGTCCTAAAAGGACAAGCTAATGTTCAGTTTTTTTTTTGTTTTATTTAAGACAAAAATTTGTTTATATCATAAAAATAAACAACACTAATCATCATATAAAATTTCACATGCAAAAAGGAAGGTACGAATGAGGGAAAGTGATATTTTTTGTAATTAATTTAACAAAACAAATGATTAATGCATGCCATATCTAGGACTTTATTAACACAAGTATAATTACCCTGCAAGTTTTATTTAGTCAGTGATGGTTATCTTGTGAGGCTGATGATTATGGGGAGATATACGTCTTAGATGGGCTAACCATTTGCTCTTAATCTCTGAGCTCATTCCATATCAAAAGTAAATTTAATTATTGTTTATAAACAATTGTCTTCAAACTTAATTCACAAACTTACAGCAACTGCTATGCCAAACATTTAGTTAGGGAGGGCCTGCCCACTGGTTGAGTAAGACAGCCTGCTTTCCACTCTTTACTTGCCTTGAAAGCAGCTCATCCTGAAACTGAAAGCCACCTTAAAGATATTTTCTTAGCACTTAGTTCAAAATGCTAATCAAAATCTCATCAGCTCAAAGGATGAGAAACCTCTCCAGAATTCAGATATTTTCTTCATTCACCTTACTAAGTATTAGGATCGATATAGATAAAATCAGACAATATGTTAAGCCTTTGAGGCATATACCAGACTCTGTTAAATTTTGTGATCGATTTGATTTGACCTTTTAGAATGAGAGATGAAGTACGGTCGAAAGTTTTCTTTTCATATGATTTTTCATATATTTTATCTTTTCTTTGGGGGGGGGGGGGGGGTGGGGGGATAGAGGTCATTTAAGGTAAACTCGAACATACATTTAGGGGGTGTTAATTTCTGATACGATCCGAAAATCCGACCCGAAAAATTCGTGTTCGGGTCAACCCGTTTGTGAAACGGGTTGGGTCCGGGTTTGGATTTATGACCCGTTTGAAAAATGAGTCAGGTTCGGGTTGACCCGACAACCCACTGGTCGACCTGTTTAACCTGGATCCCACGCGACCTACCTTGGTTTTGCGGCTTTTGCCGCGGGGTGCGAGGCTGCGAGCTCCTGCGGTCCTGCCTAGCCACATTTCCGGCCCTATCTTGCACTGGCCTTGCCTGGACGCCGCAAGATCGTGCACATCGCTGGCCTCGCGACTAAGGTCCGCAAGATCGTGGCCTCACCTGGTCTTGCCCCCGCCCCGTACGTCAAGGGCCTCGCGAGTCGCGGCCCTCGCTTGCACTCCGCAGTCGCACCTGGTCAGTTGGTCTCACCCAGTCGCCCCTGCCCTGGCCCCACACTGGACCGTTGGTCTCGCCCACGCCAAGCGGCTTCGGATTGGCATTTTGTAAACGGGTCGCAGGTCCGGTCGGGTCAACCAGGCAACATGCGCGGGCAGAGTCCGTGTTAGAAATCCTGGCCCGTTTATAAAATCGAGTCGGGTTCGGGTTGATCCGGGTCAAGTCGGGTTCTACCCAAACTCGACCCATCGACCCGTTTTGACACCCCTACATACATCAGATGCATAAGACTCAAATCTAAGACCTCTTAGTTGATAGCCAATACATCCAACCAACTGATCAAGATAACCTGCATGTTTTATCTTTTTTTAATTTGACATTATAATTTTCATTTCAGCTTAAATGAGTCGTCTTATGAAAACAAAAGTTGAAAAAAAAGACCTTTAGTTGGATTTGATCTCAAGCTTGAACCAAATCAGCTCTAAATCTAATCTCTAACTGTCCTAACCATCAGCAATGAACCACCCCACTATTGATGCTTCCTCTTTTCCCCTTAACTTTTTAAAAAGATCTTCTAAATATTTTACAATTAATGAAGCAGAAAACTGTAGCTTAGCAGGTATTGGGAAAAAAATGGTTCAGAATATTATAGCTATTTTTTAAAAAAATTTTTATGTTTGTTGCTCTCTCACTATTTTTCATAAATTATTTTTCATAAATTATTGTGATAGAAAACTGTTTTTTTGGAAAACTCCACGATAACTTCACAACAAATTTTATAAAATATTATAACCATCACAAATAGATCTTTAATGTCTTTATGAAATTTACTTAATTGCATTATCAACCTTTTCTATTATTTATTCTTTATTTTTTGTATAATTAAGTCCTAACACCTATAAAGAAAAAAATATTGATCAAAATATACTTAAAAAATTAACATGTGATATTTTTATTATATTTAATTTGCAATAAAATTATCTAATTTCAATTTGCATTTTGGAAATATCTAAAAGTATGCCATCTATTTTGGTCTCTATAATTTTGAAGGAAAATGGCCATTTAAATTTCTTATTATTTTTTTGAACATTTAAAAAAACTATTTTAAAAAACAGTAAAAAAATCATCCCAAATAAAAGTTTAAGTCAATTAAGACAAACTAACACACATATCACATATATAAGACTCGAATCTAAAATCTCTTAGTTGATAATCAAAGCTCCCAACCAACAAATCAAGATGAGTTACGTACCATATAAAATTGCAAGCTTGTATTTTGGAAATATCTAAGTATGCCATCTATTTTGGTCTCCATAATTTTGATGGAAAATGACCATTTTAATGTAATGAAAAGCATTTTACTATTAAAAGGAGTGGAAATCACAGTCGTTTTAGACTAAGCACTGTTTTACTTATTGTTTTGAGCAGCCGATAGTTTTTTTTTTATTTGAGATAGTTTTCTTATCATTTTTTAAAATAGTTTTTAATATAATTTTTTTTGAACTGATTTTTTTTATTAAAAAATTGCTTTAAAAATAGTAAGAAAGCTATCTTGGATGGCTTTCTTATTGCTTTGTAAAATTATTTTTAGTAAAAAATCTCGTGAAAGCAGAGAAGAAGCAGAGGTCTTGTACTAAAAAAGTTGCTTTACAAAATAAAAAAAAAACTATCCCTAATAAAGACTTAGGCTGTGAGATCGGGTCTGCGGCCGAGTGGTCGACGGAACACGTTCCTCCCTTCTCACCCGGGCTCGAATCCCCTAACTGTCCAAAAAAAAAAAGACTTAAGCTGTGTTTGGGATGACTTTCTTATTGCTTCTTAAAACAGCCTTTTAGTACAAAAAAATTAATTTTTTTACTAAAAAGTTGCTTTAAGAAACAATAAGAAAGCCATCCCAAATGAAGCCTTAATCTTAATTAACAAGTTGCCTATTTTTAATAAACTCTTTGATCAGAAGCCAATGTTTAATTATACAACTGGATTTCTTCTATCATTAAAGATCCTTCTAGTGTTGAATATTGCCATGATTTTGATTAACGAATGACTGGAATGAGTTTACATCCTGGTAATATGATTTGATTACCTCATAGTCTAATTTCTAACGAAAGTGACTTTTGGGTTTGTTAATGATATGAAAATTGTTCATTAATGGCAAATGGAATTTTTTTAAAATTATCTGATTTGTATACCCCAATTGCTCATGCTGAGTTCTAGCCAACCCAATTGGCTAAAATATGTTGATCTCACTGGTTAATCAGATCAGACCATGCTAATTAGTGATTATATGTTAGATTATCTTGTATTTGAAAAGTCTAATGCATATCTCATATAATTAACGACAGATAATTAGAATATCTTATTTTTGTGGCCAACATTTTGTTAAGCTATATTATGTAGTTTATATACTTATCTTTTAATGAAGTTCTTTTTTATATAATCTTATCTCTACTCTCACTTGTAAATAAAAGGTTAGAAGCATATATTTGTCTCAATCTCTCTATTTTTGAGCAATAAAATCAAAGAGCATCTCTCCTATTCTAAATCTTTCTCCATTTCTTTCTAGTTCTTTATTTTTCGTAATCAATCTTTCGATCGAGTAAAGTCTGGATATTGCCCATAGACAAATTTGAATTCAACATCATTATATTTCTTATGTTTTATCATAGTGCTTATGTGGCAACAAATTTAGGTACCATTTTATCACAAAATACATAGAGATAAATTGTTATATGAAAACGATGAAATGGTCTCGAAATAATTTTGATGAGTCATCCCGACTTATCGTGAATCAAGGAGACTTAAGATTCGTTTGAGACATCTTTTTTGCTGCTTTTTAAAAATTTATTGAAGTAGAAATTTTTGTACTAGAAAGTCATATTAGAAAGGAATAAAAAAGTTGTCCCAAAAGAAGCTTTAGGAGAGGCAGAGTGTCTGTCATCCCCTGAAATTTTAGAAAATGCCTATATAATTATATATAATATAAGAATTTTGCTAATCAGATTTTATATGATTCAACTAAAGTAAATTCACATCTATATTTGTATAAACTCTTAGTAATTTTCTCTAGATAAAAAGGAAATATATAGTACAATATTGCTCTCAATAATATTCTCGTATTTCTCTCCCTCTATTTTATTGGTTCATTTAAGCCAATTACAACAAACTCACACACACATCACATACACAAGACTCGAACCTAAAATCTCTTAATTGATAGCCAAAACTCCCAACAAGTAGACCTAGATGAGCTAAGTCTCCCTCTATTTTTCTATATATCTCTTAAAGCTCTAATAGAAATAATAAAAAAACAAAATTCCAATAACCACAATAACAAACCTTGCTTAGCTTCAAGGAAATGGCTAAGTATAAAATAAGATAATCTATTATATCTAATCCACACTTACCCCATTGCCGACCTCTTGCTTGAAGCAACCGCTTTACAGGCTCTCAGCAGTTGAGTAAGAAAAAAGCTCGTTGCCTTGCAGCCATTGCCGGCCTAAGAACTATTCTCTAATCTTCGTCCATCTTAAGAAGCAAAAGGACAAAGGAAGAAGATGATGAAGATGCTTGATTGATTTGAATGCATACTAATATTTTTATGTAAATGGCGAGTTAGGCATGGTCAAGAGCTGAATCTAAGATCAGTAGCTTTGATTTAGGAGCAAAATTTATTAAATACAGAATAAGACTTGATAGCCATTACAGATTAAAAAATAAAATTATATTTGTTAGTATTAGCTAAGTTTGAACAAAATTTAAGCTCAAATTTATGTAATATTTTTCAAGATTATAAGAGAATTTAATCTACAAACTTAACAATCTCTTTGTTATAAATGATATTACTTATGTATTGTCATCAATGGATTAATGTACTATTATAAATGGATTAATTTATTGGAAAATCCTGAAGAGCACCTCCAGCTTCTAAAGTCCTCTTAAGCTCTGAACAACATGAGACCTCAATAAACTCAAATATTGTTTGAATTTAGGCTTCGTTTGGGACGACTTTTTTATTATTTTGTAAAACTATTTTTTAACACAAAAATATTTTGAAAGCAAAAAAAAAATAATGATCTAAAGTTGTCCCAAACGAAACCTTAAACCCACAATAGATCTTTAAAGTATACAAACTGCATATCAAGATAGATTCATTGATATTTAACATGTACCTGTCCTGGATATCATAAGCAGTGGACATAGGCAATATCGTCAAGCCATTTGGTGTACCTCTTCTCAATATTGTTTCGGTATTATATCCACAAACTTGTGCCCTCCTTTAATAAAATTAGCCAGAGAATTCTATGTCGAATCATAAACTGTTGGGGAAGTAAAACCATGCAGCAAAATAAGTGAGAAATATATAGAAAATAAATTAGAAAATTAAAAAAACGTCAAGATTTAACGTAGAAAAATTCAAAACCAGATAAAAAACTATGGAGCCACACCACATTAAGAAATTGATGATGAAAATTGAGAGAATTGTACATCTCTCTCTCTCTCTCTATCTCTCTCTCTCTCCAGCTCCCTCGTCATTCTTCACTCTTTCACCATTCTCCTACGGAACTGACAATGCGACACGCATGAACCACCCCGAGCTAGGGATGCAACATTCAAGTTAAACATGAAAAATAAGAAAGACAACTGCCCAGCTTGATATGCAACGTTGGGCTGGGAGCGTCGTGACGCTCTATTCTCTATCTCTAGCATGACTAGTAACACCGGGTTCTAGAGCGCCGCGACGCTCCACTCTCTGTTTCCAAATATAGCATGTGTACAATATTGTAGTGCTTGGGCATATAGCCTCATAGCGTTGTACATTTGTACGAAAAAGAAAATTATCCATAGGGCAAAGCCCTTGAACCAAAGGAGAGGGATGACCCCTCGCAACCTCCCGGCGAGCTCAACCGACATAATTGAGGTCTAAGGCAACAGTATAACCCGATTGATCAGTACAATTGCATTCCACACAAAACTAACCTAAACCACATTCCTATTGCAGGATTCACCTATTCACATTTGGTAGATATGCACGTCATATAATCTCAAAATGATCCAGCATAAGGTTTAGTAGAATACTTTAATTCCAGTGGGAGATAATCCTAGCTGAGCAACAGGGTCAATGCTAATCTTATCAATTTTGATTCTGACTTTGCACTCAGTAATTGCTTGCAGATCATCGAGCCAAGTCATGTCCAACGAAATAGAATTTGACCTGCAGAAGATAATAATAAAAATCAAAATAGATAATTGTAGAAAACCTAATTATCTTCCCATGTGATCTTGATGAAAGTCAGCATATTGCAAAACTTCAATTGTTTAATTATGGTTTATTTGAAATGATTTTTTTTTTGCTTCTTAAAATAAATTTTTAGTTTAAAAATTAAAATTTTTATGCTAAAAAATTACTTTAGGAAGCAGTAAGAAAGTCATCCTAAACGAAATCTATGTCTATATAATACTTTTGTTGTATAAGCTTATTCTGATAACCAATACGACAAAATAGGCTTCATGCTATCAGCCCTCAACGACTCTCTCAGGTATTTTTATTAAACTATTACCTTTTTTTTCAATGGATTGGCAATGCGACAAAGCCTTCAAGTTAATAGCATCAATATGCTTATGCATTGTAATATTCATAAAGATAAAAAAATACTAATTATATTATTTTAATTTTTTATGATAAAATTATATTATTAAGTTTTTAATTATAATTATTTTAAAAATTTTGCCCGATTTTATATTGTAATTTGAATATTACAAAGGACAATATGCCCCTTAATTAAAGAAGGCACTATATAATATTTTTATACATATCACACCTCGCCTTTCCAACCCTCTACCAGCAAATGGACAATAATTTTTTTAATCTTATTGCGAGTATAAGTACCTGTAATGTAAGTTCCTTCCATTTTTATTTTAAATGGAACTGCCGCCGCGGCCGGCAAAGGCTTCTCTTCGACGAATCTCCCTCTCTCCATCACTACTTAAGCAGACCCATGGACATTGAACTCTGACGAAGAACCACAATATACTAATAAAGGAGGGAGAGAGAGAGAGAGAGAGAGAGAGAGAGAGAGAGAGAGAGAGAGAGAGAGACCAGGCATGAGACGCCCCGGTGTGTATTCTGGCATGTTCACAGGGGCTGACGCCTCGTCGAGAATAGGGCCTCACTCGCTGCCTCTGACGAGGATAAAGAAGATCATGAAGAGCTCTGCCGGCGGCAACGTCTCGGACGCCAAGATGATGATATCGGTCGAAGCTCCCATCGTGCTCTCTAAGGTCTGTGAGCTCTTCATAGAAGAGCTCACCCGCCGATCATGGGCCGCCGCCGCCACCCAATGCAAACGCAAGACCCTCCTTCACGACGACGTTGCTGTCGCAGTCAACGAGACCGACAACTTTGACTTTCTTGTTGGCATGGTTTCCCGTGGCGGCCGCCGGCGTGGGGCCGAGGAGGATTCCGATGGTGTCATCACCCATCTTTAGTTTGGAGAGAGAAGCTCGTTAAACTCTCAATTGATATCTTTTTAACATCGTTTGTTTAAAATATAATATAAAAATATATATCATGCATGATAATTGTTGTATTCTGTGATTTATTTTGAATGATTAGATTGGATTTAATAAAGTTTGATGATTAAAAAAAAGTTATATTAACTTGACACGAATTGTATATCTTATGTTATATTTCTAGCATGAGGAAGAAGATGGATCTTCTTGTTCTTGGATGAGAGAGCGAGTGAGGAGGGAGGAGGGAAGAGAGAGCATATATGGATCTTTATAAATTCAATTGGTCTTTAGGGAGGGGCTCTCAATACATCAACCTACAACATATTTATAGGGATATATACATGTGTAGTGTCTTGTAAGAATGGCCTAATCTAAAACTGGACCACTACACAACATTTTATGTTAGGTTGAACTTGAGTTGATATATTGAGTTCGAGCTCATCTCATCTAATCAACAATTAATAGACTCGAGGTTCTTCTCATGACCTCAAGATTGAATGTAGTTGTAAAGCTACCAAGAAGTGAGAAGTTTTGATGAAAGCTCGTTGAGGAACACATCAACATGACTAATAATATTTAAGGAAAAAATAGGAGTTCATGAGATTTGTGTCGGGAATTCACCGGATCAGAAGCTAGGAATTCATGGCTGGCATGGAGGATTGGACCAAATGACCAATGAGATTTGAAGAAGAAGACAATTCATGAGAATAGTGGCAGTAGCTAGCTATA
This sequence comes from Dendrobium chrysotoxum, assembly GCA_019925795.1. Lineage (NCBI taxonomy): Eukaryota > Viridiplantae > Streptophyta > Magnoliopsida > Asparagales > Orchidaceae > Dendrobium > Dendrobium chrysotoxum. The sequence goes on along the minus strand of CM034309.1, from coordinate 40,529,393 downwards.
GAAGCGAGGAAGTTGTGATGGGATTGAAAGGTGGTACCAATGAAAAGAAGGGAGTTTGTGAGACTTAGAGTTCGTTTGGGACGGCTTTCTTAGTGCTTTCTAAATAGTGTTTTAGTTAAAAATTTTGTTGTATTAGAATTTTTTTAACTAAAAAGTTGTTTTAGAAAGTAATGAAAAAGCTGTTCCAAATGAAGCTTTAGGCTCCGTATAAGATAACTTTTTTATTGCTTTCTAAAATAATTTTTAAGTATAAAAATTTATGAGCTAGATATTTTTGCATTAAAAAATTATTTTAGAAAGCAATATAAAAACTACAATAAGTGCTCACCGGAGAAATGAGAAGCCGATATCCAATATGATCGAATAAAGAAAAACCTACGTTGTTGAGGGGCTATTGAGATAAAAGCAAACATCGTTCGTGAATTTGATATTTCTTTGATTCTCTAATCGATTCTTACGCTGGTTCTTTCTTTCGGGACAAATACCTTTGTACAATATTAATAATTTGATTTTCTATCTTTCTAATGCTTTTTGCTACGCTATTATTAAAAACACCAGAAAAACTGCAACATTTTTAAAATTTGATAACACGAATTTTAGAATGAAAAAAATAAATTATGAGGTTGTAAATTTGATAAGATGAATTTTAAAGTTGTTAAATTTATTTTAAAAAAATGTTATATATAATTAATTAGATTACATTTATATCAAAAAGGGTTGAATGACTTTTAGATTAGTCATAATCAATTAATCTTTAATTAAAAAAAAAAATCTGATACAAAACCTTTTCTTTCAAAATTAACATTTCCATCTCAACTTTCTCTTATATGAGAAATTATTATGTCGGATAATCATTAATCATGCTTATGTCTACCTCAAATAATTTCTTCAGTTAACTATTCTTGAAATTTGATCAAGCTTACCAATGACCTCGATTTTAGTAGAATCTTTGCACATAGATCTTACTTTGTATTTGGGTGTTTTATGAAGGTTTTAAAATGGACCCCTTATCTAGACTTGTCAGAATAATCCCCTATCGTCCCCGTGTGGCTTTCTTTCCCTGAACTTCGCCTCCACCTCTTCTCCCCGCACATTCTCTTTGGCTTGGGTTCTATTTTTGGTCGGCCTATTCACACAGATAATGCCACTGCAGTGGATTCTCGCCCTTCTGTGGCGCGTATTCTTGTGGAAATGGACATTTCTAAAGCTCACCCCGATTCAGTTTGGCTTGGTCTTGAAAGTTTAGGTTATATTCAAAAGGTTGTTGTGGAAGGTATGCGTAGTTTTCATTGTAAAGAGGTGGATCATTAAAACTATGATTGTGTTAAATTGCATCCTCAATTGAGGAAGGTTGCGGTCCCTGTCCAACCAGATGCTGGCTCTAGTCCTATTAATACGGTAGCTGGTCCTATTGCGACGGAAGAGGTCGTGCCTCAAGTTTTGAATGAATTATCTAATCATAATGTGGGTGTATATTTACCTTTGCTAAATGCTGAAGTCTTGCCTTCTCTCATGACACGATAAATGTGGTTGTGCCTCTTCTGGATCAGGAGGTGTGTGGAAATGTGATCTCTCGTGATGTTGGCTCTCATGTTACAGTGGGTAATTTGGTGGGCAATCTAGATCCTTCTCCAGGTGTTGCCTTGGTCGATTCTAATGTTGTGGGGCCTTCTGATAATGTGTTGGTTTCTTCTCCTATTGGTTTGGTGGGTGGTTGTGAGGTGGATAAGGTTGTTTGTCAGGCTAATACGATGATGGCGAATGATTTATCTAGTGGTTCGGATCTTTCTGATGTGGGGCCTATGGATCCTATTGGTATAATTTTTGCTAATGTACTCAACGGGGGACACTTGTTTGGAGCATTCAGACTAGAGTGATGAGAGTGATTTGGGGGTTAAGTAGGTTGATGATTCTTTTGAATTGTATGGGTTGAATGTGTCGTGTTGTTGACTTTGCTTCCGTTCGTGGTTGTAAATGTTGTAGGCGCAAACCATTGAAATTTGTTGGCTAGCCTTTGATTCTGTTTGGGTGATGGCATTCGCGGTTGGTTGTTGGCTTTAGACTTCCTTTTTTTTTGGGTTGTCTGACGTTCGATTTTGGGGTTGTGGAAGGCTATCGTTGGCTCCCGATCAATGATGAGGAGGTTCTGCCCTCCTTCTGGTCGGCTTGTTGGCAACCTCTGGTGGCGGCAACTTGGTTGTTTTTGTTTGGAATGTGGTTATGCTTGTCCATTTTGGGACTTGTTCTTTGTGGCATGATGCTTGCTTCCTTATGGATGGCGGCCCTGCCTTCCGTTTGGGTGGTCGCAGAATGTTCGCCATAAACTGATCCCGATTTGTTTGAGTGGGTACTGCCCTTTGGTTGGTTCAGCCCTTTGGATCTGTTGTAATATGCTTTTTTATTTCTTGCTTATTTGTAATAGATAGAATTATTAGCTCTTAGGTGTTATTTCAATGGCTATTTTTTTAGTGAGCTTTTGGTTCTTTAAGGACCTGTAATTTATCTTTTCTTAACGATTAGGTCCTTTTGTGGATTTTATCAAAAAAAAAAAAGAAAAGAAAAAAGATTGTACTATTGATTGTCAGTCCAATATATATATATATATATATATATATATATATATATATATATATAGAGAGAGAGAGAGAGAGAGAGAGAGAGAGAGAGAGAGTCCCACTCAACTAATTTTATTAATAACCTAAGAAAATTACATTTCAATATAGTCAAAAAGTGCCAATAATGAAGAACTTGATATTAGTTTTGTGTGGAATATGATTGTGTCGATCAATCAATTTGTACTTTTTGGTATAATCATACATCACTGCGGTGCGGTATATCCGAGCACTACGACGTTATATAGTTTGTTTGGAAAGAGACAAAGAGCGGAGCACTGTGGCGCTCCAAACCCCAGCCGCCTAGCGCTATGGCGCTGCCAAGAAGCAATGTGGCGCTTCAGGCTTGTTCCCATGGCTCTCCAAACATGGGACCGCGGCGCTGCTAGGTGAGCTGGACAATTTTCTCTTTTTTTTCATGAAGTGTCCGTCCCTTTGTGGTTTTATTCTCCTCAATAATTATTATAGTAGAACAGTATAAGTGTGAAGAAAGACAATGCGAGAGTGACAGAAAAAGATATGTACAAATTTTCTCCCAAGTTTAATAGTGAATTTCTTGATATGGTGTGGCTCTATGCTATTACCCCCCTGTGTTCTCTATAGTTCTTTTTCCCTTAAACCTTCGCATGTTCTTCATATAAGACTCACTGGTTGGCAATTAGGTTTCAGAAGCTCACTAATCACCATGTGGCCTCTCTTCTTTCTTTCTGCTACGTGGACCCTCTTGAATGAAAAAAAATTGCCGCATCTTCTCCAACTCCTTCAGCAAGATTCTATTTGTACCGGCGTTATTCATCTTGTTTTTTTCTGGAAAGATCGCTGTTAAGGGGAAGTAGAAGACTGATTTTCAAAATTGCTTTGGCCTGGACAATTCTAGGAATTTCAACTCTCAAGACAATCTAAGATCAATCAGATACCTCTATCTTGTCTTCTTTTAATTTTCTTTAGTGTTTTACTACTTCCTTCTAACTGCACTTCCATTCTATTTAATTTAACGAGAAAGGCCTATTGCCAAGCTAATTAGTAATACAAAAACTTCATCATTAATTTATTTTTTTGCACAATCATTAGAATTGCATAGTGCCTTCATATTCCTAATGTCTTTAAAGTGTTTGATTACCCTTTTGGCTTTCATTCTATCTTTCTTGTGAGCTTCTTTGCTAAAAGCAAGCGTCACAGGGAGAAAAAATTATTCTGTGCAGGCCTGGACAGCGTCTGGATACCAACAAGAACATGTCACGTCATTTTTTTTGCTCGGTACTGTTGTGTACCGGGTGACGTGGCATGTTCTGATTGGTCTCCGCACTGTTCGGTGTCCGCACAGAATAATTTCTCCACAAACTTTCCTGTTAAAATATGGCTGTTGTTGATGTGGATTTATGACTTGGTCAAACAAAAAAATAGTACACAAGAAAATAAAATTGCACTTCGAACATATTAATGATTAGACCCCTTCAAATAACTTGAAACATTTAGCTTGGGTTAAGCAATTGACAGTATAATATGAAGAGAAATCTTTATTTATTGCTTTGTTAATTATGAGAAGTAATGGATGTTTTATTTAAAGCATTTAATGTGAGTGAACCTCAAACTTTGACCATTTCAAGTTCTATGGAAGCATCACTTGTAGGAATCGGTTTCTAACCAAACATATAAATTGACTTGTAAATTAAGGTGATGGCCTTTGCTCTTTAACAAGTTAATTAGTGAGCTATGAATTGGTTGATGGGATTTAATATAAGAGATAATTTAATTATGAATAAGATTTTATATTATTAGCAAGAGGGATTTACATAATTAACACTCAAAAGTTTCACACTTGCATATTAAATATCTAAATTCACTGTTTACACACAAAAAACGTAACATTTTAAATAATAACAAAAATAATATTTATAATGTTCATACCATCCAAATCTCATTTGAAACTTCATTGTCCACTATATTTGTACAATCTTAATTACGCGCACTACAGGAAAATTATCAATTACCGGCGGTTTTTCTGGCGGTTATGATAAATTTTCCAGCGGTTATGAGAATTACCGGCGGTTTATTAACCACCGGTATAAACCGCGTAGGAAATAAATTGTGGCAGTCAATATCTGGCAGCAAACACAGCCAGTAATTTCCGACGATCATAGCGCCGGCGATCGCCGGTTAATTACCGGCGGCGTACCGGCCATCTCAAACGCCGGTTTTGCCGGCGGCCCAGCCGCCAGTTGACCGCCCCGTTACAAGTTTTAAATCTCAGTTCTCATCATTTTTGCCCTAAATTCTGGAATTGGATAGAATTAACTTAAATCTGTAAGTTTTATAAACTCCCATGCTTCTTCACTTATCGCATTTTCAAAACTTGGTCAATGTCTTCTTCAGTAATTTCCCCTGGGCAGATTTATTTTATATCTAGAAGTTCAGAAATTCATTTCACTCTTCAATCGTCACCATAGTCCCGTTGATTCTGTCTCCAGCAAATTCCCATGCTGACTTCGTTATCGAAGGCAAACATGATCGATATGACTTATTGAGGATTTGATTAACTCCATCAAGTTGATGCTATATTATGAAAACAATGAATCTTAGGTATTAAATATATAAATTAGAAAATTTTACGTGCTATGGATGTAAATTCTCCTATAAATAATTATAAAAAATAATAGGGAGATTTACATGCATACCATTTTATTTCATGTTATTTACATATCTAATATCTAAAACTTTAATATTATAAAGAAAGATACTCATTATTAGTGATCACATTAATAGTTATTAAATCATGAATAATTGAACTAAATTAATTTAGGCTTCGTTTGTAACAACTTTCTTACTGATTTGTAAAGCCACTTTGTTAGGATTAATTCAATTTTAGGTTAAGTGATTCGGCAAAGACATTACACATATGCTAATTCCTATATATAGATGTATAGGATGATGTATGGTGGACCCTTGTAATATCCCCTTTGAATAAGGAATAAAGGATTCCTGTAGCTCCTAATCTCTCTCTCTCTCCCTTCCCTTCTTCTCTCTCTTCCAAGAAGCTCAAGAAGAGCTATCCTCTTCCCAAGAATTGCATAACATACTTTTAAATTCAAAATTTTTTCTTGCTAGCGGAAAAAAAAATTGGTCTAAAATTATCTCAAATGAAGCCTTAGATAAGACTTGATTGATGTATCTTCATACATAAAAAAGAAATGAAGTCTTTAATTCTAATTGAATTTATTATAAAGATGTTGTAGTCTTGAACAATGACTCCAATTTGAGCCATAAATTTAATGTGATAGTCGTCTTTAATGTCTCCATCAAAATCTTATTTTTTTTAATGCAATTGAATTATTGTAAGTTTTTTTATCCATCCCCATCTTATATTCTTCACCAATCATCATTAGTATTTTCCAATATCCCACAATTACTTTCAAAATACTTTATTGAACAAAATTATTTGACCCGCTAAATTTATTAATCTCAAATTTTACGATCAACAATCATAAGACTATGCACTAATACTTATTTTTTGTAATGGGTATACTTATGACTTAAATGCATATACAACACCATAATAAAGAATAATGCCACAAAGTATAAAAAAAAAGAAGAAATATGTCACCTAAGCACCAAGCTTTAGATCGATGATTTGACTACAATCAAACTTGAGTGCAACATTTCTAAATCCTGATACAATATTACATTTTCAAATTAACCAACTAAAATTGAAAATGAGATGGGATGTTTTGTGAATAAAATATTTAGGTTTCGTTTGGTACGACTTTTTTACTGTTTCTTAAAGTAAATTTTTAATACAAAAATAAAATTTTGTATAAGAAAAATATTTTAAAAAATAGTTAAAAAATCATCCCAAATGAAGACTTATTATTCAGTTTAACATTTCTCTTAGCTGGTGGCCATTGATAAAGATGTCGATGTCATTAAGAGAAGATTTGCCAATTGCCATGTTGGGTTATTTTGGGCTCATAAAAAATAATTTATGCTTCATCTCTTCCTTCCCTATTGGTATATTTAGAATTGTTACATTCACTGGCATTTCTTATTAATATATTAGTATTAGAATGAGGAGTGGTTGGGGATGACCTTTGCATTCCCTAGAGTAATGATATTATTGGGGGAGATTTACATACATATTATTTTATTTCATGCTATTTTTATATCTAATATTCAAAATTTGAATATTACATTCCTACAACTCATAAAAAATTTTAATATCAAATATACCACTCATATATTTCATTCTTATCACCCATATCACTCTATAAATTTTAATATTTCATTCAATGTACTCATATTTATTCTATGGGTGGTAGATATGTAATATTAAAGTTTTAGGTGTTAGATATATAAATAGCATGAAATAAAATGGTATGTATACATATAACTCTCCCTCATTATTATGCTATTTATCTATTATTTATAAATATTTTTATGACATCATGTTATATATATAAAAAAGAAATCATAAACTTAAATGATATGAATGAATTTTTTTTTCCAAAGATTTGATTTTTAAGCCCAAGACCATTGTCGAAGAAAATAGGGTGGCACAATGTTTGTGTGGAGGAGATTAATTGAGAAAAGGTTCAGCGCTAGTAGTTGAGAAAATAAACTATGATAATGAGACGTGTGGAGAATAAAATTTGATATCTTCTTATAGATTGATATTGGACATAAAAAAATTTAACTACTGTTTTTTTATTTATTTATATAATTTGGTGTGGCTTTGGTTATTTTTTCAATCATGATAAGTAAAAGTAAATAATTAGAATTAATTTGTATTATCTAAAATAAATAAGTAGCTGAGATTTGTAATTTGATCACTTCAATAATCCGAATCCGATCTCTCACCTATGAGCTCTAAGAAAACTAATTGCGACTATGCTCAAACGACTATGACCTTTTTGTTGGTATGCACCTGATTAGAGAGGTTGTGTGTATTACGGGTGCTAACTACTTGATTAGAGGGGTAGGATTTTTTTTATAGTGTTTTATAAAGTTGATCGTAAAGTTACCTTATAGACAATAACTTCATTACTATGATCGTAAGAATTAATTTTCATCACAAAATTTTTTAAAAATAGTTAAGAAATAAAAAAGTAGTAGTTAAATGAAATTATGGTTGTTATCTAAAAGATAAAGCAACTAGAAAGCTGTCGGAAATGAGAAAAATTATTACTAGTCATCTGCAGGCCAATCCGGATGCGACATGTCACCCAATGCATAGTGCATTGGATGACATGATGTATCCGGATTGACCTCCGTACTAGTCTGGACTCCGCATACAATAATCTCTCGGCAAATGAACACATATATTAAATTTGGGAATACCACTCATTATCCTATGATTTTCTTTTAAAAGAGCGTGAACAATCCTCTCTTATAAAAATAAATATTATGATAATCAGAGAGCATCAGATTAAAAAAAAAAAGGGCTGATCATCTTCTAAATTAAATATAACCCCTTTTTTAAAAAGAAAATTACAAGCTGAAAACCTTGTCGTGACACAATCTCTGATCACATTTGCAAGATCAGAATCAGACTGAAAATCCTATCATTTAGAAACAATTAAGAAAAACCTCATCCCTACAACCATTCCCATCAAAACAACCGCTTTTCGCCGGCGGCGAACTCCTCCTCCTCTTCTCTTCCAACTCCATGGCCGCCGCCGAGCCATCCTTTACGCCGGCGAGAGACCTGGGCACCATCCTGAGTTGCTTCCTCGCCTCATTGCGCTCTCTCCGGCGAGCCATGATGTATTCCTCAGAGATGTAAATGTCCATGTATATATGGCGCTTCTACTTGCTCTCGATCTGTTTTGTTTCTTAATTAAATTATAATTTGGTTGGTTGAGAAATATATATAGGTCGTGGTAGGTCGCGGGATAGGAGGAATCCGGTGGGCTGTTCTTCCAGTTATTTGATGTGAGCCCGGGGGCGCGCGGCAAGCTGATTTGCGCTGAATTTGTATACGGGTTAGAAGATTGAGGAGCGATGGTTTTAATATTAGTACTCTCTTTGTTTTTTAGTAGTTTTTAGCGTTTGTTTAATTATATCTCTGAGGTCTTAATTAAGTATGATTTTGTTTTTAGAGAAGAGTGAACCTACATTTCCCCGAGTAATTAACCGCTAAAAAATGTTTTTGGTTTTCATTCGTGCCTAATTTAATAATTATAATAATAATTCAAAATTTTAATTATATTATACGTATGTGTTTATGTAATATCGTTTATCAAGAGAATTTATATACATATCATAGAATGATGATAAATTTATATATTTAATATTTAAATTTTCATATTTTATTTATATAGCATATAAAATTTTACATTTAAAAATATCATAATATTAATTTTTTCAAATTGAAATATATCTTATTTGACATCAAAATATAATATTATTCAATCTAAAAATTTAAATATAACATATATAAATTTATAAAATTTTGGAATGTTTTTTAATGTGTATGTACAACCTTTTTATTGAGTCATATAAATTTAGGAAAAAATTCTGGAACTTCTTAAGATTTGTTTAGAACCCAAAAACTCACACACATATCACACGTGCAAGACTCGAACCCAAAACCTCTTGGTTGGTAGTCAAAGCTCCAAAACAACAGATCAAGATGAGCTGCATAATAATTTCTCTAATAAAGCATTTTTTTAGAGGGGGATGCCGGAGAGCGGAGGCACTACTTAAGCAATGCATTGAAACCCTAAACTATCCTTAGCTCGCTAAGGTTCCCCTTTAGGAATTTAGAGGGTTTTTTTTTCTGGTGTTTTATCCTCTAATAAAGCATTACTCAATTGAGAGATTATTCCCACAACAGTTCAAATAATTATTTTCTTAACCAAATCTTTTAAGTACATGCTAATCTTTTTTTGACATTTAAGTCAATTAAGACAAATTCACCCACATATCACATAAATAAGTTTAAAATCTAAGACCTCTTAATTGATAGCCAAAACTCCCAACTAATAGATCAAGATAAGCTGCAAATTACGTGCTAATCTAATTGGACTTGTCATTTCATAAAGGATGATTTCGTAGTTGTTTGGAAATCAGAAGACTGAAGCACAACCTCTTTGGAAAAGAAATTTGAAATCGTTTTCTAAGAGAACGACTGTAGGTCTTTAAGGCATCACTTGTTCAACTTTCTTTATAGGAGGGCTTTGTTGATCTTTTGCTTTGTATTTGGTTTAGCTGAAATGGACTGCTAATATAAACAATTACTCTGCCAACTAAGGTCATATGTGAGGTAATTTCTTCATCATTTATTATTTTCATATATTTGTAGATGGCAAATACTTTTTGGCTATCTTTTAGAATTTTTTCAATGAGAAACTGCGTAAAAATTAAATTGTTTGTTGTTATCTTATATATATTCATTACAACCAATATTTTTTATTTTTATTTTAATTTTGAACCAATTAAGACAAATTCATATATACATGAAATACGAAAAAATAATCTTTTCCCATAAGTAATTTTTGCACATGGCACTTGTGGTCTGTTGACTGGTCGTAGAAATTTAAAAAGCGAACGGCCTTTTCTCCAATTAGAGAGTGCATTGGATTTGAGAAATAATTAACGGGGAAGCTGTGGGCGCTGCGGGATATTGGAAATTGAAAATTGTGGCGAAGGTACTTATTAAACCGTCGGTATCAGCTAACTCCTAAGGAAAAAAAAAAACCTTGTGCTGTTAGATTGCAGGAATTGGGAATTATGGGAAAGTTAGGGGCTGTGTGGTTTTTTTTTTTTCCTTTTTTTTTGGAAGAATAAGGATAGAGCCCAGCTTCATCCACTAAATGAAAAATAATTGCATTCTAAAATTAAAACAAAAAATACAACTCAATTAATGAGATCAAGAGGCAAGAGGAAAGGACAACAGCCCAAAAAAGCTCAAAGGACCCCAAAATATCAGAAAAGCAAGTCTAAAAAAAATAGAGAGGGAAGGGCAAAAGCTTAAAATAGACTCAAAATGCCCTAAAAATACAAAACCCCTCAAGAATGTTTTAAGAGAGTCCTTGGTTGCCAATGGGCCATCCAAGATGCAAATTGCAGGTTGCCACTTCGACCCTCCAAGTGGACCGCTTGGAGCTTGATCAGCATTTATCATTGTCTCCGTTAATCGCGGGCCACAAAGCAAGCAAAATAACCGTTTGCGGAGCAAGAGGAAGATAAGAGCAGGAAAAGAGAGCACGGAGCAGACCACCTATCAGAAATGAAAATGAGAGCAGCAGCAAAAAGATTTCCAGAAATAGAATAATAAACAGCTAAAGCCCAAAGAAATAAACAACACAGCTCACCTTGACGTATTGGTTGAGAGCTTAAGCTTCCAACTAAGAGATCTTGGATTCGAGTCTTTATGTATGCGTTGTGTGTGTGTGAGTTTGCCTTAATTGACCTAAATGTCCCAAAAAAAAAAAAAAAAAAAAAAAAAAAAAAAAAAAACAGATAGCCAACATAATGCTTGACTTCTCCCACCCATATCGTTCCATGAAATAGTTTTACAGAATGATTTTTCTAATTTTATAACAAACAGTCGAGATGCTACAAATATTATTCTGAAATTTTCTTATTATGTCCTATCGAATTGAGCGGCTCGGCCAGACAAATCCAATGAAGCTCAAGATCGCTTAATTCTGATATCATTAAGACAATTAAATACTTAATGAACACTCTATAATTAAGAGAATCGATATAACTGTCCGATGGAGCACTCTGAATTTGCTCTAGATCTTCTCCATATTTATGAAACATTCCACTCTCAAAATTTATAAATAGGCCTCTACTCTCTACATGAGACTTTTGGGAGGAGGCTTGGACCTTGTGCTAGATATTCAAGAGAGCTCTAATGCATGAATTCCAAAGCACCACCGCTGATAAACCCTCATCACCCAACCATCGCCACAAGACTTTCAACAGGGAATGATTGTCGGATGTCCACTAGACTGTCGCCACTGAATCCCAGCCAGGCTGTCGTTGCCGGACCATAGCCATCAGACTTCCGTCCGACCGCCACCAAAGGGACTCCGCCCAACCTCCGTCTTCCAACTACGACCCGTTAGACCTCTGTCGCCCGACTATAATCCCTCAAACCTCCATCACCCACTAACTACAATACTCCGACCTCCGTTGTCCGATAACTATCCCTTCGACTTTAGTCATCCGACTATGATCCTTCCGACCTTTGTCACCCGCCAATTACGATTCTCTGTACTCCGTTGCTCGACAACGATCCTTTCAACCTTAGTCACTCGACTACGGTCCTTCCGACCTCAGTCGCCCAACTAAGGTCTAAGGTCCTTCCGACCTAAGTCATCCGTCGACTACGGTCCTCCGAACACTATCGCTCGACTACGGTCCCTCCAACCTCTGTCGTCCAACTACGATCCCTCCGACCTCCTTCACCTGACAATGGTCCCTCTGACCTTATCGCTCGACTACGAACCCTCCAACCTCAATCACCCGACTAAAGCCCCTCCGACCACCGTCAATTGACTACAATCCCTACAACCTGGATCACCTGACTACGATCCCTCCGACCATTGTTGCCTGACTACGATCTTATCGATCAAATGAATAGGCTAACATTCTTAAGAACAACTTTCATGCCATTGAATTTTTCCAACTCTAATCATATAATATACTCTATACAATATATATTTTATATATTATACTAATATCTTCCCCTACAGAAGGGCATCCTTTGTAAATAATAAAAAATACTAGTTGAATCATTTTAGCTAGGTTAGACCCCATGATTTTTCCCTTTTTCAAGATTTTTCATGTAAAAATTCTTATCTCTTTTAACTTTTGTACCTCTCTCTCTTATCTGTGTACTGAATCTTCGTAAAAAAGTTAAACATTAAACTCTATATGCACACAACAACTATTATAATCAACTTTACAAAAAATTACAGTCGTCCCAAACATAACCTTTAACTCACATAATTTTTCTCTTGTGTGATTCCTAGAAATAGAAATTTTAATTAATTTTTTTAAATTGTTAAAGTGTAAATATAATATAAATTATTTATACATAATATTCATCCTAAATTTATTCATCATAATTTTTTCCCTCAGAGGTAATTAGCATGCTCAGGGTTGATATTAGAAACCCTTTTCTACGAGCCTACAAGCCTCAGTTTATTTATAGACGCAACTGAGTCTTCTACCTTCTACCTGAGCAACTGAGCCGTCCCACCATCTGGGCATTCAAAGCCATCTTCAATCACCTAGTTGACCATCATGTAAGAGCCATGACATTCCTTCTATAACAGTTTTTTGACTAATAATGAGGCGAACATGGGAGGGATGACCACGCCCTTTACTTGCACCACCCACACGCGTGCAATATGCACATAAATCTAAATGTATTTTTCAGACGCAAAAAAAACTTTTTCTTTTTTGAGATATTTAGACTAATTAAGACAAATTCAAACACGCATCACATATACAAATTTTAAACCCAAGAACTTTTGATTGATAACCAAAACTCTCAACTAACAAATCAACATGAGCTGCATGTGCAAAAACAGTAAGTGTATATATATGACTGATTGTGCGCCAATAATTAAGGACTTCATTCATCATCAAACAAGAAAATAGTTGAAGACTTCTCACACAATAAATTTGAAAAGTCAAAGTAATACGCATAAAACTAAAAAAAATAGAATAATAATCTCTCCATTTGAGAGAGAGAGAGAGAGAGACCCTTCTTTTATGATTTTAAAGACAATTCAAATTTCATTACTTGTTCAATTACATTTTTAACAAGTTCTATTTTCATCCTTCCATGTCCATCTCAGGCAAAAGGACAATACCAATACAGAAGAAACACAAGCCTGAATCAAGCAAATATTCGAAGTTGAAATACAAATCCTAAACAAAAATAAAATTTAAAAAACAAGAAGCTAAACATTTTCGGCTAACTCCTTACAGCTTCTAATCCTTAACTAGATTTGCACATGAAGTTACATAAGATCATCCAACAACACTGGCCTTGGTTCAAGCTTACTAAAAGTTATGTCCCTAATCTATTTATATGTGCACTGTGATTAATAACTAGTTTATAGACATTGCAAGAGGCCTAAGTTAAGAGGTTGAGAAGTTTGCTCACTCTGATGAAATACAGAGCCAATCTCTCTATGTAGTAATAAATGAGATGAGATGGTTGATTCTATGGTCATCTCCAACATTTGGCTCACCAACTTCATTGACGCACCATGTTGAAGTGGAACCTCGATAACTGCTGTGGAATTGTGGAGATCACTGGCCCATACCTCTGCATCCACGGTTGTATGGCACATCAGAAAATGTTTTGGGAAAACATGGATTTTTATTTTATTTTTTTATTTTTTTTTATGATTGTGAAAGAATTGATGCAGCAGAAAACAATAATTCTAGAACAGTTATGGTATTTCAGAATATTTTAGAAGTTATTTCGTTCAATTATTAAGATTAATTTGAATTTAAATTCGACGATAAGATTATTACGTGTTGTCTAAATTTGGCTTGAATTTCCATTTTATCTTATAACTATATTTTTATAAATATGAGATTTGATGGCTTGTATGTGGGATTATAATTCATGGAAGCAAATTAAAAGTTTCCCTTTCATATACTCTCCCCTCTCTCTACTATGATTATATTCCTGTACTCGCTTCATGGTTTTATAAGCAACCAAAATCCTGTTAACCCTTGCATGGAATTCTTACTCTTTGTAGCAACAAACAATTACTAAGACTCCTCACGATAAATTTCTACATGAGGGACCATTTTGTACCACAATTTCTACATGTGGGTTTATTTTGAAAAGTTTTATATAGTCGAGGAATTAAATTGAAAAAAAAATGATATTCTCTGACCAAATTAATCATACACGGATAATCAGGAAACTATTTTGGGATTTATTTTTTATCATCTTTTGGAGTTGGTGATATTTTTTAGGATAGAAAAAGAGAATCTTGTGCTAATATTGTGGATACAATGATGTAATTCCCATTTATCTCCTCAACTCGTGGATATACATTTTTATTCGTCTCTCATTCTGGTGGATTTTACCAATTCCACAGTACATTTAAAGCTCAATAGTTCGCCCTCTAACAAAATTTTAGTTATCCATAATAAAATTTTTGGCAGCACACAGGAATACATGTAGTGCAAATTCCTTCAATCTTTCATTGTGAGTATGTTGTGTTTTTTAATTTGTATTTAAAATAACTATTAGGGGTCAGATGTTATACATATATGGGCGTTATTTCGTTTGTTTCTAGCCCTAACATATTTTAGGTATGTTTTTGGGTCTATAAAATGAGTGTCTTGTATTAGGGATTATTACATGATAAATGAATATTTGAAATATCATGTGGTCTTCCCTACGGAAATTATCTCCTTTCTAGGATTTTTTTCTTGCTACTTCATCCCTCTTCATTATCTCTCTTTTCAAGGCATTCATCCAACACGCTCGTCGAGGTCTATGCGGGTATTTAGAGGGCACATTTTTGTAATTATCAGTTGAATATTGTCGACTCTGTTTAATTGCTAACAGAGGATTGAGTTCATAGTAAGCTTCATGCCTTTGTCAATGAATTTGTTTTGTAATAGGCCTTGAAAGCCTAATATGAATGTATAAGATAAATATCTCGGTCGATGCTGCGACCGTATATTTGTTCATTGGTTCAAGTCTTATCGACTCCCCTCCTATCAAGGAGAAGGATTGGTCATGAACTTAAGTTCACTTTGTTGACTGTAACTACCGCAAAACACCCCATGATCCCACGATCTAACTGTAAGACCTCCACCCACGATCTCACACAGCCTCCACACTCCTCATGACAAAACTAAAGGCCCAAGCATTTGACACAGGCACTAGGAGAATCGAAAAGAAAAAAAGGGCTTCAGGACTTACCGGACATTCTCGGCGCTCTCAACATTTGCTCCCGTTCAAACTCGCTGAACTCCGTCAACTCCAACGTTCGACGTCGCTGCCTCCTTCTGATTCCTACCCACGATCACGACGTTCCCTAGCCATGTCGAAGCCGCTGGTTGACTCCTCCGACTCCTACGGTCGTGCCTTTAAACAACCAAAAGTTGCACAATCGGCCGCCTCCAAACGTCGACCCCACCTGCTCCGGCCTGACTGCCGCCGACCAAAGATCTGTGGCCAAACTCGTCGACTGTTGAATCCCGCCACCGATGCCTCGAACGTCTCGACCCATGCCATAGCCGCCGTCGAGTCCATCCCAGGTGCCATCCCTCTCTCTGTTTATATTTATATAACATTATATATAATATAATGTTATATATATTACATAAAAAACTAAAAGAAATAAAAAAGAGGGGAAAGATATTATTTCAAACCAATCATAGACCATCGAGATCAACAACCAATCATCGGCAATCGGCAATCATGATCGGCAACCAATAATCGGCAATCGACAATCGTCAATTGGAGCTTCAGAACTATTGACCCCTATATTATAGATAATAGGAACAAAATTAAAAAGAAAAATCATCCCTTACTTGTCGGACGTCCCACGCCGGCTCGCACGATCGAGATCGCTGAAATCCCGTAATCGGATGTCCTACACACGTCGAAGCCATCCTATGTCGTCTCCTTCGCACGTTTTCCTTAAATGTGTCTGTCCTGCGCTATACCCTCACATGAGTCGTTAAAAGGCTGAAGGAAACGAAGCTTTGGAGCTCTCGTTCCTTCCTTCCTCCCACACCCACTCGCAATCCCTCTCACAACCAAGCCCTAGCCGCGAGCCTCCTTCCACGACGACCCTTTTCCTGTTGGAGCGGAAGTTACGACATTTTGATCGGAAATGAGGACGGCAGCTCGCGTGCAGTGAAGGTAATTTTCTCCATTTCGGGCGCTTCTTCGGCATCTTCCTCGCTGGTCGACTTTGCACCTCGGACGACTTTCCCCTCCCGCCGAATCAGAAGTTACGACACTTTGATTGGAGGTTGCGACGGGAGCTGCTCGCTGTGACCGTAGTTTTCTCCCCTTCGTGTGCTTTTGCGGCCAAATCCTTTGAATCTGACGAGCTTAGGTCGAAAAGAAGAAGACAAAGGATTTAATTAGCTTTTAACTGAATTTTACTCATATCCTGCATAGAGCTCGTTGCCAAACAGAGCCTAAATTTGGCTCAAACCTTGTTTTTATATTTATTTTTATATATAATTATATATAATTATAAATTAATTATAATTATTTGATATTAATTGTAATTAATTGTAATTAATTATTTTAATTATGATTAATTATTTTAATATAATTAGTTAACATTAATTATAATAAATCATATTTAATTCTTTCTATTAATAATTAACTATGATCAAATATTCTTAATCATAATTAATTATTTTATTAATAATTAAATATGATTAATTATCCTTGATCATAATTAATTATTTTATAATTAACTATAAATTAATTATAATTTTTATAATTAGTTGATATTAATTATAATTAATACTAATAATTAATTATGATTAATAATAATTAAAATAATTAATACTAATATTTGATATTTTATTTATAATTAATTATTATTAATTATTATTCATTATAAAAAAAGGAAAAAAAAAGAAGGAAAAAAAAAGAAAAAAAAAAGATAAAAAAAGAAGAAATAAAGAAGAAATAAAAAGAAATTAAAAAAAAAGAGAAGAAGAGGGGAGAGGGGGATCCCTTTTGAAAGGTTCCAAATCCCATCCTCGACGCGCTTGGCGCGCCGGTGGACCCCCTATATGCGCTCTTGTAGCACGGTAGGGAGGAATCCGGTGCGATAGGTGCGACGAGGCGGGTAAGCCCTATACACGCTCTTGTAGCGTGGTGGGGACAGTCCTCGAACTCGACATCAGCACCATCGACCCCGCGCAGGTATAATCTCTGAACTTAGATCCCCGTTCTCGTCATTTGAGGCGGATCGGAGAATCACCTATACGCGCTCTCGTAACACGATAGGAGGGAACCCGGTGCGACGCCTACGACGAGGCGGGTGATCACCTTAAAAACCCATTTTCGGTGTTTGCGGCGGACCGGAAAATCACCTATACGCGCTCTCGTAGCATAGTAGGAGGGAGCCTGGTGCGCATACGGCGAGGTGGGTAAGCCCTATACACGCTCTTGTAGCGTGGTGAAGAAAGCCACTGGTGTTCTCGTACGGGTACTGTTGAAGGCCTCATACACGCTCTTGTAGCGTGGTGGGATGAAAGATGTATGGCCGCGGTGTCTAATGACACCTACCATACACGCTCTTGTAGTGTGGTGGGAAGGCCCAGCTCCCCACATTTCCCCCAAACGGAGAATATGCTGGGATGCTACCGAAATTTACACTGAAATACACAAGACCTGAACAACAAAGAACATCTAACTTGAGCAACAATACAGAGGACCTGCACTTGAACAGAAATGCAAAGAACCTGAACAATTGCGCAGAGGACTTGAATTGAACTGGACCCTAAATATTAGACTGCATAATTAACTTAAACATACAAATTCTAAGATGCAATTCAAGTCTCTTAAACAATTCAAAGTATTCAAACAAATACATACAAACAAACAGGGGACTCGTGACGAACAGGACCTCGATGCATACAGACAATGAGTGTTAATTAACTCACAGCAATTACAAAACAAATATCAACCATCAATGTCTGAATGCATGAGCACACAATGAATAATGCTAGTTGATACATGATAGTTGTGGTGGACTTCTGCAATAGTCTCTACGAGGTCAAATGCACTGTACTTGCAAGCAATAGCAGTCAACTACAAAATACACGAGTATCTCCCATATGAATTAATAAAGACCCTGATGCAAGTAGCAACCAACTACTGAATGCATGGATGTCTCCCACATACATTAATAAAATCCCCAACACAAGCAACAACGCCTGTTGATTGAAAAAGGCGACACTGGCAATTGATAGTGGAGGATCCGTCACTGCAAACAAGTACAATCAATACCATCTGAGATTGGTGGCAGGTGGACATGATACAGGAACAATGGTTCTTCTACAAACACCTCTAGGAATATGACCGGTCCTCATTAATAAACACAATTTATTTGTGATAACAACAACGGGTATGTTGTGATCGTGGAAAACCCCTGTGGACACAAATGTATACAAGGGCACATGGTGAATACGAATACCAGTTAACCTCTTGGATAAAAATCCTTCCATAAGAATGATACCTCTTGTAAAAGTGGAAGAGAGGTATGAGCAAATTTGAACTAAACTTTCTGGTGTTCCAAAGTTTCTTCTTTGCCCTTTTGTCTGAGAGAAAACATCTCTAACATCAACAGACCTTGGAGGTGCAAATGATCTTCAAAGTTTGACATTGCAACTGATAGTGTTATGATACTGCCTCTGCCGACGCCATTCAATCAAAGAATACGAGTACTTACTGATTTCTTGGACATAATCCTCCCATGAGGAAGTTACTTCCTGAAAGTGAAAGAGATGTTTGAGCAAATTCGAACTAAACTTCCTGGTGTTTCAAGGTTCCTTCAAGAGATGCAAATTCCTTCAATAACTCCATAATGATCAGACTATTATTCTTATTAAAGAAGTCATGAATGATAATAGCACCCAGATACCTCAGTTGATTTTAGAGACTACATCTTGTGGAAATCCACTATATTGTAGGTCCTAAAGAGGATCATTTTCAAGATAGAAGCCACTGATTTCAAAGTATAGGGCATTAGTAAGAATGCAATCATCTAAGGTTGAAATGATTGATTCTTTATTTAAGCCAACAACAGAATATGATGATGATGACATAATGGAAGAGCTGCTTATTGATTCCTATACGAGCCTTAAAAAAGACCTCCCAGTGAATGAGAAAAGGGAGTCTACAACAGAATAAGGAGGTATCTTATGGCAATAAGGTGACAATGCCACGATCCACTTGTAAGCAAAAGCGGAGAATCAGTAATGAAAGACCACGGGCCACTAAAGCACGACATCACGCCACCGAATTTGCAACCTTCGTACAAGCAGACAGAAGGCGTCAACAGAGCTCAAAATAAAATCCCGCGTATGTAGCAACAATAGTTACCTATGCAGCTGGACACCCCACATATTGTATACATCTTAAAATGCCCCCGCACATGCACTGTAATATGTATGCACATAGGTACACAAAAAGGGGCAAGTGCAATCATAACACCCATGTGGGTCCCGATGAGCGTGTTATAAGTATACACGTGACGTTTAGGAATACTGCGCTGGTTACAAATAAGTCCGAGTTCAAGCCCGATCCTCCTGTACGAGTAGATAAGAGTCGACGCGGCTCGAACTATTAAACAAATATTTAGTCACGGTGATGACCAAAATATTTATTTTACAGTTCATATTAGGCCTTCAAAGCCTAATAAATGAATGGTTCATCACCAAAAATATAAAGCCTACGAAACCCGATCCTCTGTCGACAAATTGACAGAGTCGACAAGGTTCAATCAATTAATAGGAATGACCCCATATACCCCGATGATGGCCGTGTTGAATGTAAATCTCAACTGGAGGGGTCAATTTTAAATATTTTATATGCTTCCCAAATGCACTCAAATGCCCATAAGATCCAAAAATTCCAAAAATCTCAAAGTCAAAGATATTTAAAATTAAAATTAAATCATCAAATACTTAAAGCAAATACACATCCACCCTCCGCAACAGTTTACCGGAGTGGACAAATTGAAATTTACTTTAGCTCACATAGAGTTAATGCCTAGTCGAAAATATCACTATAATTCATTCTCAAACAATCTCCTGCCAGTAAGGACGTGGTACGTGTCCTCTAACAGGCACTACAGGATAAACGGTTATGTCCCGGGGCCCTCTAAACCGAGTGGTTTTGCCGCCAAATGGCACCACGAGATAGCGGTTATGGCCAGAGCCAATACATTCCTTAGTGGTATCAAATCCTTGAGATATGAATCAATAGAATATGATCAATAAGGCACAAAGCCCTCGGTCAGCTAAGGTGGATTCAAAATTGTCCCCTTAGACAAACATTCATCCCAAGTCTACAAGGTCCCCTTGGACAAAGAAACCCATGGCTGCCGACAAGGATCCTTCTGTCAGGTTGGGTCGACTACCTCCTCTGACTAAGTAGACCAGGAACCACGATGGCCTGGGACAACGGAACCATGGGATCATGATCGGGTCCATCATCCATTCCCCCACCATCCGCCTTAAGTATGAGATGGTGAAATTTCTAATTTTAAATATCAACCCCTCAAATTCCAAATGCCCATTGCTGCTACTATATGCCAGATAACATGTGTTTCTACGTATCTGATTGACAACTAGCGTTAATCGAAAGTTCTCTCTCGTGATCGGGAGGAGTAATTAACTATAGGGGCTTGCGCCTATAGGAAATCAGAACTCAGATCATGAAGTCCTCGCAAAATGAGGGCGAAATCTCTGGGTAGCATCTTATCTACAAATCTCATCTGCCTTCCAAAATTTACCTTGGAGCTTAGTCCGTTAAAACTCCCCCGAAAAAAAGTAGCGGGGAGGCCGGGGCCAAATTTTTGGAGCCCACAAGAACACCATTCCGGGACCCGACAATATCCCGAAACCCTTGGCCGTTGACTATCTTTCTGGCCAGGCGGATTGAAAGGGCAAGTGCCCTCCCTAACATCCCCTCAAGGGGAGGGGCGCCGGAAGGCTGCCGGATTTTCAAGGGGAATAAAAATGTTTTTAAAATAAAGTAAAATCACTAAATCGGCAATTATCTGCAATAAACAATCATCACAAGGACCTTCGAAGACCAATTCTGGGACCAGACAACGTCCCGAAGCCCTCGGCCGTTGACTATCTTTCCGGCTGGACATGTTTGATAGGACAAGTGCCCTCCCTACCTCCCTTCGCGGGGAGGGGATACCAGGAGGCTACTGAAATGAAAACTAACAATGGACTCCCAACATCTTAATCCGAAACAAATTTAATCATTCTAAATGATTTAAAATTATATGATTAATAAATAATCATTCCAATAAAAAAAAAAGAAGGGGTCTACACCATCAAGTCGAGCAGGAGTTTCCAACTAATTGAAACATATAAAAGGAGATAGAGAGAGACCTTGTTATGATGAAAAATTAATTGTCTGCAAAAGAGAAGCATGGTTCTAAAAATGTTATTATCATATACACTAATGCTTATTGTTATAATGAAAACATTGAAATCAAGCAAGATAAAATTCAACAGGATTCTTCATATTTAAGTAGTGAAGATAAGTTTAAGGAGATTCTTCAAAATCATGAACTTGAGGGTTCTAAAGAAAGTAATTGAATAATTGTGAGAAAAAAGTACACAGGAAGAATCATGCTAATGATGGAGATGAAATTTTGCACTTGCATAATTAATAGGGAGAGATCTTCTAACTAAAATTAGATTACTGATAATGAAGGCCGCATCCTGGATGAAAATAAGCATTTGAAGAACAATGGAATAAGTGGAGAGGTAAAAAATGATTGAATTGTCAGTAATCATGTTGATGCAACAATGACTAGCGAGAAGAGCACTTCAGCCTCTAACGACCAAACTATAAGTAGTAATAATGCTAAAAAAAAGAAAAAAAAAAGAGAATGGCGAAACTAACAATCATGATATGGTATTTATGATGATGAAACCATCAAGGGGGAGGGGCCTAGCTCTGATAATGAAAATATCGGGCATCTTTATAAGACTTTTAATGATAATAAGATTGATCAAGTTAACTTTGGAACAAGATTTGACGATGATTGTGTTAGTTTATCACATGATGATGCAACATCAACCAATGATTAGGTTAATGATGTGCTTTATGTAAGAGATTCAGTTGAATTCAATAGTGATGCTTCTCTCGGCCGAAAAAACAACTTCTTGTTGGCTCTCTTTATTGTCTCCAATGCTAGTGGCCTTCATCTTCCTATCCGTGGCATGATTTTTTGGTTTGGATTTCCCTCTGCGAGTAACTAGAGTCCAATTTCCATAGTCCTCCTCTGGAGCCTTGCAAGAGCCCAATTGTTGATTCAACTGAAAGTTGTTTGGTCATTGCGGGCTGTTGTTGCCTTTGATTGTGCATCTTGGAAGGAGTTCCAAGCATATGACTTGCTTTGCTAGTCTCATTTTGAGGCTGGGAATTGGTTCCAAAAACAGTGTTCGATCTGAGCTTGAGTTGAGATTGGTGTGGGCTCCAAAAATTCGACAGATATGCACCCCGACCCCTCTGCGCCATCGGTTTCTTTTCTTATTTGTTTGTGTTTGTGAATGACGGTGGAAAGTTTTAACGAGTTTAGGTTCCTGGTGAATTTTTAGAAGGCAAATTGGGTTTTAGATAAGACACTACCCAGAGATTTCGCCCTCATTTTGTGAGGACTTTATGATCTGAGTTCTGGTTTCCTATAGGCGCAAGCCCCTATAGTTAATTACCCCTCCCGATAACGAGAGAGAACTTTCGATTAAGGCTAGTCGTTAAAAAAGTCGCATAGATTGTAAATCCAGCGCATAATAACAACATTTTTAGGGTTAGAATTTTGATTATTATGATTTGAAATTTATTACCATGCACTTAAAACTGGTGGTGGGGGAATGAGGATGAGCCCGATTAAGATCCCATGATTCCATCATCCCGGGTTGTCATGATCCATAGTCTACTTAGTCAGAGGAGGCATTCGACCTAACATGACAGAAGGTACCTTATCAGCAGCCATGGGTTGCTTCGTCCAAGAATACCTTGTAGACCTGGGTTGGTGTTTGTCTAAGGGGATAGATCTGAATCCACCTTAGCTGACAGAGGGCTTTGTGCCTATCGAATATACCCTATAATTCATTGCTCAAGGATTTGAAGCCTTTAGGGAACATACAGGTTTTGGCCGTGATCGTAATATAATGGTGCCATTTTGCGAAAAAACCACCCGATCAGAGGGCACGTGCCACGTCCTTACTGGCAAGAGACTATTTGAGGATGAACCTTAGCGATACACCTGACACGCATTTGCTCTTTGTGAGCTGAGGTTAATTTCAAATTTATCACCTCCGACAAATAGTTGCGGGAGGTGGATGAGTTTTAGTTTTAAGTTTTCAGGAGATAGATTTCATTTCAAGAATTTAGGCTTTTATGGAATTTGAGATTTGACCCCTCCAGTTGAGATTTTCTGTTAACACGGCCATCATCGGGGTGAAGGAATTTGGGAGGCATTTTTATGATTCAAGTCAGGTCGACTCCAGTCCTTTCAAGGAGGAGGATGAGACTTGAGTATTTGGCATGCGCAGCATTCTCGAATCGTTAGATTTTAGGAATCATATATGACGATCGGAGCACATGCAGGCAGTGTTTAGTTTGAAAACAAAATATTATATTGGTGAGCATTTGACCCTGGGCAGCATTCTCAGACATTTGTGTTTGTAACTTTACATGTTTATCGGAGCACATGCAGGATGTGTTTAATATACAATTTTAGAGTTATTATAGGAGTATCGCCTTCTGTCTGCTTATACAACTGTTGCAGATTCGGTGGCGTTAAGTGTATTAAATTTCACTTTTCACTTTAAGCATCTTATCCTTCAAATCGCGAGTCTCTATATTCATGCTCAAGCTATCATATGATCTTATCATTATGGTGAAGATCATATAATAATACTTATATCTATTTCTTTTCATGAGCAAGATAATTCCTTCATCACATTTATATTTCTAACTCACACACATATATTGATTATATTGTTAAGGAGCATCAAGAACAACACCGGTTTAGTGTCTTATTTATAAGCTCTTATTTGGCATATCCATTAACAATCACACATTAAGAAATGGAGCTTGATTTAACACATCATTAATGCTCTATAGCATCAACAATATCATGATGGCTTGCACTTTTCGATACTGTGATCAATTGTCCTGTAAGTTACTTCATATTTGTAGGAAGTTGCCTCAACCTAACATAATCATTTATTAATTGACTTGACCTTTCACAAGCAACATAAGCAAGATGTCTTGGTAACTCAAAACATAGTGAAAATCATCCATCAAATGAATATTTATTTTATAGATGTTGACTCATTTACTAGCCTTAGTTACAAATCTCACAATTAAAGTTGGCATTGCAAATTATGTACAGAGAGGGTTGGTAGTATCAAATCTCCCTCCATGGACTTCCAGAAAATTTTCACCTTCATCCAGAATGTAGTCGTCATAAAGGATCTCTGGTGATAATTTTCTTTTTAAACTATCACTACATATTTAGGTAATTCCATGTTTCTTTATAGAATATTTTCCTTTTAATGGATCACCATTATTATCAAATAGCTTGGTTGAAAATATAGATTTCACAACTACATGAGATGAACTTTTAGCATTTTCTTTGATTTGAAAGTCCTTGTCGATTTAATATTTCTCTTCTAGTAGGATGAATCCCCTTACATAAAATTCATGCAATATAGATAGATAAATAGTAGCTAAGTAGGGCATCCTCAGGTGCTTCCGAACAAAATGCTTAAGTGTGAAAGGTGACATTTTTTTCCCCAAATGATCAATCATGCTTTCATTAGGAAACGACCCCTTTAATAATATGATTTTGAAATATCTTTTTTATCCAGAGACTTTTTTTTTAATTTGAATTATTTCATTTGAAATTAATTGTGAGAGGTCCTTTGATTTGTTCCAAAACTTTGGGACCGCTTTTCATTTTCCCTCCTTTCTCTTGCTTGGCTTTTGTAGAGAGAAGCTCAATGGTGGGGGTGGCCTTAGGTCACCTCCTCCCTCTTCCGATGGCAAGGGCAAGAAGGTTGTGGTTGGTGGGAGCAACAGGAAGGTTCTTGAGGCTGCCGAGATGGTTCTTGCTAGCGAGGATCATGTCAAGGCGGCTGATAACCTGTCAGGAAATCGAGGTGGCTCCGGCAAATCTCGCAAGAAGTTCCAAGCGGCTTTCATGATAGATGCGAAGGGCAGGAGGAAGTGGTCGAACTCCTATGTTTACCAGCCAGACGGTAGTGTCCAGACCCCGTCGACTGTTCCTCCTGCTCGCGGTCGCCGGATATGATCTCTGAAGCTGGCGAGTAGTAGGCCCTTTGCAGAGACGGATCGTCCGAAATAGTTCGTAGGCATCCCCGCTCTTCTTCGGATGGCATTCCCCCACCTGACGCTCACTATTTAATACCTCAGGAGGTTCATTTGAACTCCGACATGGCTCTGGATGGACCTACTTGGACTTCCCGTTCGACTGCTACAGTCGCTTCTCACGACCGGTCCTCTACCTCGACTATGGACGTTGCTGACTGCAACATCCCTGATGCCGGATGCATCGATAAGTCTTCCCCACGTGAAAATGACCATATTGGAATGGATGTGTAATGGAGTTGGGAGTAGTATAACTCCTGAACTACATAAGGCCGTCGAGCCCAGCTACAGGTGTGTGGAACTTCCTTTTTTAGCCTCCCAACAGCCCCAAGCTACAGGTCCTGCATGCCAGGTGTTTGTGGAAATGCCTCAAAGCTGCAGAATTTCGATTTCCCTCAACTTGAGGTTCGCCAACCACGGTCCAGCAGTGAGACCTCCCCTACGAATCCCACTGAAGCTCCCAATGCGTGGAAAAGGAAGGAATTCATCAACCTTTCGCCACCAACCAAAGCCGATGTTGTGGGCCCTGATGGGATTACCGTCTCCCTTGATATGGGTGCAGTATATCACAATAAAGACAAGCTGGAGAGGGCTCTTGTGGGGAGGCTCCTAGGCAAACAGATTCCCTCTTTTACCTCAATGTAGAACTACACAAGATATGGTCGCAATATGGAACATTCAAGACTATCTGTTTCAACAAATTGCTTTGTTTGTCTTTTTGACAGTTGTGAAGCCAGGGACGCTGTCCTTAGTGGAGGGTCGTGGTCCGTGTCCTTGGACAAATAGACTCCTACCTTCTCCCTGAATTCTTTGAGTGGTGTTTCATCTCCTGTTTGGATCCGACTTCCTAACTTGCCCCTTCTCTATTAGGGTTGGCCATTGTCCCTCCCAACATTATCAAGCCAAGGATGGACTACCCAATGTGTTTGGGACTACTTCTCAAGTTCCAAAAGAGCCTACCAAATCAGTACCTCCGCTTGGATCTCTCTCGAAGAAGCAACAGCAAGGCGCCACCAATCCGCCTACACCTAGTAATCACCTGATGGGCTGACCGTCCTCCGCTTGGACTCTTGTCACTCGTAGGGGGAAGTCAAAGCCGAAGGGCCATGCAATCGAGCGGAAAGCGAAGGCTTCTAGCCTTGATGTCCATAAAGAGAGCCAACCACAGGTTGCTTTTGCTGCCGATAAATCACAACAGTTGGATGGTCAGGCTTCCAAAACGCTTCCTCTTTCCAAACGACAACATAAAGCCTCCAAGGCTTTTATGGAAAACCAGTTGCTGCAGTTGGGGCCAATTGCCACCTTGCCACGGAAAAGGAAGAAGCACCTCCATGATGACATTGGCGGGGACTTTGTCCCCTTTGGTGAACAATGATCTCCTTCCTTATTGCTTGCCCTACAGACCGCAACTTAATCATCCTTCTGCTGGAGCACTGGGACACTGATCAGCCTTTGGGCTGTTTCCAATTTTTTTTTCAATATCCCCCCCTCCGGAGTAGTTCTTTGATTATTTTGTGGGTCCTTATGGCAAGTGTTTGGGGGACCTCTCAATGCCAACCAAAGGGGCCTCATCTCTCTCTTGTTTCTGTTGTCTTTCTTTTTTGTTACTCACTTGTTTGGATTGAATTAGACAAGAGAACAGCTCTTCCCACTTTTGCTTGTTTTTTTTGTTTTGGGAAGACATCGATTGTAGTTCCCTACTACTTTGTACCTTTCTTGTACTTTTTTCGTTTTATTAATACATGCGTAATGCAAACTTTCAAGGAACCCAAAAACTTTGGGAGCTTTTTCATTTGTGGCCATTTCTTTCTCTCTCTTGGGTGTGTTTTTTGTGAGAGTCTCTGGGATGGCGCGGGAGGTGGCCGTCAGTCACCTCCTCACACTTGTAGAAGTGGCGGTAAGGAGGTTGCGTCTAGGGGGAACCCCTGCAAGGCCTCGGCTTCCGATGATGTAGCGGTTGTCGCCCAGTCGTCTAAGAAACCACCTTGCGACTCCAGCTGAGATGTCACTACGGGAAGTCTGAACACCTCCGGGCAGTGTGTGCAGGTGGACCTGGGTCATAACAGCTCTTCCAGGGAGTTCGCCAAGGAGGGCTTCAATTTGGATGCCAAAGGTAGGAAAAGGTGGCCTAGTTCCTATGTTTTCCTTCCAGATGGAGGGGTTAAAACCCCGACTGATGGTGTCCCCCCCGCGGCGCTGCCTGTGGAGACCCCAGCTTTGGCCAAATAAGAGCCCCAGCCTTTTGATGGTGGCAAGGAGTGTTGCTCGGACATTGGATCGGACCGGGAGGCCAGTTTTGGTGAAGATATAGTTGACTCAAGTGAACGTTCCACCCCGCCGTCCTCCCCTTCGATGATGTCTGAGGGGAGCCCCCGGGCCCGTCGCCGGCGCTCTCCTGGCGTCAGGTCGCCTTCTTTGTTGTGTCTCCGCTCCGACGTCATTGAGCCCTCTTCGGTGCGTGCTTTCCCGCCTTCCAACCCCGATTCATCCCCTAATTCGGTCCCAATCGCCGGTTCAGCCTCCCCGGCCCTCGAAGTGAACCAAACTGCGCCCAAACCCGGGTTCGTTTTCCCGCCCCATTTAACGAGTCGCCCCCCTCAACTAGGCCCTACTCCCTCCCGTCCCCCCTGTACCTGTGCCAACTCAGCTTCTGTCTGCTGTTTCTTTGTCCGAGGAGATGTTCACCTCCGACGAGCTCTCAGGCGTACCTGCAGCCCTCGGCCCCAGCAACGCCCCTGGCCATGGCGGGCTCCTCTCCGCCACTGATGATGAATCCTCCAACTCAGCGCCCATGGACACTCATTCGTCTTCCTCTCCGTCCGCCGAAGACTCGACCCACCCCTCGGGCGGCAATCTTATTGCCTTCCAACCTCGATCCAGATTGGCCATGGAGGATGAGGGCTCTTGCGGACATGCCGCAGCCCCCCTTTTTTGTTTTTTTTTTCTTTTGGGTTTTATTTAGATTGTCCGACCCGGCTGGTTCCGATGCTTCACGCTTTCTCCCCTGGTTGTTTTTTGTTTTGGGGTGAGCCTTTTGTGCTTTGGATGTTACTCTTCTGTATTTGTCACCTCTTTTAATGCTTAATGCATATATTTTCAAGGAACCCAAAAACTTTGGAGGCGCTTCTTCATTCTTCCTTTTCCCTTCTCTCACTTCCTTGTACCTTGTGTGTGATTGCCTATGATGGCGGAGGGTGACCCTGGGTCACCTCCCCGCTCCGGCGGGGGAGGAGGTGGCGGTTCTTCGGGAGGTGGTGGTAATGTCGCTCAACGTCGCTCCAGTGGTGGTTCTAGCGGTGGGAAAGGCAACAAAAATAAGGAAAAGCTCGTGGAAACTTTTGGGCGGCGCTCGCCCTTGATCATGACGCCGACGCAGGGGAGCCTACGGGTGATGCTGCTGCTGCTGAAGTTTGGACGGACTCTAAGGGGAGGCGGCGGCGGCCTTCTACCTACGTGTATCTTCCTGATGGGGGAGGGTTAAAACTCCGTCAGATGAGCCATCTCAGTCTCCTTGGCTTGGGGGGGGGGGGGGAGGGGGGGGGCTCCCAATGTGGCGAGCTATGAGACCAATGCGAAGGTCAGATCGGATGAGGACATGGAAGAGTCGGATGGTTGCTCCGATGGGCTCGGGCAATCCAAGGAAATGTTGGACTCTGAGTGTAGTTCGACTAGTGATAGTTCTGACTGCTCAATGGGGTCCTCCTCCCTGCCTCTACAGGGGTGCTCGAATGTCGTCGTCCTGGGTGGGCCTCCCCTGTCAGATCGTGGGATTGTGACCGACTTTATTAGGCGACCGCCCCTTTCGTGGGGGGAGGCAATGGAACAGTGCCGCCTTCCGGCAATGAACCTGGGTTTCCTGCCAATTCCTGTCACTTTTGGTGGAGGGATGGGTCGAATGACCCCGTGCACAGGTGAACCGACTATCCCCGGTAACCGCCAACCCATAACACCTCGAGCCGCCTTATCCTGTGGGCATCAACACGCACCCTTCTCTCCCGCCGTCTTCTCCCATTACTGCCAATTTGTTGGCTGCCTCCCCCGAACGCTGCTGTGGACTGTCCTCTTCTCGCGACGAGCCCATGGATGATCCTGCCCAAAGCTTTGGCGACTCTTCTGGTCACTTAAACTCTCCGTCCGGTTCTGAGGACGACTCCTCCCCCTCGGCGGCTATGGAAGAGAATTCCCCCTCCTCGGAGAGCCACAGTTCGAATATCAACGAGGAGCATGCCCCCGCCAGCGCACCCCCCTCTCCGGTCTCTCAGCCAACCTCTATCAGCACAGCCGTCGCCCATCCGCAAGCTCCTCTGTCTGGCCCAGCCACTTCTGCTGGCGCGGGACTTCCCACCCTCAGAGCCCACTTCCTTGTCTCCTCCTCCAGGACCCTCGGGCAAGGCTCCTGCCTCCTCACCCCCCGTTTCCACCCCTGGCCCCTCGGCTAACCTCCCCCACCCAACTCCCCCCGCGGTCTGTCCCCTCGGGACCGTTTGCTTAGAGTAAAATCCAATACACACAAATGACCGCTCTCAATACGAAGGCTTTCACGGACGAAGACGGAATCTCGATGGTCCCCGCCCAGGATGCCGTTGATGTTAATACTGAGAAGCTTGAATGAGCCCTAGTTGCTCAACTTGTTAGACGTCGAGTCCCCTTTGCTTATCTTCTGTCAGAACTTAAACGACTTTGGTTACAGTTTGGCGAGTTCCAGGTGGTTACTACCGGCCCTTCGTCGTTTATCAGTATCTTCCTTTCAGTTGAGGCTAGAGATACTGTTCTCCAAGGCGGACTCTAGTTGGTTGCGGGGAGCCTACTTGGCATGGTTCGCTAGATCCCAGCTATGCCCCGAACTCCTTTGCGGGTTATACTCCTCAGTTTGGGGTCGACTTCCCCAGCTTCCCTTTATTGGGATGTTACCAACCTTACTCGAATGGCCATCTTTATTGGCGAGCCTCTGTGGCTGGATTCCCATACAAGTTCATGGGGGCGATCTTCCTTTGCGTGGATGTGCGTTAGGATTGATCTTTCTAAACCCCTTATTACCAGTATCTGGATCAAAGAGGTCCAAGGCCGTTTTTTTCTAAAAGATCGAGTATGAAGGTCTATCAAACTTCTATTTTGCTTGTGGCCTGGTGGGCTACACTGTGGATAGATGCCCATCAGACTGGGTTACCCCCCCCCCCCCCCCCCCCCCTCGTCCGGACATGAACATTCATCTCCATCTACCCCGCATGCGGCCCAAGCGGGCCCCTCTGCCCCACCCTAGCAGCCCCCCTGGATGATCTTGCCAACCCTTCTAAACCGCCTCCTGCTACAACTACTCCCCCTGCCCCCAAAGGTCTGAAGCTCCAGTCAGCCTCAGCCCCTCCTGACCGTCCCCTGGAGCGCCCAGGGGAGCTTGGTAACTAGAATATTGTGAAGAGAAAGCATCGGCCAAAGAAGCAGCTGACCTCGAAGACTAGGGCGATTGCCTCATCCCCCTCTCCCCCTGTAGTTACATTTGCGGCAGTTAGGACCGGCTCGGCTCACCCCTCCTCTGGCACTTCCCTAGACCTCCTGAAATAGAAGAAACCTCAATCCAAGGGGATGGTTACTCAAAAGGAGCTCATGCAGTTGGGCCCCATCTTCGCTCTCCCCCGCAAGAGGAAAAAAGGGGCGACGGAATCTGCCGACGGGGACGTTATTGCTGATTCGAGTGACCGTTCCACCCCATCGTCCTCCCCTTCGGCGATGTCTAAGAGAAGCGCCCGGGCCCCTCACCGGCGTTTTCCCGTCATCCGGTCGCCTTCATCGTTGCGGATTTGTTCCACCGTCACTAAGCCCTCTTCTGGGGCTACTTTCCCGCCTTCCAAGCCGAGTTTTTCCCTCGGTTCAACCCCCCCGCCCTTGGTTCGGATCAAACCGCGCCTAGACCTGTGTTCGTTTTCCGGTCCCTTTTAACGACCCGCTCTCCTCAGTTGGGCCCTACTTCCTCCTTCCCCTCCGTACATGTGTTGACCCAGCTTCTTCCCGCTGCTTCTCTGTCTAATGAGATGTCTTCTTCCGACGAGCTTTCCGGCAAACCTGCGGATTTCGGCCGCGGTAACGCCCCCGGCCATGGTGGGCTTCTCTCCGCCACCAGTAATGGATCCTCCAGTTCAGCGGCCATGGACATTCAGTCGTCTTCCTCCTCGTCCTCTGAAGACTAGAGCCATTCTTCAGGTGGTCTTCCTGACGCCTCCCGACTTCAGCCAAGTCTGCCCATGGAGGATGAGGGCTCTTCCCGCCCCCCACTTCCCACAGCGTCTTCCTGTCTCGGTCCTGTGGCACCTCCGGGTGGCTCTGTTCCGGACCCTCCGACCTTGTAGCCCCGGAACACCCCCCCTCCCCGGTTCCTCCTATTCCTACCATTGCTCGACAGGCTGGCCCGTTTGCCTGGAGTAAACTCCAGTTCACTCTGCTTGACATGCTCAACATCGGTCCTTTCTTCGTGGAGGAGATCGACACCTTCTCGCCAGCCCCGAAGATGGTGGATGATAACAGGGCCAAGCTCGGCATGGCCGTTGTTGCCCATTTATTTGGAAAGCGTGTTTCCTTCCAGTTCCTACTCAGTGAACTTCGGCGGAAATGGTATCAATTTGGCGAGTTCCAGGTCATCACCACTGGCCCCCGCTCCTTTATTTGCATTTTCTAGAGTGTCGAGGATCGTGATGCTGTGTTGCAGGGGGGCCCTTGGTCGGTGGCCGGTAGTTTAATTGGTATGGATCGTTGGACCCCTTCTTATTCCCCCAATTCTCTTCAGGGACTTCACTCAGCTATTTGGGTTCGGCTTCCCCAGTTGCCGCTTCTCTACTGGGACCATACAAATCTCACACGTATCGCTAATATTATTGGGGAACCTTTATGAATGGATGAACATACCAGCTCCTGGGGTCGGTCTTCCTTCACCCGTCTTTGTGTTAGATTGGATCTCTCCAAGCGGTTGCGCCCAAGCTTTTGGATTCAAGGTATTATGGGCCGGTTTTTCCAGCGTATTGAGTACGAGGGCCTCTCCAGCTTTTGCTTCCATTGTGGTTTGGTGGATCATACCAATGAGTCATGCCCTGCCAACCAAGCGGGCCCTTCCAATCCCCAGCCGGTCTCTAATGCCCCTCCCCCTCCCCCCCCACACGCGGTCCCCCTTCCTCCCCGGTTTAGATGCATGAAGGTTGCAGCCCCACCTCTCAGCATGAGGAGGTTCGCATTGTTGGCTCTTCGGCTGCTACTGATACAAGCCTCGGTGAGTGGAATATTGTCAAGAGGAAGCAAAGGGTCAAGCAACGGCCTATCAGACCTCCTTCGATCCGTCCTCCAGCTGCCACTCCTAGTATCACTTTCTCCGCTGGCAACCCGACGTTGGCGTATTCCTCTCAGGCCCCAACTAGGCTCAAGACGACCCCCTCGTCGTGCCTCCCCAAGCTTAAGCATCCTTTGCGTCTTTCAGCCACCTCCTTGGGTCCTACACGTTCTCTTGCTCAAAGGCAGTTATTGGAGCTCGGCCCTATCGCCGGCTCCCCTCGGAAGTGGAAAAAAGTTCTCTTGGATCCTGTTAGCAGGGATAGTGTCCCCTCTGGTGAGTGATGGGCTCCCCCCATCCTCGGGCTGCGACAGGTTCGCTTGGTGGAGAAACCTTCGCTGGGGGCAATGGTGCGCCAACCAGCCAAACCGGCTGTTTCATCTTCTGTTTTGATGCACCCCACCCCCCCCCCCCCCCCCCCTCTGGCGGGGTTTCCCCCTCCCCTTGTGAACATGCCCCAGTTCCCTCTTCCTTTTGGTTGTTGTGGTGCTATTTTTGCTTTGGGTTGTCCGGCCGGACTGGTTCCGATGTCTTTTGTTCTCCCCCCTGGTTGTTTTTGTCTTGGGGTGGGCCGTTTGTGTTTTGGTTGTTACTCTTATGTAATTGTCTTCTTGGTTAAGGCTTAGTGCAAATATTTTCAAGGAACCCAAAAACCTTGCCCCGGAACCCAAAAACTTTGGTTTTCCCTTCTTTTCTTCTCTCACTTGAGTGTTTGTTGAGAGAGAAGCTCTGAGATGGTGAGAGGGGCTGGCCCTAGGTCACCTCCTCCTTCTGGTGGAAGAGGCGGCAAAAAAAAGACAAACAACGTGGCAACTATTGGGCGGCGCTTGCCTACGAAGGTGGCGCAACGACTGGTGAGTCCACGTGCGAAGCTGCGGCTGCTGACGTGCGTTTGGGCGCGGGCCTCCTGCCTATGTCTCAGGAAGGCACCAGAATGACCCGTCGGAATTTACAGACGGCTTTCAAAGTGGATGCTAAGGGGAGGAGGCGGTGGCCCACTACCTACGTCTATCTTCCCAATGGTGGGGTTAAAATCCCGTCGGATGGCCCCTCTTGCTCTCTTTCGCCCGAGAAGACACCTAGAGAAGCTGGCAACGAGAGTAGTGCAGATGCCAGTTCGGGGGAGGATATGGAGTCGGGTGGACTTTTCGATGAACTTGAGAAGGTCGGACATTTTGAGGAAATGCAGGATTCTGGGAACAGCTCGGCTGGCGACAGCTCTGACTGTCCAATGGAGTCCTCGTCCCCGCCTCGCTGGAGTTATACGGATGTCGTTGGCTCGCCTGGGCCTCTCCCCATAGACCTGGGGGGGTGCAACCCACACCGAATCTGTCCGGCGATCGGCCTCCTCGCGGGCGGAGGCAATGGAACAGTGCCGGCTTTCGGCGGTGGATTTAAGTTTCCCGCCAACTACTGTCCCATCCGAAGGCACGCCTGGTGGGATGGACTCGTGTACGGGCGAACCGGCTATTCCCGATTCCCGCCATTCCATACCGCCTCGAGCCGCCTTTTTAACGACCCCTCGCCCCGAGGTCACTCATCTACATTCTCCCCTCCTTGCGTCCTCTCCGATTCCGTCCAACCCGATGGCTGCCCCTCCCGTGCGCCTTCGCGAGCCGGCCTCTTCTCACGATGAACCTATGGATGATCCTGCTCACAGCTACGACGACTCTTCCGGGCCACCAGAATACCCCTTCTGACTCTGAAGACTCCTCTTCCCGCTCGACGACTATGGAAGAGCACCCCCCCCCCCCCCCCCCTTCTGAGAGCCGCAGTTCTGACGTCGGCGGGGAGCTTGTTATCGGTCGTACACCCCCTTCTCCAGTCATTCAGCCACCCTCTATCAGTGTAGCCTTCACCCTGCCATAGATTCCACCGACTGTTCTTCCAGCTTGCTCGCAGCTGGTGGCAATGAGGGGACTTCCCGTCCTCGGAGCCCCACTCCCCCTACCCCCCAAGGCCCTCCTGACAGAATCTCCCCGCCCCCCCCCCCCCCCCCCCCGGGGCCTGGCCCCTGCCTCCCCGCCCCTCGTTACCAACTCGGGTCCCTCAGCAACCCCCTCCTCGCTGCCTCCGCAGACAGTTCCATCTGGGTCGTTCGCCTGGAGTAAAATCCAGTACACGCCTATGGTCGCGCTCAACACGGAGTCCTTTACAGACGAGGACGGTATTTTGCTGGTCCGCGCCCAGAACACCACTGATGACAATGCTGAGAAACTTGGAAGAGCCCTAGTGGCTCAACTTGTAGGGCACCGTGTTCCCTTCGCCTACCTTCTTTCCGAGCTTAAACGCCAATGGTACCAGTTTGACGAATTTCAGGTGGTTACTACCGGTCCTTCCTCATTCATCTGCATCTTCCATTCCAGTGAGGCAAGAGATGTTGTACTTTAGGGCGGCCCCTGGATTGTTGCGGGGAGCCTTCTTGGTATGGTCAGCTGGACACCTAACTATGCCCCGAACTCTCTGGCAGGCCTTTACTCTTCGGTCTGAATCTGTCTCCCCCAGCTCCCCTTGCTCTATTGGAATGTTACTAACTTGACCCGAATGGCCAAGTTCATCGAAGAGTCGCTATGGCTGGATTCCCACACGAGCACGTGGGGGCGGTCTTCATTCGCGAGGATGTGTGTTAGACTCAACCTCTCCAAACCCCTCATTCCTGGCATCTAGAGGGGGTTCAAGGATGCTTCTTCCAGAAGATTGAATATGAAGGCCTCTCAAATTTTTGATTTGCTTGTGGATTAGTCGGGCACACTATGTATAGATACCCATCGGATTGGGTCAACCCTCCTCTTCATCCCCAGGTCACTCTTCACCGTCTGCCCCGCCTGTTGCTACCCAGGCGGGCCCATCCGCCCCACCTGCACAACCCTCGCCCGCCCATCCGCCCCACCTGCACAACCCTCTCCGGGCGATCATGCCAGCCCGTTTGGACCTCCTCCTAGTACGACCAATACCCCTGCCTCCAAAGGCCCGAAGCACCAGTCTGCCTCCGCCCCTCCTGAACGACCTCCCAAGCACCCTGATGAGCTTGGAGATTGGAGTATTGTGAAGCGTAAACAACGGCCAAAAAAGCAGTTGGCCTCCAAGACTAGAGCCTTTGCCTCATCTCCCTCGCCCCCTGTAGTTACGTTCACGGCAACCAGGATCGAACCGGCTCAGCCCTCTACTGGTAGTACTTTGGATCTTCTGAAACAAAAGAACCCCGCTCTAAGGGGATGTTACCTCAGAAGGAGCTCATGCAGCTGGGCCCCATCATTGCTCTCCCCCACAAATGGAAGAAGGGGGCTGCAGACTCTACCGGTGGAGACATCATCCCCTTAAGTGAATGATGGGGACCCCCACCTCTTCCGGCAGCAGGGTGGCTGGATGGGCCGAGGTGGCTTTGTTGGGGCACTGGAATGCCTTCCACCCTTCGCGGCGTGTGCTTCTCCTCTTGCGGTATCCCCACCCCCTGATGTGGCTCCCCTCCACCTCTGATGGCGATCCCTGCAATCGTTCAGTGGAGACTACCCTTTTGGCTTTGGGTGGTCTTTGTTGGTTGTTCTTTTCTGGATCTTTGTTGTTTTTGTTTTTCTTTGGCCAGTTTGTCTCAGCCTCCCCGGCTTGTTTTGGGGAGTTTGGTGCTTTTTGTTGCCCTCTTTTTTGTTCTACTCCTTTTTTGTTTAATGCATAATGCAATACTTTTCAAGGAACCCAAAAACTTTGGGGGAGGCTCTTTCATTTCCCTTCTTTTCTTCTCTCACTAAAGTGGTTTAGAGAGAAAAGCTCTAGGATGGCAAGAGAGGGTGGCCCTAGGTCACCTCCTCCAAATGGTGGAAGAGGCGGTAGGAAGGACAAACAACGAGGCAACTACTGGAAAGTGCTTGACCCTGAAGGAGGTGCAGCGGCTGCTCCTCAACCTTCTTCGGCTTCTAGGCCGGCGAACACCTCCTGACCAGCTACTAAGGTCCAGAATGCAACCCCCAACGACTCATGGAGTGAGGTCATTGCTCAAGCTCAGGCCATCATCCGGCGGGGCAAGGAAGAAGACAGCAAGTCGGATAAGCAACTTGGCTCACAAGGTCCGTCCAGCTTGCTGGCAGAAGTGGCGACCGTCCCGATTTTGACCAACAACCTACCAGATCCCCCTCCTGTTGCAAGCTGATATGCATATCAAGGAGGTGGAAGATGACGAAGCCCATACAGATTCGAATGCAGAGATGGAAGAGTCGGGTGACCAGTCCGATTCGCACACTGATATGGAGGATGACGTGCTGTCGCAAGGCCCAACAGTGCCCATCAAGCCTGCTGATTCGCACGGGGTGGCCGACGAATCTGACAAGATGCAGGAATCGGACAATAGCTCGGCCGATGACTGCTTGGACTCTTCCATGGGATCGCCTAGACATCCCGACCAACCTCCTCAAAGCTCCACTTTGCAAGCTGAGCTCCCTAGCTGCGATCGTGCGACTCCCGCCCAGGCTGGTCGTCCGTCTCAAGCCATCCCGTGTGGGGATTCGGCCACTTCTCTGTAGGATTTTTCTGATGTGGTTTGTGTCAAGTGCAATGCTTTGCTAGAGGAGAAGTCTCCAAATTGTAGGTATGAACCTCCACATGAATCCTCCCCCACTCAGCTTGATGCTACAGGATTACACCCACGGGGTGTTTGTGTTAATGCCGCAGGGGTTCAAGAAGCTGCCAGCCCGCCGCAACAGCCCACTCAAGCTCTTCCCCTGCAGCCTAGAGGGATGCCGACGGGTCCCTTTGCTTGGAACAAGGTGCAATTCGTCGAGCTAGACAAAATGTAAAGTGAGACCTTCCTAGCCAAGGATGGAGTATCCATGGAACCGAAAGTGGTGGCTGTCCATGACAATATTGCAAGATTGGAAAGAGCTCTTGTGGCAAAGCTCATAGGTAGGCGAATCTCATTTTCCTATCTCCTTAGCGAACTCAAGCGAATGTGGTATCACTTTGGGGAGTTTGAAGTCATCACCACAGCCCAAACTCGTTTATATGCCTCTTCCAAAGTGTTGAAGCTAGAGATGCGGTGCTAATGAGCGGGCCTTGGATAGTAGCAGGAAACATTATCATTATGGATAGGTGGACTCCTACCTCCTCTCCAAGTTCTCTTCAAGGGCTTCACTCACCGATTTGGATCCGCCTACTGCAACTACCCCTTATGTATTGGGACGTGAGCAACATCACCTGCCTAGCCAACATGCTAGGGGAACCATTATGGATGGATTCGCACACAAGCACATGGGGTAGATCTTCCTATGCAAGAATCTGTGTGAGGATTGACCTCTCCCCTAGACTTCAACCAGGGGTATGGATCAATGGGCTTTATGGGAGATTTTTTTCAAAAAGTTGAGTATGGTCTCTCCAATCTTTGCTTTGCTTGTGGCTACATTGGCCATAACTGTGAGAAGTGCCCGTCCAAGGCTCCAACTCGAGGCTCCCTTTCCCTCCAGCTGCAGCCGCCACCTTCCAAGTTCTCTTCAAGGGCTTCTCTCATTGTAACCTCTTCCCTCTTTTGTTTTTTTTGTCTTGGGAAGTGTTAGCTTTTCCCTACAGCTGCTTGTATCTTTTATTGTAATTTTCTTTTCATATTAATATATGCTAAGTGCAACTTTCAAGGAACCCAAAAACTTTGGGAGGCTTTCATTTTTCCTTTGTCCTTTCTCTCTCTTGCGTGGGTCTTAGTGAGAGAAGCTCTGGGGATATGGTGGGGGGTGACCGCCGGTCACCCTCCTGCCACCGCAAGATGAGCAGCGGAGGGAGGAACGTGGAAGGTGGAAGCAGTTTTGATGATCGGGATTCAAGAAGTAGTGGCTCGAGTGGTGATCCGAAGTTCACGTTTGCTGGTTCTAGCAGCTTGGCGGATGCTAGTTTGGTAGGTAACGGTCTTGTGTATGTTCGATCTCCGGCCAAGTATGGTGGAATTCATCCCAATGCATCTGTTGGATTGGCGAAGGATGATCGGAAGGCAGGATGTGCGCGCAAATCGCTATTTCAAGATTCATCAGAGGAGGTTGATCGGATGGATACTCAGGAAGTCAAAGTAGGGGAATTGACGGGGATGGATTTGGAGCATGTTGACTCGACTATTTTGGCGGTAATGAACCACGAATTGGGATCCATTGAAGTCTTAGTACAGGAGGTTAACCATGGCCAGGAATCTATGCAGTTTTTTATGAGTAAAACGGAAAAAAGCATTTAAGTTGCTGAGTCTGCTAATTGTATTGATCGGATTGAAGCGAGCATGGTTCTAACCAATCCTATGTTTGAACCTAAGCCGATGCAGTTCACCTTTGGAATTATGGGGAGAATTGGGGACCTGCACAAAGCCTCATTCAGCCGCAATGTACAGATGGAGTCGGGCATGGAGCTTGAGCAGAGATCGTCGGTGGGGAAGGTTAGTTCTTATAACCTTGGTATTAAACCTGATGAAGGTATGGTTAATGCTGATGTTTTGGATAATGTGGGAGTGATGGACTGTGATGAATCCTGTTTGAGGGGAAATAAGAAGAACTCGGGAGACAGTAAAAGTCCAATTGATCATTCATGTACAATAACCGCTTGTCTGAATGCCCCAAAGAATGCTCTAGAGGATACACAGCAATTGCCTAGTGGAAGACCTGCTCCGTCAAGTAGTAGGAGTATGAATGCTGATGGGGATGGTCCTCGGGCTTGGTTGAAGCCAAAGCCGATCAAACTTTCTTTGTTAGAGGATATAGGGAGCTTCATGATGAATAACGGGATGGTGATGCTTAATCTGGAAAAGGCTAAAGGCAATGTTGAGAAGTTAAACAGGGCACTCGTTGGAAGTCTTTTGGGGCGCCGCCTTCCATTTTGGGTTGTACAGAATGAAGTCAAACAGAAATGGGGTCATTTTGGATTACAGCAGATTACACCAATGGGAGCCAATTGTTTCCTCTATTGGTTTGACACAACAGACTCTCGTAACAATGTATTGATTGGTGGTCTGTGGTACGTAGTTGGACAAATTATAGATGTGGATAAATAGACATCGGGTATGTCAGCTAAATCATTGAAACGTTTTTCTTCTCCAGTATGGATTCGTCTTCCTAATTTGCCGTTGGAATATTGGGATGAGTTGAATTTGGCCCGCTTGGCAGCTTTAATTGGAGAACCGTTATACATGGATGCCCAAACTGAATGTTGGGGTAGATGTGCCTATGCACGAGTATGTGTGACAATTGATCTTACAAACTAATTCTGAGTCTTCCATGTCTATGTCCGAAAATAAATTTGATCACGTAGAATTCCGTGAATTGTTCACTGCATCTATTATTATGTATGATTTGTCATTTTAGTGTGTTGAGTGGGTTGGAGTTCGAGCACTCTTATTATATCTTCGTCGGGATATACAATTAATTTCTAGGAATACTGCTAGAAATTATTGTAAAAAATTGTTCACTAAGGAGAAGTGTAATATAAAGGAGCAGTTATCTAAATCTACTAGCAGGGTTTGCTTAACGTCAAACCTATGGACTTCTATAAATACTGATGGGTTTATCTATTTAACAGCTCATTTTATTGATAATGAGTGGAAGTTGCAAAAAAAATTATTAGTTTTTCTTTCATGCTAACTGGCAAGTTCAGTTGTTCAACGTTATTTAGTTAGTTGTTGATGGTATGGTTAGTGTTGGGTTGTTATCATTTCTTCTATTCATATCCCGTTATTTAGTGATAGTTTGGTAACTTCTTATCATTTATATTTCTATAATGTTGTTAAGCGTTGGGTTTAGTGCTGGGTTGTTGGACGTTATTTCCAGCTGTTGTTGCCTGCCTCTTTTATTATTTTTACAATTCTGCTGTGTATTTTCATTCGAATACTGTTGTCTCTTGAATAATGGCTGGTTCCTATTGGGTTGGTTTTATTTTTCAGTTGAATGTTGATCTAAAAATAAAAAATGGCTGCTATCTACTGATGGTTGATATCATTAGTTGGTATGTTTAGTGCCAGGTTGATATCTTTAATGGCTGATTCATTGTGATTGAATAAATGGCAGCTATCTACTGATTTTTCATTTAATTTGTTTTTTGTAGACCGAATAATGGCTGATATTTATTGCAACAATCTGCAGTTAATGGCTGACCCACCGAAGTATGAATTTTCATATGGGTTGCTGTATGCCCATATTGAGTATTGGATATTTGGTTTCTACTGAATTGCTGTTTTGAATTTTCATGGCAGATATTTGGTTTCTACTGAATTGTTGTTTTGAATTTTCATATGGGTGGCTGTTTTGAACTCTCTATTCTGAAGCTGCTGGCAACTGCCATGAATTAGTTGTGATTTGCTGGTTTTAATGTTTTATTAAACGATGATGATAAACCTTCTAAAATGAAAGTGGGAATCATATTAATGTAACTGCTATTACAACCAGGTGGCAATTATATTGTCTTAAAATGATCAGATACTATCCAATAGAATGAACAGACTACCTAAGTTAATACAAATTGTCATTTGGATGATAATATACTAAAATTTAATACACTTAAAATTCATTATATGATCAATGATTTGGAGGGTTTAATCTGAGCTATGTTTTGAAGTTTACTATCTGTTTAACAAGTTTTCTTGCAGTTAAATATAATGAAGATTGAAGACATTCTTGAAGCACTTTTTTGGAAGAGCAATTGAGCAAATAAGCAAAGTATTATTTTATAGTTTCCTTAGTCATATTTGTTGTAAACTGTTTTGTAATTTATATGTTGCAAACTGATTTGGAATTGATTGTAAACAGCAAAGTGTAATTTATAGTTTCCTTAGTCATATTTGTTGTAAGCTTTTTTGTATTTTGTATTTTGTAAAATGATTTGTAATTGGTTGTGAACAACAAAAATGTGTAGGGTTGTTCTTAAAAGCTTCAGCAAAATGTAAGGCAAATATAATGAATATTGATTTTCATTTTTCTGTCTTAGCTGCTATCTACTGATTTTCATTTAATTTTTTTTTGTGAACAAATAATGGCTGCACCTATTGCTTCTGACTCGGGTTGACAGGTCGTGTCGTGCTGACCTGGTCCGAAGCGGGTCGGGTTCGGGTACAAGAAAGTGACCCGTTTCTGAAAATGACTCAGGCCAGTTTTTGCTGGGTCACTTCCGGCTTGAACCCGAACCCGACCTGTGACCCGATTTTGATAGCCCTAGATTTGGGTCTGCCGCCCACAACTCCCGCTCCTCTAGTGGGACGCAGACAACTTAACTCACATCGCAAACATCGTTAATGGCTGACCTGCCACAGTATGAATTTTCATATGGGTTGCTGTATGCCCATATCGAGTATTGGATATTTGGTTTCTACTGAATTGTTGTTTTGAATTTTCATGGCTGATATTTGGTTTCTACTGAATTGCTATTTTGAATTTTCATATGGGTGGTTGTTTTGAACTTTGCATTCTGATTGCTGTAAACTGCTAGTTGCTGCATTGATTTAGTTGTGGTTTGTTGGTTTTAATGTTTTATAAAGCGATGATGATAAACCTTCTAAAATGAGAGTGGGAATCGTATTAACATAACTGCTTTACAACTAGGTGGCAATTATATTGTCTTAGAATGATCAGAAACTATCCAATAGAATGAACAGACTACCTAAGTTAATACAAATTGTCAGCTTGGATGATAATATACTAAAATTTATTACACTTACAATTCATTATGTGATCAATGAATTGGAGGGTTTAATCTGAGCTATGTTTTGAAGTTTACTATATGTTTAACAAGTTTTCTTGCAATTAAATATAATGAAGATTGAAGACATTCTTGAAGCACTTTTTTGGAAGAGCAATTGAGCAAATAAGCAAAGTATTATTTTATAGTTTCCTTAGTCATATTTGTTGTAAATTGTTTTGTAATTTATATGTTGTAAACTGATTTGGAATTTATTGTAAATAGCAAAGTGTAATTTATAGTTTCCTTAGTCATATTTGTTGTAACCTTTTTTGTATTTTGTATTTTGTAAAATGATTTGTAATTGGTTGTGAACAACAAAAATGTGTAGGGCTGTTCTTAAAAGCTTCAGTAAAATGTAAGGCAAATATAATGAATATTGATTTTCATTTTTCTGCCTTAGTTGCTATCTATTGATTTTCATTTAATTTATTTTTTTGTGAACAAATAATGGTTGCACCTATTGCTTCGGACTCAGGTTGACGGGTCGTGTTGGGTTGACCTGGGTCAGAAGCGGGTCAGGTTCGGGTCCAAGAAAGTGACCCGTTTTTGAAAACGACTCGGGCCAGTTTTTGCCGGGTCACTTCCAGCTTGAACCCGAACCCGACCCGTGACCCGATTTTGATAGCCCTAGATTTGGGTCCGCCGCCCACAACTCCCGCTCCTCTAGTGGGACGCTGACAACTTAGCTCACATCGCTAACATGATTGGTGAGTCAAAGTGGATGGATTCCCACACTAGCTCTTGGGGTCGATACATATATGCCTGCATATGTGTTAGGCTCGATCTCTCCAAGAAACTCATCCCGGGGATCTGGATCCAGAGCCTCCAGAGCCGGTTCTTCTAGAAAATCAAGTATGAAGGCCTGACAAACTTTTGTTTCAGTTGTGGATTAGTTGATCACTCTGCTAAGCAATGCCCAGCCTTTCGAACTGGGTCCCCCCGTACGCCTCCTGTCGGTTAGGGCTCCCCCCATTCCCCTCCTGCCGCCCATCCTCCACCGGCTGACCCGACCCTCCCGGCTACTATCCCTCGGGTTAGCCCCCCTCGGGGTTCTGCCGCCCCTCAGACTGATGTAGCCATGAATGAAGATGAAGTGGGCAAATAGAACAAAAACAAACGACCATCCTCCAAACCCAAGCAGCATGCCTCCTCTAAGTCTGCACCTGCGATCACTTTCACTGCGTCCAAACCAACTCAAGCTCACAACACTCCCAGCAGCTCTCTCAGTCTGAAGAAACAACAGTCGAAGCTCTCATTGGCTAAGAAGCAACTCCTCGAGCCCGATCCAATTGCAGCCTCTCCTAAAAAGCGAAAGAAGTTGATACAAGAACCCTTGGGCGGG
Source organism: Dendrobium chrysotoxum (assembly GCA_019925795.1). Lineage (NCBI taxonomy): Eukaryota > Viridiplantae > Streptophyta > Magnoliopsida > Asparagales > Orchidaceae > Dendrobium > Dendrobium chrysotoxum. The sequence goes on along the minus strand of CM034309.1, from coordinate 40,485,327 downwards.
GATGTGGTCCCCTTAAAAGATTGATGTGGGCTCTCCTCCCCTTTGATTGAATGGTATTCAGATGGCCAAGAGTCCCACTACCGGGGCACTAGGGCACCAATCAGCTGTTAGGACGAGCAAAGAGACTAGGCTTCCGCCCAGCTTGAAGGATATCGCAGATGCCACCAGTTCCGCTCTTCATCAATGCCAGGCCGGTGGTCTTACTGCTGATGTGTGAATGGAATCTCCAGGGCTCCCTATCAAGGCTGCTGCTGGTATCGCTAAGCAACAGGGCCGACCCAGTGAGGCTGCAACAACTTCTGGTTGCGAGCCACCTGAAAGCCGATCGCCATTAAACCAGGCTCAGACTCATACCGAGTGTCTAACCGCATCGGGTCCATGCTGGTCCGCTACAGTTGCAACCCCAACCAAGTTCACTTTTCCCCCTATTAAGAACCCACCCCCCCCTCCCTGGGTGAGAACATTTTCCCGCCAAATCCCCCTCGTGCATCGGACCAGCTTCCGTCACACTTGATGGCCACTCCCCCTCCTGACCACGACGCTCAATCCCCTCCCCGTGATCTGCCCAACGTGTCAATGGCCGACCCTGGCCGGAGCAGCTGCGACTCCTCCAACAACCACGACATGCTCTCTGACACTGAGAATAGCCTCACCCCCGCCCCCATTTGAATACCATGTCTAATCAGTCGTCGTCCTCCAAAAGTAGAAGCTTTAATATGGGCTGTGAGTTCACTATTGCCCGAACTCCCCCTATTCCAGTTGTAAGTCACCCTGAAGATGGGGACGAGGGGTCCTCTCGACCTACTGTGTCCCCCCCTAGAGTCCTCTCAACTCACCGACGCTCCCCCCCCCCCCCCCTCCTCTATCACTCCAAGCCTGGCTACCCCGCTTCACAGCCCTGCTGCTTGTGGGAAAGCCATTGTTGACCAGAATGGTTTTTCTGAACGAACCCAACCCCCTCTACTGTCCCCCCACCCCCCTGTTTGTTCGTATGGAGTAAAATCCAGTTCATTCCTATCGAAAAGTTGAATACATAGTCATTTCTTGCAGACGATGGGTGCACTGTATTGTCAGCCCCGGAGGTGGTTCAAGGCAATCTATCCAAGCTTGAGAAAGACCTTGTGGCTCACCTAATAGGCAGGCATGTCTCGTTTACCTATCTCCTTAGCGAACTCAGGCGCAAATGGTACCAATACGGAGAATTCCAGATTATTACCACCGGCCCCCAATTCATTCATCTGCCTATTCCAAAGCACTGAGGCTCGTGATGCAGTTCTTCAGGGAGGTCCCTAGATTGTTGCCAAGAGCCTTATTGGCATGGACCGTTGGTTGCCATCCTACTCCCCCAGCTCATTACAAGACATTCACTCCCCGATATGAATTCGCCTCCCTCAACTACCTCTTCTATATTGGGACTCGATCAATCTGGCTAGGATAGCCAATTTTATCGGAGAGCTAATGTGGATAGACGCCCACACATCCACCTGGGGCCGCTCCTTGTTTGCTCGTATATGTGTGAGACTTGACCTCTCCAAGCGTCTCAGCCCTGGCGTATGAATTCAGGGCCTTAATGGCCTCTTCTTCCAAAAGATCGAATATGAAGGTCTGTCGAGTTTTTGTTTTGGCTGTGGTTTGGTTGACCACACTCTAGATAAATGCCCCTCCGGTCCAGCTGGGACATCCCACTCCTCTCCAATCAGCTCACCGCCCCCTCCACCTTCTGCTGCCCCACCAGTTAATGTCCAGACCAACCCTCCAACCGCCCGCACCAGCCCGCATCACAATCCAGCCTCAAGCCCTGCTAGGGGGCATTTGACCCCCATTCAAACAACCCGACAAGAGGATCCTAGAGAGTGGAATATCGTCAAGCGCAAGCCGCGGGCCAAGAAGCTTGCCTCCAAGACCCGTGCCATTCCTTCCTCTCCGTCTCCACTTGTAGTCACCTTTGCGGCTAAAAAGCAAAAACAGATGCCATAGACCGTTGATCGAACCCTCAACCTCCGTAAGCAAAAGAGGCATCCACATCGTCCATGTTGAAGCTCTCAAAGGCTCAGAAGAAACTACTCTAGCTCGGCCCTATTGCCGCCGCTCCTCATAAACGCAAGAAGCCTCTTCCTGAAACCTCCGGCGGCGTCCCCTTAAGTGAATAATGCGGGCTCTCCTCTCATTTGGTTGCACGAGACTCAGCTCGGTGGGAGACTCTTGCCTGGAGCACTGGGACACCGCTCGGCACCTCGGGTCGTTCATAATCCTTCTGCTGTGTCCCCCCCCCCCCCCTCCTCCTATCTGGTTGTTTCCCTCCTCCCGCTGCACCTCATGTGACCTTATGACGGACCCCTCCTATCCTCTTAAGGGGTTTTTATCTGCTTTCTTTTGTTTTTGTTTTAGCTATGTACGGAGATGGGTCTTTTTAGTTATGCCTACATCTTTTGTTTTTTGCTGATGCAAGGTTGTTTTCTTTCTCTGTACCTGCTGTTGTTATTGTCCTTTTATATTAATGCATAATGCAAAATTTCAAGGAACCCAAAAACTTGGACCGCTCCTCATTTTGGTGCCTTTCTTCTCTCTCTAAAGTGGTGTCATAGGGGAGGTGGACCTCTGTCACCTCCTCGCTTTGGTAACAAAGACAGCCGGAAGAAAAGCAGGAAAGGGGTTCTTTGGCATGAGCTTGCCGAGGTTCGGGCAGAGGCCCATTTGGGTGCTCTGGCAACCGAAGAGATTGGGTCCCCGCCTAGCTGGAATGACATCACAACAGCCATTAGTGTCGCTCTGCAGCAGTGCCGGGCCAGTGGTCACTTTGCCGACGTGCACAAGGAGTTCTTCGAGTTCCCTAGCAAGGATGCTGCGAGTCTCGCTAGGGTACAAGGCTGACCTGTCGAGTGTTGACCTCTGACTCGAATAAAAAAAAGAGACATAATGATAAAAGCTGCTCAAATCCTTACCAACCCATACCGAGATCCTGCTCCAATCCCGCTCAGCTCTGCAACGGCGCCGCTCGGGTCCCATCTCACGCGTGCTCTACCTCAATCTCGCTCTGAATCGCATCGTTAAATACCCTAAGCGGACGAAGCCTTCGGGATGACACTCTTCCTCTCTTCCACACGCGCAGGATTCCCAAACTCCTTTCTCTCTCACTCTCTCATTCCTTCGTTGCTGTTCGACTTCGCTCCAACGACTTTCCTTTTCGGTCGAATCAGAAGTTACGACACTTTGATCGGAAGCGAAGACGACTACAGGAGCTTGCTCGTTCGCGAAGGTAGCCATCTTCCTTCACGTGCTTCTCCGGCTCCTTCGTGGTCATTCGACTCCGCTCCGTCGACGACCTTCCCTTCCTGGTCAGGTCGAAAGCAAGGCAGGAGCTCGCTTGCTGTGAGGTTGTGCGCATCGCTTCCTCAGCTCCTTCAGGGCTAGTCGACTTCGCTCCTTCGACGGCTTTCCCTCCCTCCTGGATCGAAAGTTACGACATTTTGATCGGACGAACCGACGGGAGCTCGCCGAGTGTGAAGGTAACTTGCTCCCTTTCACGCGCTTCATCGGCCAGATCCCGTAAACCCGCCGAACTATAGAAAGAGGAGGGGAGGGAGTTATTTGTATTATTATTTGTATTATTATTATTATTATATATTGTTAAATATAATTGTTAATTAATTATAATTAATTTATTAATTATAATTATTGATTGATTATAATTAATTTATTAATTATGAGTATTTATAACTAATTATATTTAATAAATTAGTCATGATTAATTAATAATTAGTAATTAATTATTAATTATAATTATTTAATTAATTATAATTTTAATTAATTATAGTTAATTATTAATTAATGGTGATAGTTAATTAACTGATTATAATTAATTAATAAATATAATTACTTAGTTAATTATAAGTGATTATAATTATAATTAATTGATTATACTTAATTAATTACTCATTATGATTAGTTAATCATCTGTAATTAATTATTATTGATTATAATTAACTATGGTTAATTATAATTAATAATAAAAAGAGGAATGCTCTTCCCTTGCCTCGATCCTCGTGCCACTACCTCGCCGGTCGTCAGGTATAAATTTCTGAACTTAAAACTCCGAGAGCCTACTTCGTTGTTTGCAGCGGACCGGAAAACCGCATATACACGCTTTTCTTAGCGTGGTGGGATGGGACCCCGGTGCGGTGCCTACAACGAGCGGGTAATCACTTCGAGAGCTCATTCCGTCGTTTGCGACGCACCGGCAAACCGCCTATACACGCTTTTCGTAGCGTGGTGGGAAGGAAACCCGGTGCGGCGCCTACGACGAAGTGGGTGATCACCTAAAATCTCTTTTTCGGCACTCGCGGCGCACCGGCAAACCGCCTATACACGCTTTTCGTAGCGTGGTGGGAAGGGAACCCGGTGCGGCGCCTATGGCGAGAAGGGGATATTCATAAGTACCCGCTCGCGGGGAAATAATTGCATTTTTCAAACAGGTGCTGTCGAAGACCCATACACGCTTTTCGTAGCGTGGTGGGGGATTGAAGATTTTACACGGCCGCGGTGTCCTCGAAAGAGGGCACCTACCATACACGCTTTTCTTAGCGTGGTGGGAAAGGCCCAGTTTTCTCGTAGTTTCCCCTGAACGGGGGAGACGCCGGGAGGCTGCCGAAATTTCGGGTGAACAGAAGGCCTGACTTGAACAATATTTGAACAATAGAAGACCCGGACTTGAATTCGAACTTAAGTGAACTTGAGAAGAAATCAAATTAAGTTCAAAATAAGATGATGTTGGATAGCGAGAGACTCAAATCTGGACTTTAACTTGAACCAAACAATAAGGATTTGAACTCAAGTCAACAAGCAAATAAGGGACTCGAACTAGAACGGGACTTTGATTTGAACTCAATTTGAACTCATATGAATGGATACGAGGGAGTTGAATGAACCATATGGAACTGAACTCGTACTTGAACTCTAAATGAATTTGAACCTAAGAGAATGACATTGAACCAAACTTCACCTAAAGTGAAAGCACAGTCAAGTGACACATGATCAATAAGGGATTTCATTTGAAGTTGAAATATTGCTTCAATTTGGATACAAATGAATATATACAAGACTCATGGATCAATGGATTCATATCATGTCGTTCATTCATATGAAGGAGAAAACTTGTGTTGGATGAAGAGCTTACAAATACCCCTCACTCAAGGATGATAATGAAAATTCATGCAATCAATTCACTTGAGATAATTGCTATGATTACGAGCACGAATGGAGAATGCAATGACATGCTTATGAGTAACATATTTAAATATGTGACGAATTGGGTAGTGTTCCAACCCATATGCTTACAATCAAGAGTATACAGTTTGCAAATGAATAGTGAAGATCCTCTATGCCAATCAAATATGCAGGCAATGGGGCTCATGTTGAACAAAACTTCAATGGTACATTCTATGGCAAACTAAAGCAGGTAGACGTTGCAAACCAAGGAAGAGAAATGATGTTTGCAAAAATATACTTATGAGCAAAGTATGCTGCAGTTGTGATGAATCCCTAGTATAGATGAGTACTTATACGTTGTATCATTGGCAAGCAAGAATGAAGAGTTACAATATATATGAACACAAACAAAAGTGGAAGATTTGTTGAGCATACAATGGTTCATCTAGGATTGATGGAAAGTGACATGTAATTGATGCTTGGGTGCTTTTACGGTCAACGACATCAAAACCACAAGTGGATACATCCCAAAAGCAGCAAAGTCAGAGTTGATGATATTCTTCGTAACAGTCGTGCAAGAAGATGAAACAGTTCCTATTGCATTCATATGAGAATATTGGTGAAAGGGTTATAAATGCCTGAAGATACTACAACTTGCCCACAAATGAATGTGGAGAGATTATCCAACATCAACCGAATACACTAATCCCCAGCAAGTAAAGGCAAGTGGGAGGCAACGAATGTAAGTACCTACGAGCTTCTGTAGGAAATCAACTACATACTTAACATGCTGTTTACAAGAAGGATGCAAAAGGACTATAGTAGATAGCAACATCTACAATCGAAGCAGGAGATTCGTTAGTACACTACAAATAGTGCACGATAGTCTGCCTGTACAAAGCAGCGAACAGCTCAATCCCCAAGCTGCAGTAAAACGCCACCGGATCTGCAACCTTTGTAAAAGCAGACAGAAGGCGTTTACAGATATTTCAAAGTACCCCCGCACATGCACCTTAGTTTGTATACACATAGGTACACATAAGGGGATGTATAATACAACCCGCATGGGCCCCGACGAGCGTGTTATTGGTACACACGTGACGTCTAGGGATGCTGCGCGGGTCAACAAATTCGAACCCGATCCTCCTATGCAAGCAGATAGGAGTAGACAAGGTTCAATAAATAACTATGAAATGCCCCCAAACACCTGCATGGGCCCCGACGAGCATGTTATTGGTACACACGTGACGTCTAGGGATGCTGCGCGGGTTAATAAGTGAATTCTAGTTCGAGCCCGATCCTCCTATACAGGTAGATAGGAGTCGACACGACTCGAACCATTAAATACATATACGGTCGCGAGATCGACCGAGATATTTGTTTTATACATTCATATTAGGCCTTCAAGGTCTATAATCAAGAGAATTCACTTATAGAGGCACAAAGCCTATGAAAACCCGATCTTCTATTTAGCAGGTAAACAGAGTTGACAAGGTTCAATCCATAACCCCAAACACCCCGATGATGGCCGTGTTGAATGAAAATATCAACCGGAGGGGTCCATTTCAAATATCTCAAAGTACCACCCAAACTCCCACAAAATCCAAAACTCCACAAAACTCCTAAAATCCCAAATTCCCTACAAAATCTAATCTTCTGAAAAATCCCAAAATCCAAAAATCTTTCCAACTCCAGATATTTAAAAATTGAAATCCAACTATCAAACCGCTTAAAGCAAAATCTATCCATCCTCCACAACAGTTTGCCGAGGTGGACAAGTTAAAATTTACTTCAGCTCGCAAAGAGCCAATGCCTGGTCGAAAATATCACTAGGATCCATTCTCAAACAATCTCCTGCCAGCAAGGACGTGGTACGAGTCCTCTAACCGGCAGTTTCGCCGCCAAATGGCACTGCAGGATAAACGGTTATGACTCGGGGCCCTCTGAACCAGGTGGTCGCCGCCAAATGGCACCATTATATTATGGTTATGGCCAGAGCCCGTATGCTCCCCAATGACATCAAATCCTTGAGATATGAATCAATAGGATATGATCGATAGGGCACAAAGCCCTCTGTTAGCTAAGGTGGATTCAAATTTGTCCCCTTAGGCAAATACCCACACCAGGTCTACAAGGTACCCTTGGACGAAGCAACCCATGGCTGCCGACAAGGATCCTTCTGTCAGGTTGGGTCGACTACCTCCTCTGACTAAGTAGACCAGGGACCACGATGGCCCGGGATGACGGAACCATGGGATCTTGATCGGGTCTATCATCCATCCCCCCATTATCCGCTTTAAGTGCAAGATGGTGAAATTTCTATTTTAAATATTAAACCCTTCCAGTCCTTTTAACATTCGCAACCTATTGCTGCTACTATATGCCAGATCCACGTATCTATACGTATCTGATCGACGACTAGCCTTAATCGAAAGTTCTCTCTCGTTATCGGGAGGGGTAATTAACTATAGGGGCTTGCGCCTATAGGAAACCAGAACTCAGATCTTAAAGTCCTCGCAAAATGAGGGCGAAATCTTTGGGTAGTGTCTTATCTACAAACCCATCTGCCTTCCAAAATTTACCCCGGAACTTAGTTCGTTAAAACTCCCCCCCGAAGAAAGCACAAGTCGGGCGGAGGCCGGGGCCGAATTTTCGGAGCCCACAGATTTCTGGCGACTCCACTGGGGATTGGTTTCTCTTTCCATCTTTGGCTAGTCATCTCAGTACTATCGTAGCAGTCAAATCAACGCAGATTTAAAATTTTGAATCTCTCAAAATGATCATTCAACAAATTCATCGAGATAACATGTTTAGCAGGATTTATATATTTATTTTATTTGCTTGCTAACGTTATCTACTTTATTTTTATCTTCTGTTCTGTGCAAGTCTCTGTATCTTGAAAGTGTGGGGTGATGTATCAGATTCTGATTACTAACCCTTACCTTTCATTCATGCAGATGGATCTACAGAACGCTTCTGTTACTGTCCAGCTGGGACGTGGTGCTAGCATCCAGCTAGCAAATACTGTTATCAACACTGGAAGTTCCGGAGCTACCATCCAATTTGGTAGCATTGACTTTCCTGCAGTCGTTGCAAAGACTGCCACTACCACTCGTCGTGCGCATTTGCCAGCGCCACGACCTGCTGCTGAAAATCCTCGTGGGAGGATTTCTGTGTTCGAACGACTTTCTCAATCTGAGATCCCAACCACCAGAAGGATAGTGACTGATGGAAAAATCTCAGTGGTACCTACCAGGACCACTACGCTGCCAATGGGATCATCTGTACCTGGGAGGAACGTTGCTGAAGCTTCCTCATCTGGAGGAAGGCCCACCAGGAGGCAGAGAAGGAAGATGAATGCTGAGCTCCGAGCTCAACAACAACTCTCTGTTCACCCATCCAACTTGCCGGCTCAAGAGCCAGAAGCTACAATTCCTACCCGGAACGGGTTTGCGAACCTGAAGTGGGTAAAAAGAAATAGCTCCTCTGGAGAGCTAAAGAAATCATTCTGGGAGCAACGGCCTGAGGTCCCAGTTCCTCCAAGGAAGAAAGAACCTGAAACCCTATCAGCTCGGGTGTACAGAGTACTAAAGACTGTAAAAGAGAGGGGACTGAAGAAAAAGAAGTTCCAAAGACCTTTGGTTATTGAGACCAGAAGGACCCCTCCGGGGGAAAGGCTGTCTTATGATTTGATAGCCGAAAGAAGAAGAAAACAAACCCCACGCGGTGAACATCGGGGTGTGACACCTGAACCACACATTCAGGGATCCACCGCCGAAAGGTCCCGGTGGAAGGGAAAACAAATATGGAGGCCAAGGCCTCGCAGAGAAGAAAAGAACGAAAGAAAGACTGATCTGGGCGTGACATCCGGTACTGCTTCCCGGAGATCCGCCCCCAGTTACAAACAACGTCAAAAGTGGGTCCAAAAGAAGGCCCACGATGACGCTCCTCCCAACGGTAGACAGCTTGGAGAATCCTCCAAGGGATCCCGTCGCTCACCAACTCCTTCAAAGGAAGAGATGACCAACTTCGACCGTAGCCCACGGGTTGAAGAGATCTTCCTGCCTAACCAAGAGCCGGAGATCCAGTGGCGCCGCCGCTCGGAGATCTGAGTACTAGAAGAAGGAGAAGAAGATATGGGAGAAGAAAATATTGAAGAATACATAGAAGAAGACTTGGAAGAGGTAAATAACACCTTGGACATGGAAGTGGTCTACATGGTGAGACACATCAATATCGAAGAGGAGGCCTACTACGATGATGATGAAGATGACGATCGTTGGCAACCACCGCCTAGACAAGTATATCGGCGCCGCCATGAAGCCGGGTCCACCACTGGCAGAGGTGTCCATTCCCAAGAAGAGCGAGAATAGGCTGAGGATAATCCCTTTGCTGACGAGAACGTCACGCTCGCAGAAATGCAGAGACAAATGAAACGTCAAATGAGGGCCAATGATAGGGAAATCTCTCAGTTGCATGAGAAAATGACAGAGATGATGACCCAAATGACGGCAATGATGCAGATCATGCAGAGAAATGCTGCAGTTGGTTCTATGCCCAATCCTCCCCCTGATCCTCCAAACTTCCAAGTGCCGCAAGTCTCAGGAGTACGGGACACTCTTGAAGGTGGCCACGAGGCTCAGAATACCACTCGTCAGCCCACTCCGCAGAATATTGCAAGTACCTCCGAGCCTGTAACTGTTGCACAGCTTGAAGGGATCATTACAGAGAGGATCAGGGCTATTATAGCCATTGATCAGGCAGAAAAATTAGTGGGTAAAGGTCGCCCGTACCCGGCAGAGTATGATCAGGTGCCATACCCGAAGGGATATTCTGTGCCAAAATTCAATACTTTTGACGGCAACAAAAATCCCAGACAGCACCTGGCGCAGTTCAAAGCCACCTGCGGGAATACTGGAGGGAATGATGCTCTACTCTTCCGACAATTCGTTAGCAGTTTGACAGCAGCTGCTTTCGAATGGTACGCCGAACTACCAAATGACTCTGTAAAGACATTTGCAGAGTTAGAGAACATGTTCGTGAAGAGATTTGCCAGTGCGACCGAGAAGATAACGATCGCTGACCTTGCTCTGAATAAGAGAAAGAAGGAAGAATCAGTGACTAAATACATCACTCGCTGGCGCAATCTAAGCATGAAATGTGAGCAACAACTCGAAGAAGAACATGCCGTACAGTTGTTAATGGGAAACATTGATGATAAAATGCAACCCTTCCTGTGCATGGCTACTATCACCACATTTCAGGACCTGCTGGACAGAGTGGCCAAGTTTGAGAAATTGAACTTGTCAAAATCAGAAAATTATTCTGATAAACCCAAGAAAGCTAAAGCCTCAGGTGCTAGAAGAGGTGAGGCTGACTCTATATTTTTTTCCAGAGCTGATAAGGAGAAACAAGTGATTTACAATGTAGACAAAGGCAAGCAGCCAATGCAATATCAAGAAAAGCCTAAGCAAGTCTACAACCCTAACCCCCAGCCGAAGTTGATACTCAGGGGTAATGATAAACCACGAACTTATCAAGGCGGTGGAGAACGTCCAAGACAAACAACGGGAACTGGTGATCGAACGTTCCCCTCCCTCAAAGATAAAATGAATAAGGAATATTCATTCAAGAGGGAAAGTGTCGCCAAGTTATTTCGACAGGCGTTGAAAGCGGGTTTAGAACTGCCAGAGTGCAAGAGACCCGAGGAGTCAAAACATAGTGGCGACCCAAACTACTGCCCGTATCATCGGGTGATGAGTCACCCAATTGAAGATTGCTATGTCTTCAAGGATTGGCTTGAAAGAAAATATCGAAGGGGAGAGCTCACATTGTCTGACAATGTACTGACTCATCCCAGAAAAGAATCAACTCGGGTAGTTACGACTTCTTCCGTACCCCCGGTTGAAGAAAGAAAAAATGAAAAGAAGCCAGCTCAGGAAGAACAGTGGGAGACTGCGGTCTCTAAGAAAACTGTGAAAATGCCAAAACAGCTTGAAGGAGTTCCGGGTGTAAAATGAAATCTCCTACGGAGCCAGTGTTAAATCTGAAGGCATTACCTGTGGCACAAGCTCCTACTTCTAAACAATTTTCCAATCAAGCTGGCCCTTCAAAGTCTGGAAAGAAAAAGTCCTCCAAGAAGAAGACAAAACTGAAGAAGCTCAAGGAGAAGAAAACAGCAACCCAAAGGGTTATAGATAGTCTGGATGAATACTACCAGACCGCGAGGCGTCCTATTAAGCTTGCTGACTTTATGTCAGAGCTCAAGATTGATGAAGCAGAAGAGGCTGATGAGGATCCTCTTCCCACAGAAGTCTGTCGGGTCATTTCAGCAACGCCAATAACTCTGACAAAAGAAAAATATGTCAGAGAGATGATCGTTGAAACCTGTCTGGCAACATCGTCAATGGACTACAGCTCAGAGGAGGATCTGTATTTTCCAAAGACAGATGAATCTGATCCCGATATAGCGTCGCAGATAGGACATGTAAATCTGGGAGATGATTCTGAGTCAACGAATGAATCCCTAGACGCGACGATGGCAGACTCTGAAGAAAATGCACCGTCAAATGAGTCTGATCCAGAAGAGATCGCTCAAGTGCAGTTGAGAAGTGGCAAGATACTGCCATCTCCGCCAAAGAAGCAGGCATCCAGCAAAGATAAGGGAAAAGAAATAGTTATCAACGAAGATATTATCTCCGAGGATCCCAAGAAGAAACATACTCCAGTCAAGGGAATAGATTATAATATCTTATCCCATCTGAGGAAGATCCCTGCCCAGCTCAGCATATACGACGCTCTAGTGATGTCCAAGGATCTTCGGGAGACTTTGATTCAGGCTCTCAAAGACCCCGAAAGATATGAGGTGTACTTCGCTGAACGTAACCTAACTGAGGTCCTACAAGCTCGTAACGAGCCGTTCATCACTTTCACCGAGGACGACATGATGCTCGGGACTGCAGACCACAACCGACCTCTGTATGTTACTGCAGAGAGTGATGATTTGGTAATCAGTCGAATTCTGATTGACCCTGGGTCCTCCATCAACCTTATGAGCTTAAAAGCACTAAGGTCTTTGTGCCTCAACGTGGAACACCTTGGGCCAGATAAGCTTATGGTACATGATTTTAATGAGAAGGGGCAGAAAACCCTTGGATCGTTTATGCTCCCTCTTGTCTTTGGAGAATTCCATACAGAAGCTAAATTTCATGTAATTGATGCGGACACTTCATTCAAGGCGCTCCTGGGCCGCCCCTGGCTGCATGAATATGGCGTTGTCCCGTCAACATTACACCAGTGCATGAAGTATCTCAGGGATGGAGAGGAGTTCAGGATTTCTGGTGATATCCAACCCTTTACAGTCCATGAAGTAACAGTCTATGAAGATGCGCAGTATTTCATGCCAAAGAAGCAGAGACTGTCAAACTCTCTGAAGGCTCAAGCATCAAATCCAGAGAATGCAAAGCGACCTGAACAAAAAAGTGAGAAAAAGCAGGTAGGGAGAAAGAAGGCAACGCCGACTCTTCCCAAAGAAGCTACCACTTCCACTTCTAAAGAAAAGAAACGTGTACCCCACCTTGGGAGCGACACAGATGAAGAGGATGCCACCTCTAGAAAATCCCAGAGGATATGTCATTCGATGGACGAATGGAGTAGGGAGGTCGCATATTCAAATGATGATTATGACTACGACTCTATCTACATGAACACGGTGCAAGAGGTATTCTCTAGAAGGATAGATAGCCTGTCAATCTCAGATAGCGTGCTCGTAGTCACTCGCGTTCCCCTACAGTATTTTAATGAAATAATTCAACGAGATGTGCATAAAGTTGAATAACTTGTAACCCTTTATCTGCCTCCAATCAGAAAGGGGATCGAGTCAGGGAATATATTCTACTCCGTAGGAAAGGATGAAGAAGTGAATCGTGATTGGGACCATGTCTTCATCGATTCTGAAGAATTACTACCTACGAGGCTACCTAGGTTTAATACCAAAGGTATTCAAAGAATGTTGCGAAAGTGGATCAATGTTCCCACCCCCAAGCGACAACTTCGTATGTGCCTAAGTCTCTGGTATGGAAGGAATCCACATCCAATGCGGCGGAAGGAGATGAATGCATATAAAGGTATTGGATTCGTCAGGCGAAAATGCATCCGGAAAGAGACTTGCCGAGCCATCACTTGCAGGGAAGTTGAATCCGATGATGTTCCTGATGAAGAAGCCTACGAAGCTGAGGATTACGATGATCAGCCTCTAGAGGCCAAGCCTGCACCAGAAGAGCTTGAAGATGGTGGACAGGCAGCCACTATGGACGAGCTAAAAGAAGTCAACTTGGGAACCGAGGATGACCCTCGCCCAACATTCATTAGTTCCCTTCTGCCAGAAGATCAGGTGGAAGAGATAAAAGAACTCCTCTGTGAATTCAGGGATTGCTTTGCCTGGACATATGCTGAAATACCTGGCTTATCCCCTGAGGTAGCAGTTCATAGGTTGGCAATCAAACCGGATGTCGCACCCGTCAAACAAGCTCCAAGAAGAATGAGATTGGAGATTGAAGAACAGGTGATTGCTGAAACCAAAAAGCTCATAGAAGCGGGCTTCATCCGTGAAGAGAAATACGCTGACTGGATCGCCAATATCGTCCCGGTGAAGAAGAAGAATGGACAGATTCGTATCTGTATCGACTTTCGGGACCTCAACAAGGCGTGTCCAAAAGATGATTTTCCGCTGCCTGTATCCGAACTCCTAGTAGACAACAGGTCAAATTATGACATGTTCTCATTTATGGATGGATCGTCAGGATACAACCAGATCAAGATGGCTCCCGAGGATGAAAGGCATACGTCATTCAGAACGCCCATCGGCATTTTCTGCTATACGGTCATGCCCTTCGGATTGAAGAACGCTGGTGCCACCTACCAACGGGCGATGACCCATATTTTTGATGAATTAATACATCAGAAGGTCGAGTGCTATGTAGATGACCTTGTCGTTAAGAGCATAGACCGAAAAGAGCATCTAAATGACTTAAGAATTGTATTTGAGAGAATCAGAAAGTTTGATCTGAAAATGAATCCTCTCAAATGTGCTTTCGGGGTCTCCTCCGGCAAATTTTTGGGGTATGTCGTTCGTCACCGAGGTATTGAAATCGACCCCAACAAGATCAAGGCAATCACAGAGATGCCACCGCCAAGAAGCCTCCGTCAACTCCGCTCCTTGCAAGGGCAGTTGGCTTTCATTCGGCGATTCATATCAAATCTATCGGGTAGGTGCCAGTCATTTTCAAAATTGATGAAGAAAGACATTCGATTCAAGTGGGATGAAGAATGTCAAGAAGCTTTTGATAGCATCAAAAGATACTTGTTAAATCTGCCCATTCTCGCAGCGCCAATTCCGGGGAAGCCTCTTATACTATATACAGCGGCACTAGAAGAGTCCCTCGGAGCGTTACTGGCTCAGCACAATGAGGAAGGAAAAGAGAATGCACTCTACTACATCAGTCGGAGATTAATCGGAGCAGAGATACGATATTCTCCAATTGAGAAACATTGTCTGGCATTGATCTTTGCAGTCCAGAAACTTCGCCACTACATGTTATCTCATAAAATCACCTTGATATCAAGGATCGATCCGCTGAAGTTCTTGATGACAAGACCAGCGTTGACAGGTCGTTTGGCAAGGTGGGCAGTACTATTACTGCAATTTGATATAGTGTACATGCCACAGAAAGCAGTAAAGGGACAAGCTTTGGCAGATTTTCTCGCCGCACATCCAATCCCAGCTGACTCTCCGCTCAATGATGATTTGCCAGATGAACAAATCATGCAAGTTGATGAAGAAGAAAAGGTACCGTTTTGGGAGATGTACTTTGATGGGGCATCGTCTATCAAGTCTCCCAAACCTCCAAATCTTGCAAAGGCCCAAGCTGGCATCGGTCTAGTCTTTATAGAACCCGAGGGAGGCATAATGAGATTCTCGTTCAGTCTAACTGAACCTCGGACCAATAATGAAGCCGAATACGAAGCTCTAATAGCAGGACTGGAGATTGCAATTGATATCCAAATCACAGATCTTCAAATTTTTGGTGATTCTCAACTTGTGATAAATCAAGTCCTGGGCATTTACAAGATTTGCAAGCTTGAATTGGCCCACTATCACCGACGAGCTCTTGAGCTTCTAAAACAAATACCGAATGTCAGGATGACTCAGGTTCCTCGAGGACAGAATGCAAAAGCAGATTGTCTAGCTAAACTGGCCAAGGAGCTTGCAAATGAGGATAAGAGGCCACCTATATTCATTGCGGTTGAAAACCGCCGAGTCTTAGAGCCAGCAACCCTACAATTCCCGCAGGCAGAGGGAATACCAGGTTCAAGCCAACAGGATGCAACCCCGGTTGATCCTCAACCTCCCCAACAAATCACTATTAAAAATCAACCAGGGGAACGTCCAGCAGTAAAAAGACGAAGAACTGGTAGATTCTCAGAGTCGTGGTTGGATTGCCTAGATGTTGAAGTCGAAGACGATTGGAGGCAACCATTCGTCGACTACTTCAAAGAAAGCAAACTTCCAACAGATAAATCTCTGGCTGCACAAATTAGAAAAAGAGCATTACGATACGCATTTGTCAATGACACGTTGTACCGACGAGCTTTTGATCAAATGTGGCTAAGGTGCCTAGGGACCAAAGAAGCTGATAAAGTAGTAACAGAAGTACATGAAGGACTCTGCGGAGCACATCAGTCAGGTCCCAAGATGGCTACTAAAATTAAAAGAATGGGTTATTACTGGCCTACGATGGTGAGAGATTTTATCAACCACGCTAAGAGGTGCCACGAGTGTCAGATTCATGGTGATGTTATTCATCAACCACCAAATCCTCTACACCCAACGATAGCGTCCTGGCCATTTGAATGTTGGGGCACAGATATAATTGGACCAATAGATCCGCCGTCTTCGGCGGGACACCGCTTTATACTGGCAGCAACAGACTATTTTTCTAAGTGGGCAGAAGCGGCACCATTCAGGGAAGTTACGTCCGAGCACGTGATCAATTTATTCACCCATAATGTCGTCTACAGATTCGGTGTACCACGCCGCGTGATCTCAGACAATGGCACAGCATTCAAGAGTACAAAAATCTACAAGTTTGTAGATCGTCACAAGATTGACTGGCGGTACTCGTCTATATATAACCCAAGAGCCAATGGTTTGGCTGAGGCCTTCAACAAGACGCTGGTAAAATTGTTGAAGAAGATCCTCACCAAGAATAAAAGAGAATGGCATACAAAGATGGCAGAAGCATTGTGGGCGTATCGTACGACCTACAAAACACCAACCAAAGCCACTCCCTACTCACTAGTGTTCGGGGCTGAAGCCGTCTTACCACTAGAAGTTGAACTACCATCTCTTCGGGTCGCTATCCAGAATGAGCTCACTCAAGAGCAGAATGCTCGCCTAAGAATGGAGGAGCTCGATGCACTCGACGAAGTTAGATTACAAGCCCAACAGAACTTAAAAATCTACCGAGGAAGGATGGCGAAATCATTTGATCGAATGGTGCGCCCTCGATCCTTTCAAGAAGGGGAATTGGTCCTGGTGCTGAGAAGGCCAATCATCCCTCACCGAAAAATTGGTGGCAAATTCGTATCCAATTAGGAGGGTCCCTTTGTTATCGAGAAGGTGTATCAAGGAGGAGCCTACCAGCTTATCGACCTGCATGGTCAGAGGCCTATGCCACCGATCAACGGTCGACATCTGAAGAAGTACCATGCATAAGATTGCCCGAAGAAATGTCATGCTTGATGTATTGTGTATTTCATGCATAAGATCGAGGCACCACCTTCTCCAACAAAACAAGATTTCAAAGGTCAGAAAGAGATTTTTGCAACTACACACTCTAACAAATTGAGCCGGAACAACCTGAAGTCTTTCAGCAGCCTGAAGCTTAAGGTTCGAGTGGGTGTAAGAGGTCGGATTCAACACGCCCAAATATGACCGGATCGCTGGCAGCTCCGTCTACTCAACACGCCATAAGAAAGGCCGTAGTAGCGGAACCCCCACTTCGTCAACCCGTCAGTAGGGACTGTAGGAAGTACGAAGGTTAATTCGACTCGACAAGTTCAAGTGAGCGTAGTCTACTAAATTCTCCTAATTGACCGGAGAATCAAGGTTCCAGTGGGAAGAAAAAAAATCTCGAGCAACTACCGAATGTGCGTAGGCTCCAAATCTTCAACCACAAAGGAAGACTCAAAATCTATCAACTTCAGCAAAATCAGCATTGGGAAGCACATTTCCCCTAGCTCAAGTCTGAAGCCTGAATGGGTGTAAGAGGTCGGATCCAACAAGCCCGAATATGGCCGGATCGCTGGCAGCTCCATCTACTCAACACGCCATAAGAAAGGCCGTAGTAGAGGAACCCCCATCTCAGCAACCAGAGGACGTAGAGCTGTCAAATCCCAGCTCGTCCAATCTGATGAACTTAAGTGACTCAGATTAAAGTCTCCTCAAGTGGTTAAGGATCAAGATACTACTCGTTATTGGTACTATCAACTGAATCCAAAACCTGTAAATCCTTCAACAAATCCATAGAGCACAAAGCTAGGATCGAAGAATTTTTCTTCAACAAGTCCATCAAAGCACAAAGCAAAGGACCGAAGAAATTATCCCAAAGTTCATGAAAAGCTTAAAGCTGAACTAAGAGGATTCCTTCATCAACAAGTCCGCTATGCACAAAGCTCTGGACCGATGACTTCTCACCACTGACCTAAAACAAACCTAAAAGGTTTAGGTCACCAGCATCTACTCCTTCATCAAGCCCGCCAAAGCAAGAAGCATAGGGCAGAAGGAACAAACCATCTGACAAGTCAGTAAAGATAAAATCAGGTAATTCTCCGTCAATGTCTGCAGCACAAAGCACAGGACAGAAGGAACCAAAATCTCAGGGAAACTAAAGCTACAAGAAAGAGGTATCCCGAATGACATCTACAAATGTCCCTAGAGACTGGGGGCATTTTAAATATTTATTTGGGTCGAAATCGCGCTGCATGCCGAGTTCCCCAAATAAATATTTAAAATCATCTACAACATGGAGTACAATCACAGAAATCACAGGAGCAGTAAAAAGAGAGCTCGTCAACAGTAGAATTCACAAAAAAATGCTTCATTTTATTAATTCAGAATCCATATACAAATTCTCAGTTCTCTTTTACAAGTTTACATCAACAAAAAAAAGAAGAGGAGAAAAATACAATGTCCTTCGCAGAGGACTACAAATTTGTCTCCTAAACTATGCCTGAAGAGGAAGTCAACAGCTTTGCTCTGCTTCTTCCAACGGCCAGGCACTCTGCACTTCTGGAACCTGCACGAAGCAACAGAAGTATCAGCAGAAATCAGAGACTACGCAAGTACATGAAAATGCTACTAAAAAGAAAAGTGTACCTGAAGCCAAGGTCTCCTGTAGTAGCTCACGAACTGGTGTCTCGCTCCTCCTGGAACCTGCACAAGGCAACAAGGGTCAGTAAGCAGCCAAAGAAAGAAAAAGAACAGAACAAACAAACTAAAAACGTACCAGAACCAAATCTCCAGTGGCAGCTGACTGACTGTATCCTATCTCTGTAGTGACCTGCACAAGAAACAAAGAATTGTCAGCACAGTTATAAAATCAGAATTGAAAACTAAGGAAAACAGTGGTACCAAAAGAAGAATAGAAAGTGGAGGTGTTATCTACTACCATCAATCTACAAAATGACACTTCAGGGATATGAATTTGGAGTGTTATATCATTGTCTTACGGATCTCTACTTCACAAGAGCCAGCATGTCAATCCTCTTACTGATTACAAGTGCATCTAAAGATCTATGAAGACACAGAGATAAACTCTTGAAGATCTACAGAATGAAGATTTAGTGTGACATCCAAGCAAACTTTTGGAGATCCACTAAGTGAAGACCTTTATGTGACATCTAGAGCAAATACCTAGAAATCTATAGAGTCAATCAACATACAACAAACGTGATTCACTCTAGCCGTGAACCACATTTGTTGGGGGGCATTTGTTGACCTCTGACTCGAATAAAAAAAAGAGACATAATGATAAAAGCTGCTCAAATCCTTACCAACCCATACCGAGATCCTGCTCCAATCCCGCTCAGCTCTGCAACGGCGCCGCTCGGGTCCCATCTCACGCGTGCTCTACCTCAATCTCGCTCTGAATCGCATCGTTAAATACCCTAAGCGGACGAAGCCTTCGGGATGACACTCTTCCTCTCTTCCACACGCGCAGGATTCCCAAACTCCTTTCTCTCTCACTCTCTCATTCCTTCGTTGCTGTTCGACTTCGCTCCAACGACTTTCCTTTTCGGTCGAATCAGAAGTTACGACACTTTGATCGGAAGCGAAGACGACTACAGGAGCTTGCTCGTTCGCGAAGGTAGCCATCTTCCTTCACGTGCTTCTCCGGCTCCTTCGTGGTCATTCGACTCCGCTCCGTCGACGACCTTCCCTTCCTGGTCAGGTCGAAAGCAAGGCAGGAGCTCGCTTGCTGTGAGGTTGTGCGCATCGCTTCCTCAGCTCCTTCAGGGCTAGTCGACTTCGCTCCTTCGACGGCTTTCCCTCCCTCCTAGATCGAAAGTTACGACATTTTGATCGGACGAACCGACGGGAGCTCGCCGAGTGTGAAGGTAACTTGCTCCCTTTCACGCGCTTCATCGGCCAGATCCCGTAAACCCGCCGAACTATAGAAAGAGGAGGGGAGGGAGTTATTTGTATTATTATTTGTATTATTATTATTATTATATATTGTTAAATATAATTGTTAATTAATTATAATTAATTTATTAATTATAATTATTGATTGATTATAATTAATTTATTAATTATGAGTATTTATAACTAATTATATTTAATAAATTAGTCATGATTAATTAATAATTAGTAATTAATTATTAATTATAATTATTTAATTAATTATAATTTTAATTAATTATAGTTAATTATTAATTAATGGTGATAGTTAATTAACTGATTATAATTAATTAATAAATATAATTACTTAGTTAATTATAAGTGATTATAATTATAATTAATTGATTATACTTAATTAATTACTCATTATGATTAGTTAATCATCTGTAATTAATTATTATTGATTATAATTAACTATGGTTAATTATAATTAATAATAAAAAGAGGAATGCTCTTCCCTTGCCTCGATCCTCGTGCCACTACCTCGCCGGTCGTCAGGTATAAATTTCTGAACTTAAAACTCCGAGAGCCTACTTCGTTGTTTGCAGCGGACCGGAAAACCGCATATACACGCTTTTCTTAGCGTGGTGGGATGGGACCCCGGTGCGGTGCCTACAACGAGCGGGTAATCACTTCGAGAGCTCATTCCGTCGTTTGCGACGCACCGGCAAACCGCCTATACACGCTTTTCGTAGCGTGGTGGGAAGGAAACCCGGTGCGGCGCCTACGACGAAGTGGGTGATCACCTAAAATCTCTTTTTCGGCACTCGCGGCGCACCGGCAAACCGCCTATACACGCTTTTCGTAGCGTGGTGGG
Organism: Dendrobium chrysotoxum; assembly: GCA_019925795.1. Lineage (NCBI taxonomy): Eukaryota > Viridiplantae > Streptophyta > Magnoliopsida > Asparagales > Orchidaceae > Dendrobium > Dendrobium chrysotoxum. The sequence continues at coordinate 40,464,562 of CM034309.1, read as the reverse complement.
AAGGGAACCCGGTGCGGCGCCTATGGCGAGAAGGGGATATTCATAAGTACCCGCTCGCGGGGAAATAATTGCATTTTTCAAACAGGTGCTGTCGAAGACCCATACACGCTTTTCGTAGCGTGGTGGGGGATTGAAGATTTTACACGGCCGCGGTGTCCTCGAAAGAGGGCACCTACCATACACGCTTTTCTTAGCGTGGTGGGAAAGGCCCAGTTTTCTCGTAGTTTCCCCTGAACGGGGGAGACGCCGGGAGGCTGCCGAAATTTCGGGTGAACAGAAGGCCTGACTTGAACAATATTTGAACAATAGAAGACCCGGACTTGAATTCGAACTTAAGTGAACTTGAGAAGAAATCAAATTAAGTTCAAAATAAGATGATGTTGGATAGCGAGAGACTCAAATCTGGACTTTAACTTGAACCAAACAATAAGGATTTGAACTCAAGTCAACAAGCAAATAAGGGACTCGAACTAGAACGGGACTTTGATTTGAACTCAATTTGAACTCATATGAATGGATACGAGGGAGTTGAATGAACCATATGGAACTGAACTCGTACTTGAACTCTAAATGAATTTGAACCTAAGAGAATGACATTGAACCAAACTTCACCTAAAGTGAAAGCACAGTCAAGTGACACATGATCAATAAGGGATTTCATTTGAAGTTGAAATATTGCTTCAATTTGGATACAAATGAATATATACAAGACTCATGGATCAATGGATTCATATCATGTCGTTCATTCATATGAAGGAGAAAACTTGTGTTGGATGAAGAGCTTACAAATACCCCTCACTCAAGGATGATAATGAAAATTCATGCAATCAATTCACTTGAGATAATTGCTATGATTACGAGCACGAATGGAGAATGCAATGACATGCTTATGAGTAACATATTTAAATATGTGACGAATTGGGTAGTGTTCCAACCCATATGCTTACAATCAAGAGTATACAGTTTGCAAATGAATAGTGAAGATCCTCTATGCCAATCAAATATGCAGGCAATGGGGCTCATGTTGAACAAAACTTCAATGGTACATTCTATGGCAAACTAAAGCAGGTAGACGTTGCAAACCAAGGAAGAGAAATGATGTTTGCAAAAATATACTTATGAGCAAAGTATGCTGCAGCTGTGATGAATCCCTAGTATAGATGAGTACTTATACGTTGTATCATTGGCAAGCAAGAATGAAGAGTTACAATATATATGAACACAAACAAAAGTGGAAGATTTGTTGAGCATACAATGGTTCATCTAGGATTGATGGAAAGTGACATGTAATTGATGCTTGGGTGCTTTTACGGTCAACGACATCAAAACCACAAGTGGATACATCCCAAAAGCAGCAAAGTCAGAGTTGATGATATTCTTCGTAACAGTCGTGCAAGAAGATGAAACAGTTCCTATTGCATTCATATGAGAATATTGGTGAAAGGGTTATAAATGCCTGAAGATACTACAACTTGCCCACAAATGAATGTGGAGAGATTATCCAACATCAACCGAATACACTAATCCCCAGCAAGTAAAGGCAAGTGGGAGGCAACGAATGTAAGTACCTACGAGCTTCTGTAGGAAATCAACTACATACTTAACATGCTGTTTACAAGAAGGATGCAAAAGGACTATAGTAGATAGCAACATCTACAATCGAAGCAGGAGATTCGTTAGTACACTACAAATAGTGCACGATAGTCTGCCTGTACAAAGCAGCGAACAGCTCAATCCCCAAGCTGCAGTAAAACGCCACCGGATCTGCAACCTTTGTAAAAGCAGACAGAAGGCGTTTACAGATATTTCAAAGTACCCCCGCACATGCACCTTAGTTTGTATACACATAGGTACACATAAGGGGATGTATAATACAACCCGCATGGGCCCCGACGAGCGTGTTATTGGTACACACGTGACGTCTAGGGATGCTGCGCGGGTCAACAAATTCGAACCCGATCCTCCTATGCAAGCAGATAGGAGTAGACAAGGTTCAATAAATAACTATAAAATGCCCCCAAACACCTGCATGGGCCCCGACGAGCATGTTATTGGTACACACGTGACGTCTAGGGATGCTGCGCGGGTTAATAAGTGAATTCTAGTTCGAGCCCGATCCTCCTATACGGGTAGATAGGAGTCGACACGACTCGAACCATTAAATATATATACGGTCGCGAGATCGACCGAGATATTTGTTTTATACATTCATATTAGGCCTTCAAGGTCTATAATCAAGAGAATTCACTTATAGAGGCACAAAGCCTATGAAAACCCGATCTTCTGTTTAGCAGGTAAACAGAGTTGACAAGGTTCAATCCATAACCCCAAACACCCCGATGATGGCCGTGTTGAATGAAAATATCAACCGGAGGGGTCCATTTCAAATATCTCAAAGTACCACCCAAACTCCCACAAAATCCAAAACTCCACAAAACTCCTAAAATCCCAAATTCCCTACAAAATCTAATCTTCTGAAAAATCCCAAAATCCAAAAATCTTTCCAACTCCAGATATTTAAAAATTGAAATCCAACTATCAAACCGCTTAAAGCAAAATCTATCCATCCTCCACAACAGTTTGCCGAGGTGGACAAGTTAAAATTTACTTCAGCTCGCAAAGAGCCAATGCCTGGTCGAAAATATCACTAGGATCCATTCTCAAACAATCTCCTGCCAGCAAGGACGTGGTACGAGTCCTCTAACCGGCAGTTTCGCCGCCAAATGGCACTGCAGGATAAACGGTTATGACTCGGGGCCCTCTGAACCAGGTGGTCGCCGCCAAATGGCACCATTATATTATGGTTATGGCCAGAGCCCGTATGCTCCCCAATGGCATCAAATCCTTGAGATATGAATCAATAGGATATGATCGATAGGGCACAAAGCCCTCTGTTAGCTAAGGTGGATTCAAATTTGTCCCCTTAGGCAAATACCCACACCAGGTCTACAAGGTACCCTTGGACGAAGCAGCCCATGGCTGCCGACAAGGATCCTTCTGTCAGGTTGGGTCGACTACCTCCTCTGACTAAGTAGACCAGGGACCACGATGGCCCGGGATGACGGAACCATGGGATCTTGATCGGGTCTATCATCCATCCCCCCATTATCCGCTTTAAGTGCAAGATGGTGAAATTTCTATTTTAAATATTAAACCCTTCCAGTCCTTTTAACATTCGTAACCTATTGCTGCTACTATATGCCAGATCCACGTATCTATACGTATCTGATCGACGACTAGCCTTAATCGAAAGTTCTCTCTCGTTATCGGGAGGGGTAATTAACTATAGGGGCTTGCGCCTATAGGAAACCAGAACTCAGATCTTAAAATCCTCGCAAAATGAGGGCGAAATCTCTGGGTAGTGTCTTATCTACAAACCCATCTGCCTTCCAAAATTTACCCCGGAACTTAGTTCGTTAAAACTCCCCCCCCGAAGAAAGCACAAGTCGGGCGGAGGCCGGGGCCGAATTTTCGGAGCCCACATCGAGCCTATGCATACTCCTGGTTGCGAGCCGCCAGAAAGTCGATCGCCTGGAAACCCGGCTCAGACTCGTACCATAGGCCAATCTACATCGGATTCGTCCCGGTCCGCCTCAGTAGCAACCCCAACCGGGTTCACCTTTCCTCCCGTTAAGAACCCATCCCCCTCCCTTGAGGAGAACGCTTTCCCACCAAATCCCCCTCGCGCGTCGGATCTTCTTCCGTCCCACCTAATGGTTGCTCCCCCTCCTGTTCATGACGAACAATCCCCTCCTCATGATTTGCCCAACGAGCTAATGGTTGACTCCGGCCAGAGCAGTAGCGATTCAACCAGCCACCACGACATGCTCTCCGACTCTGAGGAGAGCTCCCCTCGCTCGGTGGCTAGCTCATACGGGTGCTGTCGGCAGAGATGGGAGTTTCGGCCGGTCTGTGGAAGGTTGCGGCTAGGGCCAAGACTGTGAGTGGCTTGCGACTATGCAGGAAGGTGGATTGAGGGTTTGGAGTTCAGCAAGGCTGTAAGAGTGAGGGATGGCTTGCGTTCAACTGGTTCGGTTGGAAAGTGCAGAGGTTCGAAGGGCAAGATGCTCGGGTGGTTCTGGTAGCCGAAACAAGAAGAGGACTGGAAGAATCTCTCGGGCTTGTGGGGGTTCGCGTGTGTAGAAGAAAAAGAACAAAACCCTACCCGACTCATTTTAACGATGGGAACTGAGTATGATCGAATGGAATTCCTGCAGAAATCGTCGAGAAGGGATGCCAGCGGCACCGAATAGTCAGGTAACGGGATTTCTGGGATTTTAATGGGATTTTTCTTACAAGTTTTTTTTTTGTGTTCTCACACAGAGGTCAACAGAGTTGATAAGTGGTAATATGATAAGCTTACTGAAAATTAGACCTCATCCTATAATCACTATGGTTATTTACAATATCACTTCTTGGTACTTTTGCAAAGAAATTATAAAAGGATAGCACTTCAAAGATAATTGTTAACGAGTAAAGATGAAGAATAGAATACTAACATGATACATGAAATTTCCGGCATATTTATGTAAGAATCCGAAATAAAGAGCGAAGCCTCTTAAAGAAAATTTAAGTTCTGGCAGAAAAAGTAGAGTCCCTCTAGAAGGAATAGTGGCATTCATACCTGAACATTATCATAAAGCTCAAATAATGGAACAGCAAGTAACTTCAAGTTTTTTGGAACAGCGAAATATTCTCTTTCGGACAGATGAACAATGAAAAGTTTCTTGCACTCCTGGAAAAGAAATCTCAACAAAAGTTTATGAACAAAAACAAAACAATAACCAAGCAATGAATGTTCTAATCACCTTGGGCTTGGTGATGTGTGGAGGACAATAAGGATACATGACTGTTTCAAAGTTTGGCCTCCACCAGATAGCAACACATTCACCAATCTACAAGAAACGAAGATTTTTATTGAATTAAACACTGGTAAAAAGCTTAAAAACACTGCATTTGCAAGAAAGTATCAAGTGATTAATGCCAAAGTATCAAGTTATGTAATCCAACAATGCAACAGTTTAGCGGGAAAAAAAATATTCCGTTATCATAAAAACATGCTAAAGCTCTCCAGGGAAAAAAAAAACTAGGCGAAGCTTTCATGTTGCAAAACACAGACAGCTCATACAAAAGAGGGAAAAAATAGTGATGATGATAACATTGATTCCAACTTTTAACTACCGCTGCATCAACATGTTCTATTAGGCATCGCAGAAAGAGAATGTATCAGAAATAAATCCAAGAAAGGTTGGTAAAGATAGAATTTGTTGAACACATCCAACAAAAAAAGCATTATTTCCACGCAAACCAGGCATCAAAAGACGGCCTCCAGATTCAAACTACGGGTGCCAGCAGCAAAACTTAGATTTTTAGAACGAATTTCAATTTTACAACTACAGTATGTCAGATTAGACAACCATGCCAACTATACGCAAACCTTGCACGGTGAGTACCAATTGAAATCCACCTAATTAAAAGAGGTGATCAGCAAATTAATCAACAAGCAAAACTTAAATTTTAATGTTGCTTTACACTTTAATCCCTACTTCATCTAATATGCATTTATAAAATCGTTAAAATGCATAGTAAGATTAAAAATACCTGCCAATTTGGCTGAAAGGTAGGTGAGTTGACAGCAAGTTTGCTACACAGCTTTCGTCTTAAGCCCTCAACTTCTATAGTAGAAGCACATCACACCAGCGTTAAAAAAGCTAAAACATCAGCAAACAAAAAGAAAGCAGAAATAGATCACTGTAATTAAGGATCACATAAAAGAAACTCACCATTCTCACCAGGCTTCAAACGTCCACCAGGAAGCTTGCAGAAAGTATTACCAATTTGCAGCAGCAGTATGTGGGGATGATTGTGCTCCTGAACCTGCAAAACATGAAAGAAACAAATCCACCTGTTAGTGCACTAATTAAATTAAGAAACAATGCATTAAATATCGCTTGCAGCTGGTTTCAACGCTTCATAATGCAAGGTGGTATAGGGACGCAATTTTTTAATGCAACTAGAAAGACAATGTATCTAGATCACACAAAGAAAATTGATATTTGAAGATCAAAGACCATTTAGTATGCAAAATTTCAGTTTCATTAGGTAGAAACCAGAAAATAGGAGAATTAGAACCCAAATGATATTGCAAGGATCAAATAAATCCAAAAAGAAAATAGGAAAATTAGAACCCAAATGATATTGCAATAATCGAATAAATCCAAAAAGATCAACGAGAATTATGCAAAATCAACGGGCAATTCATTTTTTTTTACTGCAACTCTGACAAACCAATAACAATTATTAAAAAAAAAATAGATAAAGGAAAGAGTTAACAAGAGATAATAGAATCAAGGACACATGCCAAAATAAGCAAATGATTTCCCCAAGAATTAGATAAGCATAGTTATTCCATACTTGATGGAATAACACATCCAACTTATACACACATGATTGAAAACTAGAATCATGAATTTTATCGAATCAAATTCAAATAATTGCATGCCTGAAACTATCTATTTATAGATTTCTCACTCTTGAGTTTCCATAAAATCAGTCCAATTCAAGTTCAAGTTAATCCATCAAAATTCAAGCATCAATATAGAATTGCTCAACATTGAATTTGTAATAAAAATTGAAAGGTACAAATTAGAGTACTATCAACTAATGAGAGAATAAATTTTCCCAAATCATTTCTTAGCTTTACTCTTTTAACAAGTATAGACTTGAAGATTTTCAACAAATCTACTCGGTTAGGACAAATTTTACTCCAAGGAATTTAACTTTTGGTATTCATCAAGCAAGTCAAGACATCAATTTTGTGCTTCAAGCAAAGTAATCATAAATAATAACAAATAAGTTCATAAGCCAATGCACATGATATGATGTGAAACAAATGCTAGATTCAGGAATTGCTTAGGAATAATATTGAATTGACAAGCTTGGCAATTATATATATTAATGGTGATCAAGGGCCGATTTAATCGACTTCTCAATTGTTGATAAAATAATAGCAAACAATTACAAGTATTGGCGGGGAACAGTAAAATAATAACCAAGACAATAAGTACTTATCCGCAAGTCACACAAATCCCACAATTAATAATTAGAACAGTCACAGTGAACTTCCCTCACTCACACTCTTCGAATAATTTTAGAGGAAGAAAACATGATACGATATTAACAAACAGGGAAAGACTCTCAAAATAAAATGCAAAAATAGGCTATAAATAAATACTCCTAATCGTGACCGTCGATCTACGGCTCCTCCTTTGGTAGACGTATGTAATAACCCGAACCAAGGTAAACGAAGACGCTTGGTGCCAAATTGATTACCTAGAATCGAGAGAGAGAGAGAGAGAGAGAGAGAGAGAGAGAGAGAGAGAGAGAGAGAGAGATCAGGTGAGAAGGCTAGGGCTCAAAAGGAATTTCAGGAGTAAGAGGTAAGTTTCTTATTTATTAAATTTTATCTAAATCTATATTAAATTTAGATTTAAATGATTGATGTTCTTATATGTGTTCATGATTTTAATTAAATAATTAATAAGTAAATTAGTATGAATCTAATTGAGAAGAATAGATACTTTATGAGATAATATATGTATTTTGAAATGATGAAATTATATTTTTATATTAAATTTAAAATATCTTAGAAAATAATCAAATTGAATTATAAGGTTAATTGCAAATAAATAGAGAGTGTAAGTTTAAGAGATTTCAATTAAATTATTAATTTTGAAATAAATGGATTAAAGATATATATTTATATATTATCGAAATGACAGTATTTAATTAGTTAAGCAAGGAATTATTAAATAAAAAAAGTTTATAAATAAATTATAATTCATATTTCAATGAGAATACAAGGAGAACAAATTTTATTCCTAATTTAATAAATTAAATATGATAACTAATTAGGTATATAAGTAGAAAGAGAAAAAAAGCAATTTATGTAATTTATGAGAGTTAAATAAGATATAAATTTTTAATTGAAAAAAGATAATAAAGAGAATTAATCATAATGAATAATAAAAAATATTGTTTAAATAAATATATATATATATAGAGAGAGAATGAATAGTTTAAAATTTAATTCCAATTAGTAAAATAAATAAGTAATTAGAGAGTGAGAGTATAGGAGATATTTCATTTAATTAAATTATTAATTTTAAAGAGAGTATTTTAAGTTAAAATGAGAAGTTATAAAATATGGTAATATTATAAATTAATGATGATTAAATCAAAATCAATAGATATAGATAGATATTGTATATGCATTATAATGAAAGACTTGAAATGAAATGAATCTAAATGAAATTACTTTAAGATATGAATTGAAATGATCATGCATATTGTTCAAATTGTCATGGGTTAATATAAATTAGAAGCATATTTTACTCGCTGAACTATAGCTTACTTTTAGTTGCTCTAACATTTTCATGTATAATTTAATATAATCAAAAATGAGTAGAAGATGTGAAAATATGTACTGTAGACGTGACGCACCAAATGAAAGGTATTTAATTCATTTTATATCAGATTATATTTTTTAAATTTTATTGGCTCTTTCAATGTATTGGAGAAAGATTTAGCAAATGAAAATTTAATCTATCGTACGACCGTCTGTTCCTGCCTCATTAATTCGAGCCGAGTTGTCACAATGAGCAAAGTTTTTCTGTCGATGTCCTCATCATTCTCCCAAGGTGGGAGAAGCTCAACTCTGTCGAGTATACATCACGGGTGCTCACGTACATCTCTAGTATGTCGGGATCCAATCTCTGTAGTTCATCATGATCAATCCACGTGTTCTTCGTCTCTGGCTTTTCTTTCCATTGAACTAAATACCTTTGGGGCCCACCCTCCTTAGTGGAAATGACTTCATCATTAGGTATTGCATCAATTTTCTCCACGTTAAGAAATGAGGGAATATTAGGGAGTGGAGGTAGGTTAGGGTTCTCACCAGGTGGGGTCACAAAATGTTCAGTATGTAGTGGGCTGGTGGGGTTAAACTCTGGACCTTTAAAGGGTACTAGATCTTTCATGTTAAAAGTGGGATTAATGTTAAAACCCTCAAGTAGATCCAGCACATAAGCATTGCCATTTATCTTCGTTATTATTTTAAAAGATCCCGCACTTTTAGCATACAAATTTTTAATGGCCCCATGCGGAAACAGTTTAGGACGAATTTGAACCATTACAAAATCTCCAACCTCGAATTCTTTAAATCTACTCATAATATCAGCATTAAGTTTATAATTAGCATTCATTTGTTCAATTTTTTATTGATTTCCTTGCGCAATTCCTGAAGATGCGATGTATATGCAGATGCAAACTCAAATGTTCTATTCCTAGGACACATGGGGATCAAGTCTATAGGTTGTTTAGGTTGGTACTCGTAAACAATTTCAACAGGACTTAGACCTATGGTCCAATTAACTGAGTTGTTGTATGCAAACTCAGCAGTCGAGAGTTTGGAATCTCAATCTTAAATGTGATCACCTACCAAAGTCTTTAAGAGGTTACTTAAGCTCCTATTAACGACCTCCATTTGCCCATTTGTTTGTGGATGAAAGACTGTGGAAAAATGGAGTTTAGTTTCCATCTTGTGTCGCAAGGTTTTTCAAAAATAACTAGTGAATTTTGTATCACAGTCAGACACTATGGTTTTAGGTAAGCCATGTAATCTAACAATCTCATCAAAATACAGCTTGGCTATCCGAGAAGCGTCAAAAGTCTTGGAACAAGGGAGGAAATGAGTCATCTTAAAAAAACAGTCGACTACAACACAAATGAAGTCATGTTTCCTACTTGTTTTAGGGAGTCCCAAGACGAAATCCATACTTACGTCTTGCCACAGGCAGTTGGGGACAGGGAGGGGTGTGTAGAGACCAGTGTTTTGTTTTCGTTATTTGGCTAACTGACAACAGTGACACCTTTTAACCATCTTGCTAACATCTCGTTCGAGGTTAGGTCAATAGAAACGATATTCTCCAGATGCAATGGTTTTTGTTTGGCCAAAATGTCCAGCTAGGCTTCCCGCATGTAACTCCCACACGAGGAATTCTCAAAGGAAAGTGCTCAGGATACAGAGCTTCCAAGACTTAAACAGATACCCATTTTCAAGGAAAAAGTCGTTAATTATTCATTCTCCCCCAATCATCAAAAGAGAGTATGTTTCCCTGAAGTCAAGACAATCATTGTAATCATCCTTGATATGCTCAAATCCAATTACCTCAGCTTTCATTTCTCGGGTTATCATCATGCGACGACTTAACGCGTATGCCGCTTTATTTTCTAATCTCGCTTTATGCCTGATCATATAGGTGTACTCTTGCAAAAATTTGACCCAATGACCATGTCAGGCGTGAAGTTTTTTTGAGAGTTTATATAGCGCAAGGCCTCATGATTATTGAAAATAACAAACTCTAGCGGGAGCAAATAATATCTCTGATATCGAAGGGACTAAATGAAGGCATAAAATTCCTTACATAAGTAGAGTATCGCTGCCTAATGTCATTCTTTTTTTCGCTGAAGTAGGCTACAGAATGTACTTCTTGGGAAAGGACCCCACCAATGCCTACGTCGAATGCGTCACAAGTTACTTCAAAGACTTTAGTAAAATCAGGGAGACGCATGACAGGGGCTTCTACCATTTTTCTCTTAATTTCGTCAAAAGCCTTAGAAGCAGGTATGGTCTAAAGAAATTCCCCCTTCTTCAGACAGTCAATTATTTGAGCGACTATGGTGCTGAAATTTCTAATAAACCTCCAATAAAATGTGGTCAATCCGTGAAAACTCCGAACATCTTTAATATTTTTAGGCTCAGGCCATTCGTTGATTGCTCGCACCTTTTCAGAGTCGGCGGATATCCCTCGAGAAGACAATAAATCCGAGGAGGGTTACTCTATCCGCCAGGAAAATACATTTCTTTGAATTGGCGTACAATTGTTCTATCCTCAGGATTTCACAGACTTTTTCAAATCTCTCAAAATGGAATCTGTTCTAGATGTAATCCAACCGAATTGTTGTAGATTAAAATGTTATCAAAGTACACTACCACAAAGTTTCCCAGAAAGGGACGAAGGACTTGAGTCATAACCCTCATGAATGTGCTAGGTGTATTGCTAAGGCTAAAAGGCATGACCATCCATTCATACAAACTATCCTTGGTTTTGAATGAAGTCTTCTATTCATCACCTGGATGGATCATAATTTGGTGGTAACCACTTTTGAGGTCAATTTTTTAAAATAGGGTGGCTCTCATCATCATGTCTAGCATATTATCCAAGCGAGGGATGGGGAAACGGTACTTCACCATGATCTTATTGATAGCGCATCTACCAACACACATCCTCCAAGTGTCATCTTTCTTGGGGGTTAAAAGTGATGGCATGGCACATGGGCTCACTCTCCTTAATGGAGTAAGTCATCAACTTGTCATTTAAGCTCGACGTGCTCTTCAGGATTCATACGATAGTATGGAAGGTTGGGCAGGGAAGCTCCACGTACTATTTCAATAGCATGTTGGATGTCTCTCAAAGGTGGGAGATGATTGGGCAAATCGTCAGGGAACATCAGTGAAATCCTCAAGGAGAGGTATGACCTCTTTAGGGACTGGTTACTCCGCTTCCTTGGTTACCTCTCGAGCTACTAAAGCATATATGGGTGACCCATGAGTCAGTTCAATATCCAGCTCCTTAGCTGTGAGGATGTTGAGTCCCTTACTTGGCTTGATTGGAGTGGGTTTAGGCTCATCCTTAGAGGACTTGGGTTGGGAAGGTAATAGCTTAATTTTCTTACCATCATATGCGAACATACAGATGTTCGACCTTCCATAAATATGAACGTCATTGTCAAACAACCAAGGGACACCAAGGATAATTTGACCAACGTCCATAATCAAGATGTCACACCAAATCTTTTCTTTATATCTCGCAAACTCAATGGGGATAAGGCTTCGATCTTTCACTTCCAAAGCAATGGAATTGATCCAAGCAACCTTATACGAGCTCGGGTGGGGAACTGCTTTCAGGTTATGCTTAGTAATCATTGCAAAGGATACGGCATTAATGCAACTGTCGCTATCAATAAGGACCTTACAGTTCTTTTCACCAATCTTGGTGGAAGTGTGAAAGATGGAAGTTTGATGCCAGTCGTCACTCGACTTAGGTTGAGACAAGGCACACCTAACAACTTGAAGCTCAACATCATTCAACTTATGCATGTAGTGAATCACGGTGGTGTCATTATCCTCAACAAAGAAATCCACCTTATTATCAATGTGATTAACTTGGTCGGCTCCAGGTTCATCTTCATCCTCCACAATGTCTTCAATCATGGTGACTTTGAAAGGGCTGGAGCATTGGGAAGCAATGTGACCGTAGCCCTGGCACTTAAAAAACACTTAGTCCCTGAGTTAGTCCTGAGCACATCTCGCTCCGGAGTTTTACCTTTGTAGACAGGGCAGGATTGGGCTTGGCCAATAGTTGGCCGTCCAGACATATGGCCAATCGGTCTATTTGGAATGGAGTTGGAGGGGGTCCTGAATGGTGGGGGCCTGGTGTCTAGGTTCCGAGCGAGGTAATGTAACCTAGATTCTTCAAGGTCAAGAACTAGACTACAAGCGGCTTCCAGGTAGTGACCCCTCTCGCGAAGTGTTCATTTCGAAGGTCTTCCCTTAGCGAGCTCTAAACATGGATAGGATTTGGGCTGGAATGGTGGTCTCCTCGTCATTGCAGCGAATCATGAAATCATCGAAGGCCGCAATGTCATCCTCACAGATTTGCTATCCTGAGTCAGCCTATTCCACTTATCTAAGAGACTGGGGTAGCAGGATGGAGGGAGGTATTTTTGTTTGAGTTTATGTTTCATGGCTCTCCAATCGGTGATGAGATATTCGTCTCGGGCTTCTTTCATGTTTTCTAGGTTTGTCCAGTATTGACTAGCTCATCCAGTAAGCTTCATTTTAGCGAACCTAACTTTTCTAGCCTCTGAGATGTTGTATCACTTGAAGTAGCTATCCATCTCTTTAATCCAGTCCAGAAAACATATGAGACGAGAGTACCATCAAAAGAAGGTGCGTCAATCCGAATATTTTTTAGCAATTGCACATCAGGATCACGCAAGTTTATGTCTTGACCAATTGGGTCGTGTTCGGGCCTATCGTTGTTATGACGATGTGGAACATGGGGTGGTCCATCGTTAGCCCACATGTCATCAGCAAAAGAGGATGGAGGCCTAAATGGTAGTGTTGTTCCTATGCCTTTCGATGTTGTCCAGGCGATCACTAGTGTGGCGGCGGAAGTCAGCTAACTCCCCTTGAGTATCCCTAATTTGTTGAGATATAATTTCCATTTGACCTAGAATGAGGTCTAAAGTCCGTTGTATTTGCTCGGGATCCATTTTCTAACTAGGGTTTAGAAATGCTAATGCAACGACAAAGCGATGATGAAATTAGGTACAGAAGGATGCAAACCTAGACGTATACTAAATGGGAATGCGAGGACCCTAGCATGCGTCTAAGTTGTAACCATGCTCTGATACCAAAAAGATGTTAAACAAATGCTAGATTTAAAAATTGCTTAGGAATAATAATGAATTGACAAGCTTAGCAATTATATATATTAATGGTAATCAAGTGCCGATTTAAGCGACTTCTCAATTGTTGATAAAGTAATAGCAAACAATTACAAGTATTGGCAAGGAACAGTAAAATAATAACCAAGACAATAAATACTTATCCGCAAGTCACAAAAATCCAACAATTAACAACTAGAACAATCACAGTGAAGTTCCCTCACTCATACTCTTCAAATAATTTCAACGGAAGAAAATATGATACGATATTAACAATGCCGCTAAAAAGAAGTAAATGTTTAAGGTTTTGAGCAACAGAAAGCTACCCGGAAAAGAAGTAGTGGGCGGACTAGAGGTGAGTTGTCATTGGACAGGAGGCCTTTGATGATCAATGGCGATTACAAGAGAGAAGCTAATATGATCCACGTATTCTTTGATGGCGTGGTTGATCTCGAAGTCAATGTCAAAGAACGGAGACCGATGAACGTTGACGAAGCCTTGATCATCAAATATGAAGCCGTGATCAAGCTCAGGATCGGCCATCCATGGATGACGGGGCTGTCCACGGTTTGGGGAAGGAAGTTTGGGCTTGGCGTGCTGAAAGTGAAGAGGAGGTGGCTATTTGCGAGAGGGGGTGTTGGCTAAAGAAAAGGGAAGGGAAGGGGAGAAGGGGCGCTAGCACTAGAGAATTAATAGAGGAGGGAAGTGGAAGCAACAACTATGAGGAATTAATAGAGAAAAGAAGAGAGGGCAGCAGTTAGTAGGAAGTTAATAGGGGGGAGGGGAAGGGGCAGCAGCCTTAGGGATTTAATGGAGAAAGAGAAGAGGTGGCAGCTGTTGGAAATTATTGGAGAAAGGAAAAGAGATAGCAATTAATGTAAAAATTAATGGGGGAGTGGGGAATGGCAACAGCCAAGGGGAAAGGGAAGCAGCCTTACAAATTTAATGGGAAAGGGAAAGAGGTGGCATCTGTTGGAAAGTATTGGGGAAGGGAAAAGGGATAGCAATTAGTGTATGAATTAGTGGGGAAGTGGGAAATGGCAGCAGCCAAGGGGAAGGGGCAACAGCCTTAGGGATATAGTGGGAAAGGAGAAGATGTGGCAGTTGTTGGGGAGTATTGGAGAAGGGAAAAGGGATAGCAATGAATGTAAGAATAAATGGGGGAGTGGGAAATGGCAGCAGTCACTTGGATTTAATGAAGGGAATAGGAAAAGGTGGAGGGAATACCAAGAGGCAATGGAGTGGGGATTGGTCGACTATGGGTGGAGAGAAAGGGTGGGCTTGTATGTGAGAGGGAATGGAAGAGAGGGGAGGTGGCTCGGCTGTATGGGATAGCCGAAAATTTCAGCAATCAATAGAGGAAGATGAGGTGAGGAGGGAGAGAAGATAGAGCCAAGAACCTCGCCATGGCATTTGTTGGGTGTTGCGTTGCCCTACTCCTAGGGACTTCACTCTTCACTCAAGAAGACTGAAGCACACAATAGGAAAAATGAAGTTCAATTTATAACATTCATTGTCCTCTTACAATAGCCAAGGGCCTCTATATATAGGTCTCAAAACATGAAGGACTCAAAAGATTAAAATGCCCCCCGGCACTACAACACAAATAACTCAACATAAGAGCAAATTGGGAAAGAATCTCAAAATTAAAAATAATGATAAATAAAATACAGAAAATAGACTATAAAAAAAGACTCCTAATCGTGGTCGTCGATCTACGGCTCCTTCTTTGATAGACGCGCCAGATTTTTCTGCCGATGTCCTCATCATGATATCATTGAAATCTAACATGAATAGTGGACACACTTTCATCATTCAAAATAACTGCCTTGCATAATGTTGGATACCAATTCAAACGAAAGTGATGGAAAGAGAAGAATCTACAAAATAGACACAAGGTTCAGATAATAAATGCAAGTCAGATACATTAAAATTGGAGTAATGCCATAATTTTTTGGAAATTTTAATTTATAGGCCTAGATTCTAATGCACTGCAAGGTTTTAAATGGTCATGCTCATCTCATATTTAACTTCTTCAATGTTTACGAGGAAAGCCTTTCAAAATTTAACACAGTTATTTTATCACTAGGTTTAAACTCCACATAGAAAAGTTTATGTTAGCAGAAAGCTCATAATTGCCATAGTAAGTAGTCAATTTTTTGCAAATATTCTAATACAATTAATTCATATTATGTGAATGATTCTGAAAAGTCATCAAATTTGGACTCAATATGAAGCTTAACAAGATCTATACGCTATTTAGATGGAAACCATATGACAATCTTTAATGGACTCATGATCCAAATTTATTAATGAATGAATTGTATGAAAAGTCAACCATAAACAATATCAAATCTTACCCAGAAGTGTAGCATTTTACCAAAAATAATTAATTTCACAAACTCCTATTAACTAGTTCAATGTGTACATCAACTTGTAGTGATACGCAGTTAAAAATTTAAGTTAGGATCCCATTTAACTTGTAGTGTACACATCCACGACATAACAATCATACAATCACAGATGGGACACAAAATAACACTTCTTCAAATTTAAACATAACTTCTCAATTTGCAATACTTCACATATTCCCCTAAGGTTATCAAATGATCATCTCATGTCATGTTATAAATTAAAATATCATTAATACAACAACAATAAGCCTTTATCCCACTGTGGGTCAGCTACATGGATCCTTTTATAATAAAAGGTTGCGAGACATTACTCATTATCCTCATAAAAGTACAAGCAACGTTGGTCAATCCAAAAAAAAAAATCAATAACCACTCATATAATCCATCTTGTCATAAAAATAATTTTCCACTCATCAAATTTTCCCATTCTTACTTGTCGCCAGCCACATCTCAAATCAATCTTGAAAAAGGTCACAACACAATTCATCATACTAACATACCACTCGAACAAGCTATAAGAAATATATATTTAATGAAAATTTTGTAGGCGCTCTACTATACACGCATACATCAACTTTCATCTTCATTATGTGTAAGCAAAACAAGCACAACACAATGATTCATGTTTTCTCTAACAAACTATTTAAATAAATCAACATGTCTCTTAATCTCCAGATGTTCAATTAGATCCAAATTAGACAATGATGCAAATTAGACAATACAACAACAACAACATCAAACCTTTATCCCACTACGTGGGGTCGGCTACATGAATCCTTTTTTTCTCCATTGTATCCGGTTAAGAGTCAAATTGTTATTTAGATCTAATAAAGAAATGTCATTTCTAATATTTTCTAATCAACTCTTTTTAGGTCTTCATCTATCTTTCTTAACATATGTTAAATCTAATACAACTACTCTCCTAACCGGGTCATGGAAGGCCACCGTTTTATGTGACAAAACCATCTAAGGCAGCTCTCTCTTATCTTATCTACCACTATAGCTACTCCAACCTTTTCACATATATGCTCATTTTGTATCATATCTCTAAGAATAAAGCCACTCATCCACCTGAGCATCCTCATCTCTGCAACACTTAACTTAATATTATATTTCTCTTTTAATGGCCAACATTCTGCACCATAAAGCATTGCAGGTCTAACCACCATCTTATAGAATTTTTTCTTAAATTTGAGTGGTACTTTTCTATCACACAACAAGCCAGATGCATTCCTCCACTTCATCCATCCAACTTGAATTCTACTAATAATATCCCCATCCATTTCACCATCACTCTGAATAATAGACCCAATATGCAAATTAGACAATGATGATCCAAAAACTAAATCCATAGCAAGTTGGATGTCCTTAAATAGTGGTAATGCATTAGGAAGCTCATAAGGATAAATGCCTTGAAAATCAACCAACATTCATCTCACATTAGGCAAAATTATAATCTCAGGCATGACATCTTTCAACTCAAGAGCAACTAAGGGCATTAGATCACACCTTCCAATCTAATCCCTTTCTCAAAAACATGTTGGTTTAGAATATGCAAAAGCATTTTCATTTCATTGAGAGCACTAGATTGATTTGCAAATAATATTTAATCTTAAATTTTGTATGTTACAAAATTATCCTTCTCCCATTAATATTGAAAGCATAAGCATTCAACCTTCCAAGTTGAGTAAGATCAAAATCATACAGCCAAGGTCCATCCAAAATAACACGAACAAGATGGGCAGTACATCACGCCAAATTCTACCAATGAATGTAGCTAACTGACTAAGAACTAAACACCCCTAGGATAGAGAAATGCCATTTTTATCTACTCAAGATATTGTTATGGTTGTGAATTTGATTCATGTTTCAAATCCGTGCAGTCTAGTACAAGTTTAAAATGATATCATGCAACCCCCGCTATTAATGAAAGGTTTGCAAACAAAAATTTATCATGTTTCAAATAGTTTGAAAAATGTATAATTCTCTTCCAATTAGATTCAATCTTAAGAATAGCTAGATTGCAATGCATGACATTCAAAGATTGTCAACTAAAATATCATTAAAACTATTGATTTTCTCATCAAACTCATTGGCATCAAAATCATTGATTTCATAATCTTCCCATAATAACACCTTGATTTTTTTTTTAATTTTAAATATTAGTTATAATAACACCTTGATGATACTGAAAACATACACAAGAAGAAATCTTAGACACAATTACAGATGTTCATGATTTCCCTACAGTAGCATTATTAATTGTAGTTACCCTTAGATAAATAGATGCAATAGACTAAACTTAATTGCTTTGACAAAATAATCCACTTACAGAATAAATGGCAACCTTTTTAGACAAAAAATGAAGCACTCATAAAATTATCAACGAAATCATACACTCAATGAATGTCGTGGGATCAAGGAACCAAATAAAAAAATGCTAAATACATCTAAATAAATAATCTACATTTAACAAAATTGAGTTTTCAAAAGAGTCTTACGCAGCGAGACATCAATGAATCATGGAAATGACAAAAAACATAAGGAATTTGACCTAATACTCCAAAGTCCAATAGGCAAGCAAGTATGGACCACTTAATGTGTACAAAGATAAGAGGTATGTTAGTTTGCTCAAAGAGAGGTGGAGTTGTGAGACCAATAAATGAAAAGTATGAAGAAACAGGAAAAAAGGTCACACTTCTACTACTTCAGAAGCAAAACTTCAATCAAATAAAAAGAAAAAGGGGCAAAAATCCCAAGACATGATTGCTCTCAAAGAAGAAAGCCTTCAGTCTTTTGGAATTAGAGGAGAAGAAAGATGTGCTCTGCAAAGGGGAAGAGTGCAACTAACTTTATAGAAGAGAGGAGCTACTATGGTGGGTTAGTGTGCGTGTATGCTTGAAGAATGGGGATGTGAAAGATGTGGAGGTCGGTCAAAGCTAGGGGACCAAAACGAGAAATTACATAATATACTAGATGCTCAGTTCAGCTCCCTTCAAAATTCTTTTAAGTGAAAATGGTGAAATCCTAGGCAGTTCATTCAACTTATTTTCATCCAAAATTAAATGCAATTATAATAACAGTGGACTATAATTGCAATTGGAATCAAACGAGAGCATAATTGAGATTAAATGCTTTTATCCTCACTAAAACAAAATACATACTATGCACATAAGAAATGTGTGTCTTGCGTGTGAGCATGTATGAGCGTGTAAATATCAAGTTGACTAATAAGATTTAAAGCAAGCAAAGGTAAACTAAAAATCAGCATGCAAAAATTTTGAGTTGCTTGAAACTCAAATTAATTTCAATTGGACAATTTCCTAATTTCAGCCATAATCATACCTCAACCAATGCTCTGGTCAATGTGAGAATAAGAGTACATGAGTAGGGAAGCTTAAGACTTGCGATCAACAACTAATCTAGTAGAGATGAATTGATGGAAGAATGGGAAGAAAAGGGGATCATATTTGAATTTATTATGAAAAAGATACTACTAGGAAATGTTTCACAAACTTAATGTAATTATTGATCCCTAGATGATCTGACTCAGTGTAAAAATGATAGTATGTTGGAAGCTCTTGAAGAAAAAGGGACCAATCATGATGACTAGGAGGAAGAATGGTTGGAAGAGGCTAGGTTTGAAACTAATTTGAGGAAGGAGCACAATCAAGATAGTTACATTAACTAATGTAATCATAGTTGAAACTAACTAATGTAATTATAGACCAAACAAGTTTCTCAGTCGATACCGTGATCGTATATTTATTTTATGGTTTGAGCTGTGTTGACTCCTATCTACCCACATAAAAGGATTGGGCTCGAACTTGAATTCACTTATTAACCCGCGCAGCATCCCTAGACGTCACGTGTGTACCAATAACACGCTCGCCAGGGCCCATACGGGTTGTGCGATTATACATGCCCTCCTATGTACCTATGTGCATACATATTATAGTGCATGTGCGGGGGCATTTTATAAGATTTGACGTTGCTCAGTTCTGCGGGTGACCATCATTTGAATGAAGCGTTCTATTTGGAAGCTCGTACACGCTTTCTGTCCGCTTGTAAGGATGTTGCGAATTCGGTGGCGTGGCATCATATTTTGTCCGTTTCATACAGGTAGATTTTTGTGCATTACTTGCTACTTTCTGCAGATGGCTTATAGTGCACTAACTAATCTCCTGTTAGTTATATGTGGATAACTACATTTGCATGATGACTTTGTTTATGGTCATTGCTTTGCATAAAAATCTTCTAGCGTCGGTCATAGGCATTTGTATTTGCTGTAGTTATTCTATATTTTGCTTATGGTTGACACACCGAGCGTATAGTGAATCTTCTACGTCAGTTCGTATGGATTTGTATTTGTTATAGTCATTTGACATTTTGTTCGTAGATGACACTTTGTGTGTATAGCAAGTCTCCTACAACAACTCGTAGGAGCTCGTATTTGATGTATTCACTTTGTATTTTGCTGGTGGACAATAGATTGGGTGTATAATGGGTCTTCTACAGCGGCCCGTAGGAATATGCATTTGTTGCGTATCATCCGTCTTTGCTTACAGGGGACCAATGTATGTCACCTGACATTGAGTTACTATTGACTGTACAATATGTGCTTGTGTTTGCTGCATATTGTGTTTGCTGCGGACTTTGGTCTTTTCAATACATCCGCTATTGTTGCATGTGGCATGTGGTGCATATGATGGATCTCTTACAATCCCGTAGATATTTGCACCTTGCTACGTATGATCTGCACCTGCTTGTAGGGAGCCAGTGCATTCGACTGATGTTGGACAATTGTTGGCTGTGGAGGTACTGTAGTGTTTTTGTTACAACAATTGGTAGGTACCTTGAATAAGCTGAGGACATGCTTTCTTTAACCCGCCCATATGTACTATAGGTGTACCATTTTTTGACTATAGAAGACATGTTGCACGTACATCTGCATCTTGATTTTGATTGCAGAGTGTTGCTATAGTTTCCCTCAAGGTGTTGGTAGGATAACCGCCATATCCAAGATACATTCAACATTTATCACTTATTGATGAGCTAGGATGTTCGACGTATCCTCTTGAGGTTGAATTATTGTCGATCATAATTAGGAGACACTAGACATATGCGGGTTGTATCAATTGTCTTTATTCATAGATGTCGCATTGCATTTGTCACACCTTCTCCCTGCTTTACCTATGAGTATGACATTGCATATTTCTTGCTATCATTCATGCATACCTCATTGATTGCATTGCTACGTGCCCATAGCTCTTGCTCATAAATGGTGCATTTATTGTTCATTGTATACAATGAATCTTTTGTTTGCTCATTGATGTATGTATCACAGTTGGCATGGTAACTTCTTGATATTAAATGAAAACCTTGTACTATTGATTCCAAGTATGTCATTACATTTCCATCAGATTGTTGTTTAGGGATGAGTCATAGTCGTGCTTGCAGGAGTTTGATATATCTGCTCATGTTTGTAAAACTTGCATATTCTAGTTCTCCTCGTAGTGCTTTCAACCTTCTATATGTAGACTCATTGGTTGACTGATATGAGCAATGTAGTTTCCATATTGACTGTATACAACTCAAAGGTCTTGCAGCGCTATCTGCCATCAAGCTATATATTCATCTTGCTTGTTACCTATTGGTGTTTGTATACAAACTATGGCCATTGCCACATTTGTTGAAAGTTTACACCGCTACTTGTGAATGAGTCAATATTGTCATTGTTTATTTGCTTATAAGCAGATCATGTATATAGGGATTTCAGCATAAGTCCTCGTGCACTTGCTTGCATGGTTGGTATTTGTTTGCATGGTTGGCAAATATCACAATTAATCATCCTCCTTGTATGATTTATAGTATTCATTCATGTCTTTGCTTGTAATTAGATTGTACTTCACCCTTAATAATTTCTTACAAACACTCTTGCATTCTCAAATCCCTTGTAGCTAGCATTACTTGTCTTTCAATGCATAAATTCAAGTTCCATGCAATGCCATTTAGTTCAAGCTCGTATTCAATCTCAATCCAAATTCTTTATGTTCACTTGAATCCTTGTAGTTGTTATTCAAATTAAGTTCTTCTTGATTGTCTATTATGTTAAAATTCAAATTCACAAGTCCACTGTTGTTCATTCTGTGCACCCAGTGCACTGTCATTCAGTTCTAGTCCCCTGTAAATGTTCAAAAGTTTGCAAGTCCTTTGTGGTCTAAGTTTTGTTCAAATATTTGTGATTGTTCAATCCATTTAACGTTTAAATTAAGTCCAGGTTCAAGTCCAATGTGTTCAATCAAGTTCAATATGATTGTCCAAGTCTTCTATCTTTAGTCAGAATTTCGACAACCTCCCGGCGTCTCCCCCGTTTAGGGGAAACTAAAGGAAACTAGGTCTTCCCACCACGCTAAGAAAAGCGTGTATGGTAGGTGTCCTCGAACATCACGGCCATATTTTCTTCATCCCCCACCATGCTAAGAAAAGCATGTATGGGTCTTCTAAAGGTACCTGCTTTAAAAGAGCACAGTTTACTTTCCCCGCAGGTATAGAGCCGCGTACGGGTACTTAAGATTGTCCCCACCACACTACAAAAAGCGTGTATAAGGCCTGCCCACCTCGTCGTAGGTGTCGCACTAGGTTCCCTTCCCACCATGCTAAGAAAAATGTGTATGGGTGATTTTCCGACTTGACACAAGCGCCAAGGGCAGGATTTTGGGTCCAAGAGCCGCTTACCTATCTCGTTGTGTGTGTCGCACCGGGTTTCCTCCTACCACGCTAAGAAAAGCGTGTATAGATGGTCGATCCGCGCGTCACGCACACAAAGGTAAGAGAGGAGTTTTCTTTTTAAATTAATTACAATTAATTATTATTATTATTAATTAATTAGAATCAATTATAATTAGATTTAATTAATTATAATTAATACATGATTAATTAATAATTAATTATCATTAAAGATAATTAATAATTAAACTAAGTTAATTATGATTAGATTATAATTAATAATAATTAATTATAATTTAAAACAATTAATTATAATTAGATTAATTAATTATAATTAACTATTGATTATTTAAAATTATTTATATTATAAATAATTAAACTTAATTAATTATGATTAATTAATAGTTAATAATAATTAATTCTAATTGAAGATAATTACTTATAATTAGATTTAATTAATTATAATTAATATATGATTAATTAATAATTAATTATATTAACAATTAAACATAATTAAATTTAATTAATAATGATTAATTAATTATTAATATTAATTAATTATAATTACATTTAATTAATTAAAATTAGTCTACAATTAATTAATTAATAATTATAATTAACACTAAGTAAACTGTAATTACTAATTTATAATTAAACTAATTACTTATAATTAAAAAAATAATTATAATTAATTCAAAACAAAAAATGCCCTAGAATTGTTTGGCAACAGGATTTGGCCGAAGAAGCTCCCGAAAGGGAGATGGTTACCTTCACGCGAGCGAGCTCTTGTTGCTATTTCCAATCAAAATGCCGTAACTTTCAATCCCGCGGGAAGGGAACGTCGTCGGGAGGAGCGAAGTCGAGCAACACAGAGGAGCCGAAGAAGCACGCCAAAGGGGGTAAGTTACCTTCACGGCTAGCGAGCTCCCGTTGTTTCCGATCCAACAGGAAGGGCAAGTCGTCGGAGGGGCAAAAGAAGCACGCCAAAGGAAGAAAGTTGCCTCCACAGCGAGTGAGCTCCTACCCTTGCTTCCGATCAAAGTGTCGTAACTTCCGATTCGACCTAAAGGGAACGTCGTCGAAGGATGCCGAAGAAGCGTGTGAGAGGAAGAGGGAACCCCATCGTTTCTCGCTCGCCTCCCTCTTATAGACCGAAGACGGGGTGCGATCGAGATACGCGATGTGACGTTTCGGCGCTGTTGCAGGGAATGGGTCGCTGATTTGAGCAGGATTTGTGGCAAAGGCGCAGAGCTACAGGATGGGCAGCAGCTATTCGGGAGTAGGTAATCATTCAACCCTCTTTTTTTTTTCTTTTTTTTTGTTTTGTTCAGAGAGGTCAACAAAGCTTAACCTATATAACCCAATTCTTTAGAAATTTAGCTCCATTCATGGGTTAAGAAGCAACACCAATGAATCAAACCATATTCTATTTTTGATTGAATGTGCCAACATAGTCAGGTGTTAACAACACTGCTAGTTCTTTATGAATGTGGCCAGCTAACCGAACTCATTTAGTGCCAAGTACCCTAGAAGATTTAATAATTGGAAGTAGGTAAAAGCTAGAGGACCAAAATGAGATATTACATGTATGCTAGATGTTAAGTTTAGCTCCCTTCTAAATCCTCACTCCTCACTGGAAATGGTTAAATCCAACCCATTTCATTCAACTTATTTCCATCCAACAATTAAATGCAATTAAGAAAAGGACTATAATTGCCAATTGATATCAAATGAGGGCATAGTTGAGATTTAAAGCTTTTAAAATAACTAAAACAAAATACATAACTATGCACATAGGGAATGTGTTTTGTGAGTGTGAGCATGAGCGTCATCCGTATGAGCATGCATGAGCATGCATATCAAGTTGATTAAGAAAAAATTCGAGCAAGCCAAGGTTAACTCAAAATTAGCAAATTTTGAGTTAGCTTAAAAAATAAATCATTTTCGACTTTGTCAAAATTCAAAGAATTTCCTAATGTCAAGCGTAATCATACCTCAGCCAATGTTAGGGTCAATGTGGGAAGGGAGAGCATGAGTAGCGAAGCTTGAGACTTTTGATCAGCAACTAATCTAGAAGAGATAATGAAATGATGGAAGAATGAGAAAAAAAGGGGATATTTTAATCTATGTTGAAAAAGGTAATAATTAAGATTGTTTCATAAACTAATGTAATTATTG
The DNA here is from genome assembly GCA_019925795.1 of Dendrobium chrysotoxum. NCBI lineage: Eukaryota > Viridiplantae > Streptophyta > Magnoliopsida > Asparagales > Orchidaceae > Dendrobium > Dendrobium chrysotoxum. The sequence goes on along the minus strand of CM034309.1, from coordinate 40,439,669 downwards.
ATCTCTGTCTGATTTAATCAATGTAAAAACGGTAATAAGTTCAAAGCTCTTTAAGAAAAAGGGATCAATATTTTCATACATGACATCAACGCAAAGAAACAAAGCTCAAGAACCAACTACTAACAAAAGATAAAGGACTTAAATCCAAAAGAAATCTTTGGCAGGTGGAGAAAAAAATAGATGGTATGGGTCTGCAACAACTTTGGATGGCTACCAAAACTTCAACCAGATGCCTTATTCAACAGCTTGCAAAAAATGAAAAACATGTGAAAACTGAAAAGATTACACAGCATGAGAATTTACAAGAATTCAAGTTTATAAGTTCTAGGAATTTACCAGTAAAATTGCCTCAACACTTAACCGCATACCTTCTTTCATATAGCTACATCATAGAGAAAAAAATATTAAAATCAAAGGCAACCATGTTTACGAAATTAAACAGTGCAGATGTCAAAGATTATACTTAACTAAACAAAACTGTTGGCACCAAGAACTTACTAACTTCCAACTAAAGCTCTTTAGGTAGATTCAAAGATAAAATATAGAAATTTATACATATATTTCTCAATATATATATATATATATATCTTAAAAGAGCTGAATTTTGAAGTAAAAAAATCTCCAATTGATTGGATCTAGCTTCACAAGTAAACAAAGAATTTCAGTTAAAATCTATTCTGCCTTTGCCACATGACAGTAGAATTTCCCTTCAAGGTCATGCATGTAAATTGTTCTGAGAGATACTGAAATAGCATATTGTCACGTTGAGAATAGCCACTACAAGAAGCTTTTAATTAAAGCTCTTTCAAGAAGATTTAAAGGAAAAATAAAAAACTTTAAACATATATTTTTCAAAAAAAAAAAACAATCTTAAAGAGATGAATTTTTAAGTAAAAAATCTCCAACTGATTAGATCCAGCTTCACAAATAAACAAAGCAACTTAGTTAGAATCTATTTGCCCTTGCGACATGACACTGACGACAGTACACTTGCTCCCCAAGTAGTCGGTCATGTAAATTGTTCTGAGAAATAACATTGTCACGTTGAGATTGGCAAATAGAAGAAGCTTCCTTTTCAGCATATTATTTGCCTGCCAAATCTAGTTCCAGAAACAAGTCCAACTGGAACGCATATTTATTGTTTAATACATAAATTTTATTCCTTTAGACAATCAATCCTCGCCACATTAAGCTGAATAATCACATATTAGAAGTTCAGCAGCATCAAAAGGAACAGGAACACGCATTCTTATGGCATTAAAAAAAAATTCTAATGAGTAACAATCCATAGTTCAAACTTATCCAATAGTGAACCACGATCACAAATACAAGATGATCACAAGAGAAGAATTTTAATTAATAAAGTTGAAAAACTAACTTATGACTTGAGCAAAGAGATGGTTCGGACATGAAACTTGTAATGTTGAGCAGGAAAAAAAGATTTTAACTTCTCTAATTCAACCATACCACATTCCTACGGCAAAGCCACATGAACCGATTAACTATTAAACAAGTTGATTCCATATTAATATAAAAAGAGAGAATGATAAAACCTGAGTAATGTAACCTGGAATTCTTAACATTATCCAAAAGATTTTGTCAAATTTGTTTCTCTTATTTGGAGGATTTTGAGAGAACATGACCTGGTGATCCTTTGTTCATCAATGGGAAACCTTTCATAATAGAAAAATGATCCTGGGATTTCAAGCCCATGACAGTTTTGTTGAAATCTTTGTGTGTTAAATTTTGGATTCTTTTGTTTTGTCAGAATCCTTATGGTAAAGAGTCATGTGTGTTCTCTCACTATCAACAACTTAACAGCCTCTAATGATCGATAAACATTTGCTCAAGGTGTGATAGTTAACCCTTTGTCTCTTCTATCAAACTATATACTTTTGAATATCTACAAGAGCTTGTCTACAGCTAGAAACCTTCTAGTTGCTCTAATTGTAACACTTTTGTGCATAAAAACTCACGAATGCTCTAATTCTCATGATGATCATGAGTTTATTCCTAAGAAAACTGGTCCTCTTAGCGGTCAAAGCAGAAGCAAAAATTAGAGGAGGAAATTTAGACCAAACTCTAAATTGAAAACCCTATTTACTCTCCCCACTGCAATTGTAAAACCTTGCTAGGTCTTCTAAATCAATTACCCTTCCTAACCTAAATACCTACTTACAAACCACGTCCTTACAAAACTTCATATAACTTCACCTTAGGCCAAACTTCAATTCCCTCCCCCTTTAAACAATTTCTCTATTCATCCTAAAGAAAATATTGGCAGCATTGGATAGGTCAATAATTATTCCAACCCCCTGACAAATAAAACTCCCAACAATCCCAAGTTGCCCAACGTCTTTCCAGACCTTAGATTGTTGGAATGTTAGGAGTATTTAGGGGGACTATAGAATCCCTAAATGCAAGAATCTTATTAATCTATTGACCTTGTCTGTCACTTAGAGACTAAGATCTCTTCTGATCTCCTTTTGGACCCTTCCTTCTTAGAAACTTACATCTAATCCTATTAAGGAAAGTTGCAACAACTTCTCCGCTATTGTGTGGGGAGGGAGGGGGCATTTGGTGAGAAATTTTGGATTAAATGGAATTCCAATCACATTCAATATGACCTTATCATGTTTTTATTCATGGCATTCTAAAATTTTCTAGCAACATTGAGTTTTTTTCTCACTGTGGTATATCTCAGCAATGCAGCCTCTAAGATGAAGTACCTTTAGGAAACTTGGATTAAATGGCCTTATCTTTATTTTATTCTGGCATTGTCAAATGTTTTAGCAACATTGAGTTTTTTCTCACTGTGGTGTATCTCAACAATACAGCCTTTAAGAGGAAGTACCTTTGGGAGTATATTAAGAATATGGTTACCAATACTAATTCTACTTGGGTCATTCTGGGATATTTCAATTGTATTAGAGTGCTACATGAAACAATTGGAGGAGATCAACCTCTATTCTCCAAACAATTGTGTTTTTCAATTAAGCATTATTGACTTCCTAATTTGGGCCTTTCTTTCTCTTGGAACAATAATCAAGTTAAGAACCCTATCTAGGGGCGCGCATTGTTTAGTTAAAATCGAACCAAACAGATATTATTTTTTTGTTTAGTTTAATTGTTTAAATATCAAATCGTTAAAATATCAGTTAAGTTATTATTTGTAATTTTGATTTTCTTTGGTTTTTGGATCAATTTTACTTTTGTAAAATCAATCAAACTGAAAACCAAATCAACAAAATTTATGAATTATAAATAACAATTGAAAATAAGCAAGAGACATAAAAATCAATGTGAATATTATTCATTCCACTTGACAAGATTATAGATTTTAGCAAAGATTATTTAGAGTTCTTCATAAAACATGCTGCTTAAGCTCATGGCATATAGATTCACTGTTAAAAATTAATTACCTTTGGTTCATACAGAACTGGCCAAAATAAAGTTCGATTCTATTCAATTCAGTTTGGAAAATAATTTGATCGGTTCAATTCTATAAATTTTAGAATCGAAACTATTTGGTTTACTAACCAACAAATCAAACCGATCAAACATAATAAATACACACCCCTAACCCTATCGGGTTCAAAATTGATAGGGCTTTGGTAAAAAGCTATTGGTTAGATTTTTTTCATGTTCTTTCTTTTAAGACTTTGCCACCTCCCAAATCCGATTACCCCTCTATATTAGGACTTTCCCAAAGTCTTGTCGTAGATTCATGTCTATGAACTATTGTTATGGTTGTGCTGGTTTTAGGGATATCATTTAACATGCTTGGGGTTTGTTTGTTGATCAACAACAACATCAAGCCTTTATCCCACTATGTTGGGTCGGCTTGTTGATGACAACTGTATTTCTATTCTTTGGAAAAAGCTAAATATGCTGAAGAACATGCTCAAATATAAAATTTGGAATAATTTTAGTAACCTTTCAACAATTGTTAATAACCTTGAAGCTGAAAATTTTAATTTTTCCAGATCTTAGAGTCCAATCCCTTATTTAACTCTCTTTCCACAAGAATCATCCAAGATAATCTTATCAAAGCAAATGCTAATGAATACATGCATACAATTGGATTTCTCAAAGAGCCAAAACAAACTAGCTCTTTAAGAGGTAAAGATGACTTGGGTTTCCAATATCAAAAGATTAAAAGTATGTGAAATCATAATAATATTAAAGAGCTCCACTCTTCCATCAATATTGTCTCCCCAATGAATGGTTATTGTCGAAGTTCTTGACTATTTTTCTACTTTGTACAAACAAATTGAAAAACATGCTCTTATTGTGCTCACTTTCGTTCAATCTCATGTTGAAATTGTTCTTTTAATCTCGAATTAATAGTTTTTAATTAAGCTTTTCTCAAACCAAAATATTCACTAGGACGTGTTTGCTATGGGAAATGATAAATGTCCAAGCCCTAATGGGTTCAATTCTAAGTTCAAAATTCTTGGGAGACAATTGGTCCTCAGTTCATTAAAGTTGTGTAGTATTTTTTTAAATCCTCTTAAACGCCCATTTTGTAAAGCACGCAGCCATTGCCCGTACTCATAAAAAGCTAAATGCTAATAGCCTCTTGGTTAATAAACCCACATCCTTATGCAACACATTTAATATAGTTATCTTTAAGGATCTATTTGGGATCACATTTTCGATTTATTTTGTTTTTGTTTTGTTTATGTTTGATATAAAATAAATATATGTTTGATATCTTAAATATAATTTGTTTTATTTTATTTTTATTTTGAGAGAACTAAGCCCAAATGGAGTCAAAAGGGCATCGGACGGGAGCTCAAAAGCAAAGCACAGGGATTGCAAGGTGGGGGCAGGGGTGAAACATGAGAAAGGTATTATGGGAGCTCAGTGTTGGGGATCATAAGGCAATCCAAAACCAAACAAGAACATAAGGACAGAAACTGAATATGGGAGCTTGGGACAAGAGAAAGAAAAAAAATTGTATTGAAAAAAAAAATGCAAACACCGAATGATTGTGCTTTGGGAAGATGTTTGGCGGTTGTGTTATTTCCATCTAGATGCTTTGCACAGTTTTGTTGCCTGTTATGAAATGAATTACAGTATTCCTAGAGGCAATGACAAAATATTTGGAAGGGGGAAAGTTAGCTTGACTTCTTTTGTAGCAAAAAATGACAATATTCCTAATGTTCTTTGACAAAAGTTTATTTGGTATAAAAGGCACAAATAGATGGTTTCAAAATGATTACTAATCTTCAAAATAAGGGGGTGCTTAGGCAATTGTCTGAACGGATGCAGAAAAAAGTGATAATCATCTCTTTTTCAAGTGTTCTTAATAAATGTGGTTGGTTAGGAATTTGCTTCTTAATGGGAGCTTCTTTGTCGTCAAAACTTCTAATATGCAAGTTCTTCAGGCTAGTTTTTGTTATCATCAAATAGTATGGTTCAAAAGTTTTAATTACATATTGTGGGAGCGTTCATATCTAATATATATAGTGAAATAGGAAAACTAGCATTCATAATTAATATCATATGGGTCCTAATAATCTGAAATTTCACTTCAAGTGGCAAGTTAGACTCAAGATTTCTAAATGAAAATTTTAAAATTTAGAATGAAGGAATGGAGGAACTTTTGATGAATTAGCTTCCGTTGTCTCTTATCATTGGTTATTTCCATATTCTTTCTCCACAGCTTGTTTTAGGTTTTTTTTTCCTTCTGTTGGACATTCTGGACGTCGGAATTTGCTTATCGTTGCCCATTTTTTTGGGGCCCTTTGCGGGCTTCTCAGAAACTACGCTGAAAACTTTTTTACTCTTGAGTGCTCTTTTTCTTCTTATTATTCAAAATCTTTGAAATTTGGTTTGCAGTTTCCTCAGCAGGTTCTTTTTGGTCGTTTTGACTCAAGGTTTTCTTTTTTCAATGCCCGCATCTCTTTCTTTAAGCCTTTTTATGGAAGCAACTTTCTCAAACCGTAATTTGTTTTTTCTGCATCTCCTTTTGGGCTCCTCCCCACCACCCACCCCAAAAAAAAAAAAAGGTGAGACGATAAAAGATTAAAAGTGCGACCTTTTCTTCTAAGAAGCTCTGTATCAAGCATCCAAACTGTCGCATCGAATCATGGTTTAGGGTTTCAATTATTCTAGTATTAGTTCGCCCAGAAACAAAGCAGGTAAGATAAAAATAAGGCACGGTAGTAGGAAGGAGTTTAAACGGAAACCCTAAGCTAGGGTTTTAGAGAGAGAACTTACTTGACCTTCATACGAGCAAGGCGGTCGGCGACGGAAGTGTCCTTCTCCATCTTCGGCTCCTTCATTCCGAATGTGTAGTTGGTAAGAGGGTAGATGTTCACGACCGGCGACACCATCTTTCCTGCTTATTCTCGACTCTCTAGCCGTTGGCCCGTGCTCGTGCAATGGAGAGCTTGCATTTCGTATTTTATATATTTATATTTAAATTGCTATTTTAAAATGTCAGATAATTTCCCAAATCTATAATTTATCTCAAATTTAAATATGAAGTTAGAAGTCTTAACATTTTAGGCTATTATATAACATGAGAGTGCTGTGTTGTCCTCAAATTAAATCATCAACTAAATTAAGTGTCAAATCAATTCTTTAAGCTTTCCTTTGATAAGGGTTGGAAGGTTTCATTTAGTACAATTTTTTCATTACTTTTTAAGACAACTTATTAGTACAAAAATATCTAGTATAAGAAAATTTGTACTAAAAAATTACTTTAGAAAGTACTCTTCCAAATGAAGTATAAAGCTTCGTTTGGAACAGCTTTTTATTGCTTCTTAAAGTAGCTTTTTAATTCAAAAATTAAATTTTTTTAACAAGAAAGTTGCTTTAAGAAACAGTAAGAAAGCCGTCCCAAACAAAGCTTAAGACTTCGTTTTAGATAACTTTCTTACTGCTTCTTAAAACAACTTTTTAGTACAAAATTTTATATAAAGCATGAATTGTACCAAACTTGGCGAAAATCAAAGAGCGCTTAAGCCCATCCCAACGTAAATTATATCAAGATATTCATATACAATTTTTTCACTAAAATCCTTAAAAACAATAACAAAAACACAAAGACGTGCTGCAAAAGCAATTCTCACAAATAATTTGATCAGCCTGAGTCCTTTTTTTCGTTCAGATTTTCTGAATTCAATAAATAGCAATAGTGAGAGCCATGGAGCAGAATGACTTCACAATTAAGGACTCAGGTGTTTTTCTTTCAGTAATATTCCTTCAGAGGTTAGCAACCAAAATAGGAAGATATCCTTGCAAGACTCAACACATGATACAACAGCAGCATCTTCTTTGTTAATTTTCTTTCTCTTTCAGCTTATTTTCAATGGAAAGCCCATTTGTACTTGAGTGCTACTCTGTCACACTTCTATTACCTTATTTAAAATAATTATTCAGTACATTAATTTGGACTATATTAGTTGTCATTTTGCAATGCAAACTATATTTGAAGTGATGCCACAATGTATTTTTTTCTCATGTTGATTTTAATAGGCCACCATCATAGGTTTCTTGATATAACTGCTGACTCTGATCCAGCTGTATTGATGAGTCTTACAGTTAATTGTTAACTTTCCTTAAGAGATATGTGGTCCCATTATTTGTTCAGGAACAGATTTTTTGCTCTGCAGGTTTTATATTTTGGTGATTCTCAAAAGTCATTGCTCACCAATTATTGCTAACAAGTGAAATCTATCAATTTTTAAATTGTTATATGTAATAAATATAGATTAATGTATTCAATTATGAGGTGGGAATCAAGGGCCGACATGATCGGAAGGTTTTGCAAAGAAGGCATCGCGGCACTCGCGTCATGTGAAAGGGAAGATGAGTTTGCAAGGATGGAACGACGAGAACAAGGTTTGAACCTTAGCTCGAACTAGATTCAAGCGATTCTTAAACATCATTCAAACCAAGTTTGAACCAATTTTATTCACAATAGACTCATAAATAGCCTATGATAATAGTAGTGGATAATCTAAGAACTTTCAGGCATATTTCTATGACGATCATCCATCAGTTTCATTTGATTTGTGCTTTACACAAGAAAGGCATTTCTATCCAACAATGTGTATTTTGAAGCAACAATGGTAGTATTTTCTTGAATGAAATTATTAATTATGAGTAGTACCCTAAACACTTAAACTATATCAGCTCCTTTTATAACAAGACTGAATAAATAATTTGTAAACTGATGACCTTATAAGAAAAGGTTGATTGTGTCGCATTTAGGTTCACATGCCAAGAAGTCTCCAGTAGCAATAAAAATGTAGAACTTTTTAATAAGGGAAAATACAGTTCAAAACATTTGACTGATGTTTCTTTAATGAAATTAGGAGTAGTAGCATTATCAATAAGCACATGGACTTGATGATTATCTAATAAGCCCACAAGTCAGAAAGACATGGGATTGAGCCTATGCTGCACTGATACAGACATGGCAACATGGTTACGACATGCACGGATACAAGATGCATCAATAAAAGTGCAGGACACATGTACGGCGCGGACACAGGTACGGCACATATGGCATTATAATTTATTAGGGGTGTCAATTTTTGACACGATCGGAATCCGACTCGGAAAAATCTGGGTTCGGGTCGACCCGGTTAACAAACGGATCGAGTTCGGGTTCGGATTTTTGACCCGTTTGAAAAATAGGTCGGGTTCGGGTTGACTCGGCAACCCAAAGTTGACCCGGGTAACCCGTTTCCTTCTCCTTCACGTCAGCTCGACTTGTCCACGTAAGCTGGTAAGCCCTTCGTGTTCCGCACTTCCCCTTCGCAGCTCGACTCGCTCGAGTGCAGTGCTCGATCCCGCCAGTAGCCCGACACGCTGGCACTGGCGTTGGCCTCGCCCGGACGTCCGGTAGCCCCGCACAGCGCTGTCAGCGTACGACCGTGGTCAAGCTTTAGCGAGTCGCGGCCCTGGCCTCGGCACCTCGCTGGTCCTCACACCCGTGGACTGCGGTTAAGCGGTCAAGACCTCGCCCCTTGCAAGTCGATGCCAGCCGACCCTCACCCGCAGTCGCTGGTATCGCCCTCGCCCCTCACGGCTTAACCCGTCAACGACTCAGCCGCTCAAAGCCATTTAGCTAAACGGGTCCACGGGTCGGGTCAGGTCAACCCGTGCAGGTCGGGTCCGTGTTAGAAATCTCAACTCATTTAGCTAAACGGGTCGGGTTCAAGTTAACCCGTTTATGCCTGGGTCAAGTCGGGTTCAACCCAAACCCGACCCGTTGACCCGAATTGACACCCCTATAATTTATAAATCATGCATGAAAATTAAAAAAGCAATCAAAGCATAACATTTAAAATAACAAAAACAATAATAAAGCAATATCATAATTAGTCTGGTGGCTTATAATATTAAAATAAAAATAAGCATAAAAAGTCTAGTATAACATAAAAAAGATAAACATAAATTGTCTAATACATAAAGTTTCAATTATTAAGTGGAAGAAATGGTAGGATTAATTTTTTCAAGGATTTATCTTTGGACTTCAATATCACCTTCAATAAATATCATTGCTACCTATTTTGACTCATCAAGTGAAATATTAGAAATCTCCAATATTTTTATTTCATCATGGGACTCAAATTCATCTCCAGTAAGATCCCACATCATATTATCTTCTTTCATATATGTTAGAGTCTTTCTTAATAGAAGTCGAAGATTTGTATGCACATAAACTAAATCTTAAGCCCATTGTGGAGTAAGTTTATTCCTCTTCATTGATTGGATGAAGGAATATATGCTCCAATTTCTCTCACAACAAGAGAAGGATGAAACCTGACTAAGAAGTTTTGTGATAATTGTTTGAAGTTGAGGTGCTGAAGCTCCATGAATTAACCACAACATCTTTGGATCCATTCTCCATATGTCATGAAAATACTATTAGTCAACAAAGTTTTCTAAATAACCAAAAAAATTATGAAGCTTTGTATTGACCATTCTTCCTTTTTCTTAATTTGGAAATAACACTTTAAGCATGTCTTCCCATATTTGAAAATTTTAAATCTTTATGTGGAGTGACTCGTTAAGAATACTCTTAAAGTTATTTTTTACTTGAATACCTTCAAATAATAGTAAAATAAAATAGAATTAGATCATTATTATTCGACAAATTAAAAATTAATTATGAAAGTAATGTTGAAATTTACCTTGGATTTGGTGAGTGAACCAAGAAATATAGAAATGTATTATTTTGCTCCACCTATCTTCTACAATAGTATAGATAACACCCAAAAAATTTGAGTCTTCATCATGTCTTTCTTTCATGTTTAGACATTATTTCTTTCATATTGGCTAACATAGAGTCTCACATCTCATAAATGAGATGTAAATATGACTTGTTGTATCAGTTACTCTTAACATCTCATAAATTAGATTAGTAAAATTTAAGATATACTCAATGTCATCTCATCATAAATCATCTAATATCTTCTCTTTTACATACCTTGCCTTTCCAATATCATATTCTCGATAACAAGATCATGAAATCATTAAACATAGATAATCTCATAGAGTGATTCATAATATAATTTCTAATTAAAATTGTATCTCATGCATTCACTATAATCCAATGTTATTCATTGTAAGTGATTTCATTTGCCTCAGTAATTTTAGCTGCGTAAATATTCTTCAAAGCAAAATTGAGAGTATGCACAACACATTATGTCTAAAAAAGTGTGAGGATATACTTTCTCTACAAGTAGGTCTACAGCTCTACAAGCTGGTGCATTATCAATAATGATCTGAATGATATTTGAAGGCTCAACCATCATGATTACTTCTTTGATCAAAATAGAAATGAAGAAATTATCTTTATATTGACCTTCATAGTTTACAACTTTAATGAATATATGATAGTTCTCTGTTAAAGCTATGAAGTTAATAAGTGGTCTTCTTTGTGGATATGTCCACCTATCACGAACCAAACTAACTCATTTTTCCTTCCAAACTCCTTTAATTGGTTGAAGCAACTTCTGATTATTTTCTCTCTCTCTCTCTTTCCCTTTACAATTCTATGGCATTGTATCCTAGTGACACGTAACCTATAAGGTTGTTATCATAAGAAAATGTAAATGCATTCTTATAATGAGTATTCCTTGCAAGGTTGAAAGGAAGACTAGCTAAATAAAACATCTTTCATATTTCCCCATCTAGTTGCTCTTTTATTTACAAATTAAATGCTTTCTCCAAAAGAATTATCTACAACAGCTTTTCTTTTCTTAAGTTCATATATCTCCATCCTAAATTATCATTTGTTCACAATTAAATCAATAGTTCAAATTGAAGAAGATGATGAAGGGCATGAAGCATCAGTACTTGGAAGTGTAATCTTTTTAGGTAGATCTCTTCTACTCCTTTGCTCAGCTTCACTAGTTTTCTTTTATAATTCAATCAATTGTGATGAACGTATTTTTATAAAAAAATTAATCCTATGACCAACAATCTTCAACAAATGATCTTTAACTTCATAAATAGGTGTACCGATACATGTCCGCGTCCATGTTCGAGTTGTATCAGGCACGTGTCTGTGTCAGATACTGCATACCATCATAAATAGGTGTATCAGTGCATTATAAGACTAAGCTGCCCTACTAAATCATTAATGTTGAATTTAGATAAAAGTTTAGGCAGGGGTATCAAAATGAGTTGATGGGTCGGTTAGCGTCTAAACCTTAATCTAGTCAACTTGAATTTGACACGTTTAATAAATAGATCAAAAAGATCAACCGAAATTTGACACACTAACAACCTGAATAAATCGAACATAGCCAATTAATCCATTTTAGTTTTAAAAATTTTATGAATTATTAAATATAAAGTTTAGGATATTTGTTAAAAAATAAAAAAAATACACTCACAAGTAAAAAGAATTAAGAAAAAAATATTAAAGGCATCATTTTTGAGTCAAAAGCGAGTTCATAGGTCAACCTGAATCTGACCCGTTTAATAAATGAGTCAGCCTGAGCCCAACCCGCTCATTAAACGGGTTAATCCAAACCTAAATTTTTTCGGTCGAATTTGATTTAGATCATTTATTGACACCCCTAGGTTTAGATAAACCTTCCAGTGTAGGTTCAGCTTCATCAACACCAATGATTGAGTCATGTATGTAGCCATCAATAAATAACATTATCTAGCACATTTATGTTAAGGACCAATTTTGTTGTTGTAATTAAAATATAATCCCTTCTGATGCTAAAATAAAATTTTTGCAGGAGAGTTTTTAGACTAGAAGCTCTGCTCGTCTTGATGAATTACCTAACATGTTTATGTTGAGGACAGGTAGTAAAGTATTCTTGAGCTTTGAATACCAAAGTTTTGATGTCGGTACCATTGAATCATGGAAGTTCGATCTTCATGGATTCGATGAATGGAATCACCTTTGCCACCGGAAGAGTAACAAATGAACAAAAAACTGGTTGGTTCTTGATTACTCGATGAAGATGGCCTTAATGAAGATAAGTAAAGAATTCGATAATGAGACAGTGGAGAAGAGGACAAAGAAATAAATTCAAAATCTATTCGTAATTTTCTTGGAATGAATTGTGTACAGTGACATGTATTTATAGTACAAATGATGTGTAGTGTGTGGCTGTGATTAATTTCTCTGAGTTGCACGTGGACGGTGTAGATGAGAAGCACGTGGTTGGTTATCTTGCTGCTGGTTGCGTCTTTCTTGTTATCCCCCCGCAAGTTGATAGTTATCTGAAACTTGCAGCTTGGTGCGGAGCTCCTGGAAGCGAGAAGAGGAGAGGGGCTTGGTGAAGATGTCCGCTAGCTGGTCTTGAGAACTGATCGCCTGAAGTCGAATGGTGTTTGAGTGGATCTGGTGACGGATGAAGTGATGATCGATCTCGATGTGTTTCGTCCGGGCATGAAAGACAGGATTGTTGGCTATGGCGATGGTGGAAGTGTTGTCGCAGTGTAGAACTGTGGGTAGCGAGGTGGAGATGTTGAAATCTTATAGGAGTTGTCGGAGCCAGATGATATCTGTGATGGCTGCTGCCAGAGACCGGTATTCCGCTTCTGTGGAGGATCTAGCGACGGTATGTTGTTTCTTAACAGTCCAGGAAATTGGTGTTTTGCCAAGAAATGAACAGTATCCTGAGGTCAACTTCCTGGTTTCTGAGTCACTTGCCCAGTCTGCGTCTGAGTATGATTGTAGTTGTAATGGTCCCGGTGATATGGGGATGCTGAAGTTGAAAGTGCCTTTGATATATCTGAGAAGTCATTTGAGTAGGTATGCATAATATGGTTGGGGGTTGTGCATGTGTTGGCAGAGTATGTTTACAGGGTATGCAATGTCTGGTCTAGTGATGGTTATATATTGGAGGGATCCAGTTATTTGTCTATATGTGTGAGGGTTTGTGAGAATTGGGTCGGGTTTGATATTTTGTGGTGGTTTCATGCATGATGGGTTGGCTACTGGTTTGCATTGAGTGAGGCCTGTGCTATGGAGTATGGATTGGGCGTATTGAGTTTGAGACAAAAATAATGAGTTTTTGTGGGTGGTGATGTTGATGCCGAGAAAATTGCTAACTGTGCCTAAATGCTTCATTGAAAATTTGCTGTGCATTTTCAATATGATGCTAGAGTTAAGAGTTAAGTTGTTACCTGTGAGTAAGATGTCGTCAACGTATGTGAGTACGTATACATGTGATCCGTCTTGTGAGATAATGAGTAGAGATGGGTCAGCTTTGCTCGGGTGAAACCCAATGTCTTGCATGAATGCTGTGAAGGTTGTGAACCATTGTCTTGATGCTTGTTTGAGTCCGTAAATTGCTTTGTAAAGGAGGCATACATAATCGGGATGTTGCTTGTCCTCATAACCTTGAGGCTGTCTCATGTAAATTGTATCTGTCAATTTCCCATGTAAAAATGCATTTGCCACATCAAGTTGTTGTATTTCCCATTGTTGGTTAAAAGCAATCGTGAGTAACATTTTGATGGTGGGAAATTTGGCTACCGGACTGAATGTTTCTGAGTAATCTATTCCATGTTGTTGCTTGTGTCCCTGGGCAACTAATCTTGCCTTGTATCTGGCAATGGATCCATCAGAGTGAATTTTGGTTTTGTAGGTCCATTTGCAGCCTAGTATCTAGGTATTTGTTGGTGATGGAACTAGAGACCATGTGGCTTGCTGTTGTAAGGCCATAAACTCTGTTGCCATAGCTTGTCTCCAGTGGTGATGTTTTGATGCTTCTGAGTATGTGGTAGGATCGGGTGTTGATGTTTGTTGTGGTTGGGTTTGTTGGTGGAAGAGATTGAGAATTGTTTTAGGTTTGAGGGATCCAGTTTTGAATCTGGTAAGCATCGGATGAGGTATTGTGGGTTGTGGTAGAAGAGATGAGGGTGTGGGTGAGGTGTTGTTGCTGGTGGCTATTGAGAGTGGAGGTTGTGGTCTTATGGGATTGGGTTTAGGAGTGGTTGCTGGGTTGGTCTGAGATATTATGTGGGAGATGGGTGCGAGTATCAATGGATTTGTTGGGATGGTGGTTTTGGTTTGGATAGTAGGGTTGGTTTTGGCGAAAGGAAATATGTGCTCATGAAATGTAACATGTCTGGAGATGGTTATTTTGTTGGTGGTTAGGTTTAAACACTTGTATCTTTTATGGGATGATGAATATCCCATAAATATGCAAGAAGTGGCTCTTCGTTCTAACTTGTGTCTGTTATGTGGAGGGATCCCGGGGAAACATTCACATCCAAAACTCTTGAGTATGGAGTAGTCTGGATTTTTCTGATATAGTATTTGCATTGGGGTTCTGTTTTGAGTCTTGGGAGACGGCATTCTGTTGATTAAATAGGAGGCAGTTAGTACTGCATCTGGCCAATATTCATATGGCATGGAGGCTGTATTTAACAAAGCTCTTGTAGTTTCAATCAGGTGTCTATGTTTCCTTTCAGCTATGCCATTCTGTTCAGGGGTGTAGGGACATGGAATTTGATGTTTAATGCCTTGTTTCTGTAGATAAGTTTGTAGGGTTCTGTTTGTGTATTTTGTTCCCCCGTCAGATCTAATTTGTTTGAGTTTGTGTGATAGTTGCTTTTCTATCATGGTGTGAAATGTAATGAATACAAGCGGCACTTCTGATTTAGAAAAATCCATATGAATCTAGAAAAGTCATCAATGAAAATGACATAATAACGAAAACCTTGAAGTGATGTGATTGGGGTCGGACCCCATACATCTGAGTGAATAAGTTCTAGAGGAAATTGAGAACTAGAGACAGAAATGGGAAATTTCATTTTGTGGCCTTTAGTGACCTTACAAGGAGTACATGAATCAAAAACTATGGGTATTTTGAGGTGGTTGTTGGTTCTGGATATTGTTGCCATGGTTCTGGTGTGGGGGTGTCCGAGTCTGTTGTGCCAGGTTGTTGCATCCTGGTTCTTGTTGGTGGCTGAAAAGGCTGAATTGAGTTTTCTGGTGGAGGGTGGAATAGGATAGAGTCCATTACTGCTTGGGCCCTGAAGCAAAATTTTGTTTGTCTGGGTATCCTTGACAATGAAACCAAAAGCATCAAAAGAAATTGTGACATTATTGTCCTTGGTTAGATGGTAGATGGAAAGAAGATTGTGAGATAGGGTTGGTATGTGAAGGAGTTGAGGGAGTTTTAACTTACGGTTTGGGGTTGGTAGAATTCCAGCTCCGGTGTGAGCTATGGGTAGGGTGCTTCCGTCTCCAATGTGAATGATGTCTGTTCCATTGTATGGAATAGGTTCACCTAGTGTAAGGCTGTTGATGTCATTTGTGAGATGAGACGTGGCACCTGAGTCTAAATACCAGTCCGGGTTGGTATTTTCATTTGTGGCAGTGAGAGTTATGTTTCCTTTTGCTGGTGCAGGAGTATAGTTGCTGTTAAACCTGTGCCAACAGTTGGTGGCAGAATGGCCTTTCTTGTTGCATATCTGACATTGTTGTATAGGTTGATTGTTTTGTCTTGTATTCTGGAAGTTGAATCTGCCTCGGCCTCTTCTTCCTCTGCCTCTGGTGGAGTACAAGGCAGTGTTATGATCAGGTACATTATATTGCCTTGATGCCTCAATATTTATGTTGATCTCTTCACTAATTAAAAATGAATATAGATCATCTAGGCTTATGGGTTGAACCATTGTTCTTATGGTGCTCTTGAAGGATTGATATTGTGGGGGTAATCCATTTAGTGTGTATAGGATGATATCTTCTTTGTCAATTGTTGCTCCTGCAGCCGCTATTTTGTCTACAATTGTCTTCACTTCATTGAGGTATTCTGCCATAGTGTTGTTCTTCATGGAAACGTGATGTAATTCATTTTTGAGTTGAATTACCCTTGATCTATTTGATGCTTGTAGCCTTCTATCTATGGTGCTCCAAATTGCTGAACAGGATTCAAGATGGAGGACATAAGGCAGAATGTTGGGAGATATTGTGGAACAAAGGGCTGCGGCTAGGTTCTGGTCAATTAGAACCCATTCTGTGTATTGGGGATTGATGATGGTGGAGCCGGTTGTGGTTTGTTGAAGCCTGGTTGGAGGGGTAACTTCTGGATCGATGAATTTTGCGAAGCCGTTTGCTCGCAATAATTTTGTAACTTGTGATTTCCATATGGGGTAATTATCATTTTATAACTAGGTGGGTACAATGGTTTTGATATTTGAAATCACGAATTTCAGTGATGCAGGTATAGTGCAGGTTTCTAAGTTTGGATCGGGATTGGAATTGGCTGTTTAAGCTAGAAGATGAAGAATTATCCATTTTGAAGAATAGAATAGTTTACCTTCTATTTTTCTTCTTGCAAGACGCGGGAAGGCTCTGATACCATAAAGAATTCGATAATGAAGACAGTGGAGAAGAGGACAAAGAAATAAATTCAAAATCTATTCGTAATTTGCTTGGAATGAATTGTGTACAGTGACATGTATTTATAGTACAAATGATGTGTAGTGTGTGGCTGTGATTAATTTCTCTGAGTTGCACGTGGACGGTGTAGATGAGAAGCATGTGGTTGGTTATCTTGCTACTGGTTGCGTCTGTCTTGTTAATAAGTCTCTCAAACGCTCACCCATATTAGACATGAATGTTTGAAACTGAGTTAAGGTTTGGTTGATTGCCTAAAATTGTGCATCGGTTTGCTTAAGGGATTGCTTTAGCTCTGTGATTGGGAGATCATGTTGCACCTGCATTAACTTCAAGGCCTCCGCAAGATCAGTGTTCTTTATGTTGACAAGAGCATCAGTTGATACTGTTGGATTTTTACATCCATTTAATAAAAGCGAAAATAAAAATCAGGATATAAAAAGTTAAATTAAGACTTTCTCAATTTTATTTTTCTTAAAAAAAATTATTCCAAATAAATAAATTAAAGAAAACTCACCAAAATATTGATTGAAACCGTAAGTCCTCTTCTTCAAAATATTGATTGAGACCTCAAGTCTTCTTCTATCACGTTACCAAATATATTTTAGTGAGTGGGCATCTTCAATTAATTAATAATGAATAATATTTCCTTTGAATGCAAATTATGTTCTCAACATAATATTATTTTGAATTCAATTGTGTTCTTCACACAATTTCATTCTTCAAAATGAAAAGACTAAGTGAGTGAATTTTTTTCATTCATTTTTCTTATAGAACTTAAACCATTCTCTTATAAGAAAAGTCCACATCTTTTTAATTTAAACATCTCTTTTCATAAGCAATTTTTTGTAATTCATGATGCATCTTTTTATATTAAAAATTATCTTTTAATATTAAATGATATTTATCATGACACATCATCATCTCAATCTTTTAATATTAAAAGATATTTTATCATGACACATCATCATCTTTATTTGTTTTATACAATATAAATAAAAGGTATTCTTATAATATAAAGGTGTTACTAATGCAATCATTATTTCACATTTATATTACATCACATTATTAACAATAGTGTTCAATTAATTTATAATAGTGTTAAGGTGATGAAGAAGGGATATATGGACCTGTAATTTAAGCTCCAATAAATTGAACATTAACTTAATTCTTAAATTAATAAATAAAAATTATTAATTTTAGTTTTATTCTACTATAAACATGAAATTGCACTTTTGAATTTATAGTATAATTTACTCAATTTAAAAAATTGAATCGTCCATTTATTTAATCATTACATATAAAATAATCATATATAAAAAGTTCATAATTAGATCTAAGTAATTCTATCGCCTCACTATTACATCATTAGCATTGAATTCCAATTAATTCTCTAATGAACAATAAATTTTATGACCTTATTATAAAATTTGAGCACTCAATTGTTCAAGTTTTAAATTAATTATTCAAAGGAACTAATTTTCTAACTTTCAAAAATGAAAGTAATGGATTTTATATCTGTATATTAACATTCTCAGCCATTTATTTCATTATGTTTCTAAGATACAAGAATTGAGTTTATATCTTTTAAACTATTTTTGAGTAAGTCAAGAAACCAAATATTACAAATAAGAGTTTATTAATAATTCAGGATTAAGATTATTTTATATATGATATTATTTATGATAAATTTTAAAATCTCTTTAGTTAAAACATAATTTATTAGAGAATTTAAATTTTGTTTGATCAAGTTCTATATAATCATATTATATAAGGTACTTCCATCCTTCATATCTCTATATCGAATAATCGGAAGACTTCCATTCTTAATGTTTATGGATCGTACTAATAATACTTAATTATAGATTCTAACTATAATTAATAATTATGAACTTGTTTAGATTATTATCCATAATTCAATCCTCTTGTATATAATTATATACTGAATAATGGTTACATAAATAATCATGGAATAAATATAATAATAAAATATTATACCAAATAATAATATTCGTACATGCTAAACTTATCTTTAAATATTTTTGCAACAAAAAATATATTATAATAATATTACTTTAGGACACGCTCCCTAACGAACTCCCACTTACGCTAAAGTAAAAGAGGTATTTTCCTTAATCCCATTGCTTGTACATGTTTATGAAAAATCCTTTCAAGCAACATCTTGGTAAATGGATCAGCAATATTCTTTTGAGATGTTATCTTCTATATTAATACCTTACCCTCTTTTATAATCTCTTATATTGACTTTCAACAATAATTTTTATTTTTTTTGTGATTGGCTTATATAACAATTTTTTAAGTAACACTTTACTTCGAGGTTTGAAATTTTTCATATATTCATGTTCAAAAAAAGTAACATTTGTCGATACAAATACTTTTTTTTTCTTGAGGACTATAAAATAAACCTCATCTTGCACCTTTATGATATCCAACAAATATGCATACTTTTGAATGTGATTCCAACTTATCTGTCTTTGCCTTCTTTAATATATGTGTTGGATATCCCCATATACGGATGTGTCATTAACTAGGTTTACACGTACTCTACAACTAAAGGTATCTTATGTACTAATTTTTAAGGCACCATGTTCAAAATATACATTGTATTTTGTATCGCATATCCCCAAAATGAATTTGGTAATGATGAGTAACTTAATATAGACCCAACCATATCGAGCAACGTTCAATTTCTTTTTTTAGCAACACCATTTTGTGGTGGAGTTGCAAGTATAGTGAGTTGTGATATAATTCTATTCTCAATTAAATAATCTCTGAATTCTGTATCTAAATACTCACCCCCATGATCTGATCGAAGTATTTTTAATGACTTACTTAATTGATTTTCAAATTTATCATGAAATTATTTAAACTTTTCAAAAGTTTTAGATTTTCTTGTCATTAAACAAACATAACAATATCCTGAATAATCATTTATGAAAATGATAAAATATTTATAACCACCTCTTGCTTGTATATTAAATGGACCACAAAAATTCGAATGTACAAGTTCGAGGGTTTCTTTTACCCTTTCACTTTTTTCATAAAATATTCTCTTGATCATTTTTCCTTCTAAATAAGATTCATAAACTGGTAGAGTTCCGACTGTCAGTTCTCTTAAAGGACCATTATTTACTAGTCTCTCAATCTTATTTAAGTTGATATGAGCAAGTCTAATATGTTATATATATATATATAATCTTCATGTAAAATCTTTTGCCCTTTTTGTTTAGGTTTTTCAACTTTGAACATTTCAATGTTTAGCAGTGTGTTTCCAGTGTGTTTTAATATAAAAAGTCTATTTTTCATTATTGCAGAACAAATAATCAAACCATTTTTAGAAAATAATAATCTCATTATTATAAAAAGATAGTTCAAAATATTATTCAAATAAGTTAGAAATAGATACAATATTTCTAAGAAAATCTTGGAATAAAATAAATATTATTCAATATTAAATATTTAATTTTAAATTCAAGCCTAACAGTTCTCACTACTTGAGCTGATATTATACTTCCTATCCACACTCTCATGACATGTTCCCCATTAGCAAGCTTGCTCCAAGAACTAAGCATCTATAATGAAGAATATACATGATCAATTACACCTGAATCAACTATTAAGGATGACATATCATTTTCAACTAAATATGTTTCAACTACTAGTAAATTAAACTTACTTTTCTTTTCCTTCTTTTCTTTTAGCTCCGCAAGATACTTATTGCAATTACATTTCTAATGCCCTTCGATCCAACAATGAAAACATTTTCTTGTGAATTCCTTTTTGGAGTTTTTATTCTTTTTATTGCTTTTATTCTTGTTGTCTTTACCTTCTCTTAAGAATTTGATATTTCTATCTTTCTTCTTTCTCTTATTATTCTTATAACTAGAAGAAGGAAAAACTTCAGCAACATTTGATTCTAGCCCTTTCTCTTTTGAAATTGATTCAAAAGCTTGAAGCTCATTTAGCAATTCAATAAGATTATACTTTAGACGGTTCATAAAATAATTATTCTTGAATTGCAGAAGTCCTGATGATAGAGTTTTTAAAATCATCCTCACTTGAGTTCCCTCATTAATGATTGCTCCATTAATCTCAGCTTCATGAATATAATTTATCATTTTGAGAACATGTTCTCAAATTGAGATATTTGCCTTCATTTTGGAATTCATAATTGTTTTGATAGCTTCATGACGAGCTTGTTCGGAAGGTTGTCCAAACATGGATTAGAGATATTTCATAATCTCATATGCTGTCATCATATTTTCATATTGTAATCTTAGCACATCATACATGTTAGCAATGAGATAAAACCTTATTTTATTGTTTGATTCAATCTATTTATCATAGGCATCTCATATAGTACAAGAAGCATTAGCAGCAGGAGATGGAGGATATTCCTTAGTCAAAACAAACTTGTGATTTTCATAAATCAGTATAATATTCATATTGCTCTTTCATTTCACAAAATTTTCTCCTGTTAACTTTTATTTGATAAGAGTGTGAGAATTTGATTTGTTATGATAGCTGAAATAAATAAATAAATAAATAAACATGTTTTAAAAAAATTAGCATGACATATTATTCAAATTTGGCATGTATTAATATGATTTACAAGTAAATGATCTATGCATCATCCAAATAATGAATTACTTATTAATACCATAATTATACTAATATTATCAATAATATGTTGTTGTAGGGTAAGTCATATTATTATAAAATTAAATTTATACTTTATCAATTAATAAATAAAATCATAAATATCTTATATTATCTTTATTTATTAATAACTGCTTATTTGGTCAAGATATAAATAACACATTTAATACATATCTTCATGAGTGTGACCCAATATTTAATTTTTTTAAATTTATTAAAATTATCACCATAGGGTAGGTCAATTTAAAAATATATCTTAGAAAACTTATCTATAAGAAATCAATTTTGTTATTGAATTAAATGGGCACTTTCCGTAGTGGAATAAAATCTATGTGTTGTTAGGCGCCACTTAAAACTTACGGTGTTGAATTAATAATGGAGATCAATGATTTTATTGTCATAACACCTACTCCCACTCATTATTTATTTCATTTTTGTAAAATATAAAATAAAATTTCATGCATAATAATAATATCAAGAAAATTTCAAATTAAATAGTAAATATATAATTACTATTTAATTTATAAGATGAAATAATTATGGTTAAAAAGAGTAAATTATAATTTTTTTTACTAACGTAAATTCAAGACCTACTTCAGATTTTCTTGACTTACAAAAATACGATTCATGAACTCTTTTCAAATATATTTTATATAAATAACGCTTGCATTTTATTTAAACTAACTCTTGAGAAAAACTCTATTTCAAAATTTAAACTATGATCTATTGCAACAATTACATAACTATCATATGTATAACATTTAATCATTTTTCATCATATGAATAAAATGATTACTATGCCAACTTAATTTTATCATATAGAATAAGAATTTTAATAAATCATAAATTCAAATCAGTATATAAAAATAAACTCTGGCTCTGATACCAATTGTTCGATTTTTATATCTATTTTATAAAAACAAAAACGAAAACCAGGATATAGAAAATTAAATTGAGACTTTCTCAATTTTAATTTTCTTAAAAAAATTATTCCAAATAAATAAATTAAAGAAAACTCACCGATCAAAATGTTTATTGAAGCTATATGTCTTCTTCTTCAAAATATTGATTGAAACCATAAGTCTTCTTCTTCGAATTACTTTACCAAATATATGTATGTCTTCTTCTTCAAATCAATAAGTTCTGAATTAATTCTCTAATGATAATAAACCTTGTGACTTTATCATAAAATTTGAGAGCCCAATTATTCAAGTTCTGAATTAATTATTCAAGGGAACTAATTTTCTAACTTTCAAAATTGAACGGAATGGATTACATATCGGTATATTAAGATTTCCAACCATTTATTTCATTGTGTTTCTAAGATACAAGGATTGAGTTTATATCTTCTAAAATATTTTGATTAAGTCAAGAAACTAAATACTACAAATAAGAGTTTTTTAATAACTCATTATTAAGATTGCTTTAAATCTGAACATCTTTATGATAAATTTTAAAATCTCTCTAGTTAAAATAGAATTTATTAGAGAATTCAAAATTTATCTGATCCAGTTCTATATAATCATTGTTGCGGACTCAAATATACGCGGCGATAGATTTTAATTTTCCGTCTCAGCGTTGTACGTATATCCAGTACACAAACAGAATTGAAATAGTAACACCAGAATTTTTACGTGGAAAACCCTGGAAAGGGAAAAAACCACGGGGCCACGCCCAGTTGAAAGAGTTCCACTAGTGTTGTTTAAAATACACGAAGCTGATTCGTCCTTTAAATTCAGGACGATCAGATTACAATGAGTATCAGTTACAAGGCCAAGCAGAGTTCCGACGTCACTCGGGTGTCGAGCAGAATTTCGGCGTCACTTGGAAAGAAGTCCGGCGTCACTCGGGCGTCGGGTAGAATTCTAGCGTCGGGCAGAATTCCGAGGTTGCTCCCGTGTCGGGCAGAGCTCCGGCGTCCCTCGGGCGTCCGGTGGTGCTTCAGTGGTGTTCCGGCGGAGTTCCGACGGTGGTCGAGGAGGAGTTGTTCCCTCCTAGGCTTCTCTTCTCTTCTTCTTCTCTTCCTTCTCTTCTTCTCTTCTTGGCTTGAGTTCCCTCTTAAGAGAAATGAGGGGCTATTTATAGTTTTTCTGGAGTGGCATAGCCAGTAAATAGATGAGGGATCAAGGGTAAATAAGGAGTGATCCGGATGAACGGCCGATATTGAATCCCTTGATCGTGAACCGTTTATCAAGAAATTGAAGGTCTTAATGATATCAGAATTCTACGATCTTGGGCTCGTTGGATTCATCTCGTCGAGGCGCTCGATTCAACTATAAGCTCGTCAAAATCGGAGGCCGTTTGGTAACTCAAATTGCTGTTTGATGCTTCCAACAGCGCTTCGGGTATTTGGTTTGGACTCATTTGGGCTCGGATTGAGTCGAATTTGGTGTCGTTGGGTTCGTATTTCCGAGACGCTCAGTTCGACTATAAGCTTGCTGAAATCGGAGTTTAAATGGTCACCGAATTAATTTTTGAAGTTTCCAACTTGAGTTTTTCCTCGAGATTCGTGCCCGATCAAGATGATTTTTTGGCGATATATCAGTTGCCCCCCTATTTTCGGATGTCGAAGCTCCACGAGTCCGAAAATACTTGTTCCGGTATTTTACATTGGCCGAATCGAAAAAAATTACGTTCCAAAAATAAATGTTTGCTCGAACCCAATCATAGAGGCCCCGTTGAGCTCCGAAAGTGTCAAAATTGAGTCCGGAACGTCGAAAAATGTATCCGGGGACCCCAAAAACGTCGAATTTGGACCGTCCGGGCCCGAAATCGGAGCCCGGGAACGCGTAGGCGGCCGAACCGGCCGGCCGCCGGTGGCGCCCCTTGGGGCGCGCGGCAGTTGCCCCCCCCCCCCCCCCCCATTTTTTAAATTTTTTTTTGTGGGGCCCGCATGGATTAAAAAATCCCAAAAAATTCCAAAAAATTCTAAAAAAATTCTGAAAAATTCAAAAAAATTCGAACTTTCTTCTAGAAGCCCTCTCCCTCCAATTTTTAAATATTTTCCCCCATTTTTCTTCAATAACTCCCTCTCTTTTTATCCTATAAATACACCCCTTGGGGTAGGGGTCAAAATGCTCCTTCCTTCCTCCTCTCCTGGCCTTCTAGATTTTGGCATTCTGAGGCTTTCCGCCGTTTTTAAGTAGGTGACTTTCCCTACTTGATTCGGCGCCCCTCCTTTTGCACAGAAGTTAGCGGTTTTCCCCCTTTCTCTCTCCGCTTTTTCTCCCTTTTTCTTCCTACTTCGGAGGCTTTCCACAGTCTTTCGTAGGTGATTTTCCCTACTTAGATTTGCGCCCCTCTTTAGTAAAGGAAGAAAAATGGGTGATCCTGCCTCCTCAAAAAATCCTTCAGAAGACCGTCCTGCGCAACGATCTGAAGTTCCAAAGAGGACCCAAAAGGCGCCGAAGGCTGACGATGTGATTTCCACCGTCACTGAGGACTCTTTCATCTCATTTAGGAAAAAATTTTATTTTCCTAATGATTTGGTGATGAAGGTGCCGGCCAGAACTGATCGTGCCTGCTTCCCTCCCTTGGATATGTGACGGTGTATGAATTTAGTCTGCGAGCGGGACTACGATTTCCTCCTTCTTCCGAACTGATCGACATTCTGACGATTTGTAGGGTATGCTTGTCTCAATTTTCCTACAGAGCAATGTCGATCGTGATGGGCCTGATCGTGCTTTTCAGAGACCGTGGAGTGGTACTTTCCTCAGAGTGCCTTTCTCGGATGGGGCGTCTCTTTAGCGATGCGCAGGGACGTATTTCATTCAGGTCCAAGTGGTTGGACATCCGCACTCGAGACCCCTCGAAAGGTTGGATCAGTAACTTCTTTTATGTGCAGAATGATTGGGGTCTTCAGGAGAAGTGGGGGAAGTTGAAAGAGCTACCTGTCCCCCTTCACATTGGAGCAGAAGATTTGCTGAGGATACTCAAACTCCCTGATTTAGATGCTCTACACTACGAGGCGCGTTACTTGAGTAGATATGTAGATGAGGAGTACTTGTTTAAGGTCAGATTATCTACTCAAGCAGGGAGATCACATGCTCAAATATTGAAGAAGTCTGCTAGAGTTCCAGAAGTGGTTCCCCAAAAGAACCACTCCAAGCGACCAGGGAGCGAGGAAGGTTTGCAGGCATCGAGGAAGAAGAGGGCAGATGAAGTTTTGACAGTTGTTAGCAAAGGTCCCCGAGCTTCTCCATCCAAGTCATATATTCCAGAAGATGTGTTAAACCATCAGTGCATCGGCCGCCGACGGGCTGAGGAGTTGGTGAGTTCTCCTTTACTTCTTCTCCTTTTTTACATTTCTTAAGGAATATATTTCTGATATTTTTCTTGTTTCAGTATTCTGATTTCAAGCTTGAGATGACCAAGACTCTGAATGATTGGAACAAAGAGTTTGTGAAGGTTAAATACCTTCAGGGAGAGTACAAGAAGAAATATGACAGTAAAGTGAAGGAGATGAAGGTGGTGGAGGATCAGCTTGAGGGGTATAGAACTGAGTTGGCGAACAAGATCACTTCAGTCTCTTCTCAGAATGAACGGATGGATCGTCTGCATATAGAGTTGGTGGAGGCACAAGCGACGATCAAGCAGCAGGAAAAGGCTCAGCAAGTCTTTGAGGCTGAGAATGAGAGGCTTCAGAGTGTACTATCCGAGAAGGAGGCCCAGTAGTTGCCGTCAGCAGTTATTGAAGAGTTCAAGAAATCTTATGCTTTTAAGATCATTATTGAGGACCACATTCAGGAGGCTCGCAGTCATATTTACGACGTGGAGGTGAAGGCCTTGGAGGCAGAGTGCGCAGAGGATGGCTTCATCAGGAGCTTCATGAAGGGTGTTCGGACAGTACATTGCAAGACTGGAGCAGAGATCGAGGGGTTGACTCCTAGCCAGGCTTCTGGTGATGCTTCTTCAGACTCTGGTGGTGAAGAGCTGGAGAGTGAGTTGCAGCGAGCTTTTGCCTTAGAGGAGGACGAGGATGACGTTGAGATTCAGTAGGATGTTTTGTATCACTTTGATTTCTTTCTAGTGATTGTATATATGCTCGATGTTGATGTTTCTATCTGGTGTACTTGATGTTCAGTGATATATAGAGATGTTGTTGATGTTCTTTTCTCACATGCAAATAAAATTCACTTAGTTTTACTTCAGTTTGGATGAGAGTATTCTAATGAGTTTTTTTTTACTTGAGCGAATGTGAGACATCCCTTTCTTTAAAGATTTTGACCTATCCGGGGTTATTAGTGAAAGCATTTGCTTGATACCCTTAACCTGTCCGGAAAAAGGTTAAATCAACTTCCTTTGGGATTAATCATTAAATGATTTTGATATTCAAGATATCCTCCTAGGATACTTGACCTATCCGAGGTTGTCAGTCAAAGCCTTTGCTTGATGACATTAACCTGTGCGGAAGAGGTCGGATCAAATCCCCCTGGGATTGAACATTCAGTGATTGAGATACAATATAGATTGTGTGCTTCTCGAATCACAGAAAAAGAGTTTGGAGAGAAGAAACATTAGCACGACAAAGTGAATATCATATTGCTTCGTAATATGAGATAGCAGTTCCCTAGAATAACGTAGGGATACAAGAAAAAAGTTCTTCTATAATCAACACATAAGGGATGTACGAAAAACTTTATAACATGACTACAAGAGAAGATAAAATATAAGACAAACATAATACATAGACAGATAGCAGTATCAACTCCTACTGATAATATTTGCGAAGATTGCCCACGTTCCAAGTTCGGGGAAGCATTTTTCCACCAGCATCCTTCAGTTTGAAGGTTCCAGGCTTGACCATAGCCGCTACCAAATAAGGACCCTCCCAGAGGGGGGAGAGCTTATTTCGCTGAGGGCCTTTTCCAACGGCTTCAATGCTTCGTAGTACTAAGTCCCCAATAGTGATAGGGCGAGGTTTCACCCTTCGATTGTAGTGACGGGCAACTCTTTGGTGGTATGCAGCGGTTCTGAGTGAGGCTTCATCTCTTACTTCTGGGAGGAAATTCAAATTTGCTCTAAGCTTCTCCTCGTTACTTTTGAAGTCGAAAGTCTGAATTCTGTGGCTAGGAACTCCGATATCAACCGGTATGACTGCTTCTGTACCAAAGCAAAGGTTATATGGGATTTCCCCTGTAGGAGTTCTAGCGGTGGTCCGATAAGCCCACAGGACATTGGGGAGTTCTAGCGGTGGTCCGATAAGCCCAGTGGACATTGGGGAGTTCTTCGGCCCATTGCCCCCCAGCCTTCCCTAGACGTGTCTTCAGCCCTTTCAGGATTGTTCGGTTTGTAACCTCTGTTTGCCCATTAGTTTGAGGATGGGCAATGAGAGTTCGATAGGTATGTTAAGCCCTGATGAACTAGTCCCGAGGCTAACCAAGAGAGGGGGTGAATTGGATATTTGAAACAAAACAAAAATCTTTTTATAACGTGCAGCGGAAACGAATTAAAATAATGATAAAAAGATCAATCACAGATATCACCCAAGCAGATAATCGCAATAAAATAAAGTGCAGAAAATAATAAGAAAGAACACATTGGATTTATAGTGGTTCGGTCCAACATGACCTACGTCCACTCCTCGGAGGCACCCTCCAAGTATTGCACTGAACCAAATAGTGTCTCTCCTTCAGCCCCCACAGCTAGGCGGAGAAGCCCTTATAAAATCACTTCCACCTTCCCCGGTGCGGCGGAGTAGTCGGGTCCTCTGACACCAAAGAGATCTTCTTCTTCCCAAAACCTCCCTCGAGACGACCCTTGAATCCGATGGTACTTAGGTGCAAGCTTGTCGGAGCAACCGTGTGAACCACCTCACACTCCCTCGAGAATCCCCCTTCCCAGGCTCTTCTCCCTCTCAAACTCCACCCTTTCCTCTCTCCCTTTCAAGCTCTCTCTTCAAGTTTTCTCCAAAAGAACGAAGCCTCAATGGCTGCCAAAGACACATATCAAGTGCCTTGAGAAAGCTTAAATAAAGAGCTCCAAAAACCTTTCAAAATTAGTTCTGGCGGCAAAGATCGTCCAGGACGATCTCCGGATCGTCCAGGACGATGTGCGCCAAAAGACGGCTTCAGAAAACCCTAAAAACTCAATTATGTCGCCAAAGATCGTCCAGGACGATCGCAGAATCGTCCAGGACGATGTGCTCCAAAAAATGGCTTCAGAAAATCCTAAAAACTCAATTCTACCGCCAAACATCGTCCCGGACGATCTCAGGATCGTCCTGGACGATGTGCAGAATTTGACCTGATAGTCCCGTACGATCCTGGGATAGTACAGGACGATCAGTACAAATTTTGCACAAATCGTCCCGTACGATATATAGATCGTCCAGGACGATTAGAACAAATTTTGACTCTTAAATCCTTGCTTAAATTATCATGGCGGCTAGGGTTTTGAGATCATATTGGATCGTCCAGGATGATATAAATATCGTCCAGTACGATTTATTCAAAAGTTGAACTTCTGGTTTTGACAGGATCTCACTTCCCCTGAGTATGTGTACACATAATCACAAATAAGCATACACCCTTACAGGACTTGACTCAAGAAATTAAAAAGTACATCAATGAGAAATACAACAAAGCCTATTCTACTCATTCTTGAGTCTTGAATCTTTCTTGGATTGATGCATGTTGTTCTTGAAATGTTAGTACACACAAATAAATATATATTCCAAATATTAGGAGATGAACCATAATATTTGTTATCAGCAAAATAAGAACTCGTGAGCCCGAGTTGCAACAATCTCCCCCTTTTTGATGATGGCAAATATTTCTGGTTGGATTTGCAAAAAGATATTTTCTCCTAATCTCCCCCTCACTAAGAAAAAGTCTTTTAAAAACAGGGAGAAATACTTTCTTCTCTTTATTTATTTTTTTTAATTTTTAAAATAACTATAACAACAATATGATGTAAAACAAACAACACAAAAACAAATATCACAAATACAACTGTAACAACAATACGTTCTCCCCCTTTGACATTATCAAAAAGAGGAGGAGCAACAATTTGAAAAGTCACCTCTTGAGGTTCTCCAAAACTTAGTAAGACATGAATTGACTTCTTTAAACCCAGAAAGGTTAGAGAATCAGAAAATGTAAATCCAAACTCAGGTTTTAAAAAGGCGAAAAAACTTTTTAAGCCAATATCTAAATCAAGGAACAAATTAGATAAGGAAATAAAAATCTTTCAAAACTCCTTTCATGAAATACATCTAATAGAAGATTAATGCAAAGTAATGAATCAAAAAATTTTGATTTTCAAACTCAAGTAACGAATCTATCAAAAAGTCATAAGAGTTTTCTAAACTTTAGAGATTTACAAGAATGGAAGCAGCTTTTATGGGCTAATTTTGTGCCTCTTTTTCAATTTGTTTGTCTCTTTGCGCATCTTTTGATTTTTTATACACTTTGTGTATTCAATTTGGCAATTTCGCATCTTTTCAATTTTGGGCTCATTTTGTGCGTCTTTTCAATTTGTTTGGCGCACTGCGCATCTTTTGATTGCCTCATTTCTAAATCTTTAAAATCAACAAACCTTATTCTTATGATAAAGACGAACAACCTGAATAAGATAATCTTGAAGTTGGTTCAATAATTTGCAAAAGATTCCTATGAGATAGATAAAATGTTGGGAGATGAAAAAAGTTTTAATTTCAAAAACCAATTTATAATCTGAAACAAATTTTGACTCAAAAATAAGATAGCCTTATTCAAAGAAATGAGATAGAGAAACAAAATCATGAGTTTTCTTCATTTACTTGATTTTAGAGAAATCAACCACAACTAACAAAGTATTTAGAAAATATAGGTGGTAAATTTTCCATTTTTAGAAATAAGATCTTAAAAAAAATGATTTAAAACAAGAGGTGTTATGTGTGTGCTTGATCAGAGGAACAATAAAAAACATCAAAAATTTTAAAAGGAAAAACAAAAACACTAAAACACATAAAACACAATGAATAAACAATAGTAACAGAAAAATAAAACAAAAAACATAAACACACAAAAAGAATATTAATTTACATCAGCTTGCTCCTGATCAGATGATTCAGAAGCTAGATCTACCCATGACATTTTTTATTTTGCATTATCAGCCCTTATTATAATTTGCTTAGCTTTACCCTTTTCCTTTTCAGGAAGGGTTCTTAAGTTCGGGCACTAATTTTTCATATGTCTAAGCTTCCTACATCCAAAATAAATAACATCAGAAGAAAACTTTACATTCTTACCATTTTTACCTTTGTTCCACTTTTGATGTTGATGTTTATGCCTTAGTAGATTTTTCAATTTGTTTGTTGCTGATGCTAACTCTTCACTTTCATCATTTTCTGAGTTATTTTTTCCAATGTCTTCAGTTTTCAGCACTATCATTTTATCTGCATCCAAAAGCTTTTGACCCAAACCTTGCTCGTAGGCAATGGGTGAGCCAATCAAATTATCAATAGAATATTTGTTCAAATTTTTTGATTCAGAAATTGCAATGACTTTGACATCAAATTTAACAAGTAGAGAACGTAGGATTTTATTAACTTTTTCAAAATTTGAAAGTTCTTTTCCTAAAGCATGTAATGATGTCACAATTTGAGAAAATCTAATAAACATGTCCAAGATCGTTTCATAAGGTTTCATGCTAAAAAATTCATAATCATGCATTAACATATTTAGCCTAGATTGCTTAATTTCACAAGTACCTTCATATCTAGTGCATAATTTATCCCAAATTTCTTTGTCAGAAGTGCATGTAGATATTAACATATAATCATCAGAATTCAAAGCACAGAAAAAACAATTCAAACATTTAGCATTCAGTTGAGCATTGATCTGATCTGATCTACAACATTCAGAAAAAGGAATATCAATTTTAATTTCATTTATAATACGTGACGGTACAGAATAACCAACTTGAATCATATGCCACATGCGATAATCAATAGATTGCAAGAAAGTAGACATACGAATTTTCCAAAAATCAAAAGTAATATTTTCAAAAAGTGGTGGCCGGGTGATTGAATAACCTTCCGTAATATTACGATTACAAAAATTAGCCATGGATCAAATTCAAAAGTTTTTAAACTTAAATTTTGAATCCCGCTCTAATACCACTTGAGAGTTCGATAGGGATGTTAAGCCCTGATGAACTAGTCCCGAGGCTAACCAAGAGGGGGGATGAATTGGATATTTGAAACAAAATAAAAATCTTTTTATAACGTGCAGCGGAAACGAATTAAAATAACGATAAAAAGATCAATCACAGATATCACCCAAGCAGATAATCGCAATAAAATAAAGTGCAGAAAATAATAAGAAAGAACACATCAGATTTATAATGGTTCGGTCCAATCTGACCTACGTCCACTCCTCGGAGGCACCCTCCAAGTATTGCACTAAACCAAATAGTGTCTCTCCTTCAGCCCCCACAGCTAGGCGGAGAAGCCCTTACAAAATCACTTCCACCTTCCCCGGTGCGGCGGAGTAGCCGGGTCCTCTGACACCAAAGAGATCTTCTTCTTCCCAAAACCTCCCTCGAGACGACCCTTGAATCCGATGGTACTTAGGTGCAAGCTTGCCGGAGCAACCGTGTGAACCCCCTCACACTCCCTCGAGAATCCCCCTTCCCAGGCTCTTCTCCCTCTCAAACTCCACCCTTTCCTCTCTCCCTTTCAAGCTCTCTCTTCAAGTTTTCTCCAAAAGAACGAAGCCTCAGTGGCTGCCAAAGACACATATCAAGTGCCTTGAGAAAGCTTAAATAAAGAGTTCCAAAAACCCTTCCAAATTAGTTCTGGCGGGCAAAGATCGTCCAGGACGATTGTCGGATCGTCCAGGACGATGTGCGCCAAAAGACGGCTTCAGAAGACCCTAAAAACTCAATTCTGTCGCCAAAGATCGTCCAGGACGATCGCAGGATCGTCCAGGACGATGTGCTCCAAAAAATGGCTTCAGAAAATCCTAAAAACTCAATTCTAAAACATCGTCCCGGACGATCGCAGGATCGTCCTGGACGATGTGCAGAATTTGACCTGATAGTCCCGTACGATCCTGGGATAGTACAGGACGATCAGTACAAATTTTGCACAAATCGTCCCGTACGATATATAGATCGTCCAGGACGATTAGAACAAATTTTGACTCTTAAATCCTTGCTTAAATTATCATGGCGGCTAGGGTTTTGAGATCATATTGGATCGTCCAGGATGATATAAATATCGTCCAGTACGATTTATTCAAAAGTTGAACTTCTGGTTTTGACAGGATCTCACTTCCCCTGAGTATGTGTACACATAATCACAAATAAGCATACACCCTTACAGGACTTGACTCAAGAAATTAAAAAGTACATCAATGAGAAATACAACAAAGCCTATTCTACTCATTCTTGAGTCTTGAATCTTTCTTGGATTGATGCATGTTGTTCTTGAAATGTTAGTACACACAAATAAATATATATTCCAAATATTAGGAGATGAACCATAATATTTGTTATCAGCAAAATAAGAACTCGTGAGCCCGAGTTGCAACAATCTCCCCCTTTTTGATGATGGCAAATATTTCTGGTTGGATTTGCAAAAAGATATTTTCTCCTAATCTCCCCCTCACTAAGAAAAAGTCTTTTAAAAACAGGGAGAAATACTTTCTTCTCTTTATTTATTTTTTTTAATTTTTAAAATAACTATAACAACAATATGATGTAAAACAAACAACACAAAAACAAATATCACAAATACAACTGTAACAACAATACGTTCTCCCCCTTTGACATTATCAAAAAGAGGAGGAGCAACAATTTGAAAAGTCACCTCTTGAGGTTCTCCAAAACTTAGTAAGACATGAATTGACTTCTTTAAACCCAGAAAGGTTAGAGAATCAGAAAATGTAAATCCAAACTCAGGTTTTAAAAAGGCGAAAAAACTTTTTAAGCCAATATCTAAATCAAGGAACAAATTAGATAAGGAAATAAAAATCTTTCAAAACTCCTTTCATGAAATACATCTAATAGAAGATTAATGCAAAGTAATGAATCAAAAAATTTTGATTTTCAAACTCAAGTAACGAATCTATCAAAAAGTCATAAGAGTTTTCTAAACTTTAGAGATTTACAAGAATGGAAGCAGCTTTTATGGGCTAATTTTGTGCCTCTTTTTCAATTTGTTTGTCTCTTTGCGCATCTTTTGATTTTTTATACACTTTGTGTATTCAATTTGGCAATTTCGCATCTTTTCAATTTTGGGCTCATTTTGTGCGTCTTTTCAATTTGTTTGGCGCACTGCGCATCTTTTGATTGCCTCATTTCTAAATCTTTAAAATCAACAAACCTTATTCTTATGATAAAGACGAACAACCTGAATAAGATAATCTTGAAGTTGGTTCAATAATTTACAAAAGATTCCTATGAGATAGATAAAATGTTGGGAGATGAAAAAAGTTTTAATTTCAAAAACCAATTTATAATCTGAAACAAATTTTGACTCAAAAATAAGATAGCCTTATTCAAAGAAATGAGATAGAGAAACAAAATCATGAGTTTTCTTCATTTACTTGATTTTAGAGAAATCAACCACAACTAACAAAGTATTTAGAAAATATAGGTGGTAAATTTTCCATTTTTAGAAATAAGATCTTAAAAAAAATGATTTAAAACAAGAGGTGTTATGTGTGTGCTTGATCAGAGGAACAATAAAAAACATCAAAAATTTTAAAAGGAAAAACAAAAACACTAAAACACATAAAACACAATGAATAAACAATAGTAACAGAAAAATAAAACAAAAAACATAAACACACAAAAAGAATATTAATTTACATCAGCTTGCTCCTGATCAGATGATTCAGAAGCTAGATCTACCCATGACATTTTTTATTTTGCATTATCAGCCCTTATTATAATTTGCTTAGCTTTACCCTTTTCCTTTTCAGGAAGGGTTCTTAAGTTCGGGCACTAATTTTTCATATGTCTAAGCTTCCTACATCCAAAATAAATAACATCAGAAGAAAACTTTACATTCTTACCATTTTTACCTTTGTTCCACTTTTGATGTTGATGTTTATGCCTTAGTAGATTTTTCAATTCGTTTGTTGCTGATGCTAACTCTTCACTTTCATCATTTTCTGAGTTATTTTTTCCAATGTCTTCAGTTTTCAGCACTATCATTTTATCTGCATCCAAAAGCTTTTGACCCAAACCTTGCTCGTAGGCAATGGGTGAGCCAATCAAATTATCAATAGAATATTTGTTCAAATTTTTTGATTCAGAAATTGCAATGACTTTGACATCAAATTTAACAAGTAGAGAACGTAGGATTTTATTAACTTTTTCAAAATTTGAAAGTTCTTTTCCTAAAGCATGTAATGATGTCACAATTTGAGAAAATCTAGTAAACATGTCCAAGATCGTTTCATAAGGTTTCATGCTAAAAAATTCATAATCATGCATTAACATATTTAGCCTAGATTGCTTAATTTCACAAGTACCTTCATATCTAGTGCATAATTTATCCCAAATTTCTTTGTCAGAAGTGCATGTAGATATTAACATATAATCATCAGAATTCAAAGCACAGAAAAAACAATTCAAACATTTAGCATTCAGTTGAGCATTGATCTGATCTGATCTACAACATTCAGAAAAAGGAATATCAATTTTAATTTCATTTATAATACGTGACGGTACAGAATAACCAACTTGAATCATATGCCACATGCGATAATCAATAGATTGCAAGAAAGTAGACATACAAATTTTCCAAAAATCAAAAGTAATATTTTCAAAAAGTGGTGGCCGGGTGATTGAATAACCTTCCGTAATATTACGATTACAAAAATTAGCCATGGATCAAATTCAAAAGTTTTTAAACTTAAATTTTGAATCCCGCTCTAATACCACTTGAGAGTTCGATAGGGATGTTAAGCCCTGATGAACTAGTCCCGAGGCTAACCAAGAGGGGGGATGAATTGGATATTTGAAACAAAATAAAAATCTTTTTATAACGTGCAGCGGAAACGAATTAAAATAACGATAAAAAGATCAATCACAGATATCACCCAAGCAGATAATCGCAATAAAATAAAGTGCAGAAAATAATAAGAAAGAACACATCAGATTTATAATGGTTCGGTCCAATCTGACCTACGTCCACTCCTCGGAGGCACCCTCCAAGTATTGCACTAAACCAAATAGTGTCTCTCCTTCAGCCCCCACAGCTAGGCGGAGAAGCCCTTACAAAATCACTTCCACCTTCCCCGGTGCGGCGGAGTAGCCGGGTCCTCTGACACCAAAGAGATCTTCTTCTTCCCAAAACCTCCCTCGAGACGACCCTTGAATCCGATGGTACTTAGGTGCAAGCTTGCCGGAGCAACCGTGTGAACCCCCTCACACTCCCTCGAGAATCCCCCTTCCCAGGCTCTTCTCCCTCTCAAACTCCACCCTTTCCTCTCTCCCTTTCAAGCTCTCTCTTCAAGTTTTCTCCAAAAGAACGAAGCTTCAGTGGCTGCCAAAGACACATATCAAGTGCCTTGAGAAAGCTTAAATAAAGAGTTCCAAAAACCCTTCCAAATTAGTTCTGGCGGGCAAAGATCGTCCAGGACGATTGCCGGATCGTCCAGGACGATGTGCGCCAAAAGACGGCTTCAGAAGACCCTAAAAACTCAATTCTGTCGCCAAAGATCGTCCAGGACGATGTGCTCCAAAAAATGGCTTCAGAAAATCCTAAAAACTCAATTCTACCGCCAAACATCGTCCCGGACGATCGCAGGATCGTCCTGGACGATGTGCAGAATTTGACCTGATAGTCCCGTACGATCCTAGGATAGTACAGGACGATCAGTACAAATTTTGCACAAATCGTCCCGTACGATATATAGATCGTCCAGGACGATTAGAACAAATTTTGACTCTTAAATCCTTGCTTAAATTATCATGGTGGCTAGGGTTTTGAGATCATATTGGATCGTCCAGGATGATATAAATATCGTCCAGTACGATTTATTCAAAAGTTGAACTTCTGGTTTTGACAGGATCTCACTTCCCCTGAGTATGTGTACACATAATCACAAATAAGCATACACCCTTACAGGACTTGACTCAAGAAATGAAAAAGTACATCAATGAGAAATACAACAAAGCCTATTCTACTCATTCTTGAGTCTTGAATCTTTCTTGGATTGATGCATGTTGTTCCTGAAATGTTAGTACACACAAATAAATATATATTCCAAATATTAGGAGATGAACCATAATATTTGTTATCAGCAAAATAAGAACTCGTGAGCCCGAGTTGCAACAGGCAATAGCTGTGTGAATGAGCTGAATATGAAAATCCCTACAAAAAGATGTAAAGATCTTCCCGGTGAACTGTGTCCCGTTATCAGTGACGATTTTTGTGGGAATGCCAAAGCGACATATTATGTTCTTCCATAAGAATTGCTTGGCATTTGCTTCAGTAATCTTCGCCAAAGGTTCCGCCTCCACCCATTTGGTGAAGTAATCTACAGCCAAAATAATAAATTTTCGCTGTCCAGTCGCTATAGGAAAATGTCTCATTATATCAATTCCCCATTGGGAAAAAGGCCAGGGGCTTTGAAGGGATGCAAGCTCCAGAGCGGGTGTATGAGTGAGGTTTGAATGCAGTTGACAGTTTTCGCACTTTTGTGTGAATTCAAGTGCATCCTGTTTCATTGTAGGCCAATAGAATCCATGTCTCATGATCTTGTAAGCTAACGCTCTTCCTCCCAGATGTTCTCCAGATACTCCTGAATGAACTTCCCGAAGCGCGTAATCAGCTTCTGATGGTGGGAGACACTTGAGGTACGACCCAATGAAGGAGCGCTTATACAACTCGTTGTCGATAATGGTGAATTTTGCAGCTTATCTCCGAAGTCGTATTGCAGCTATAGAATCTTCGGGTAGCACCTCATCTTTCAGAAAAGACAAGATGGGTTCGATCCAAGACATCTCTCTTGGCTCATCAATTGACTGTATGACCCATGGACCATGAATGCTTGGAAAGTGGATTTCCTTGATACATCTTCTCTTATAGATGTCCCCCGTTGTTGATGTAGTAAGTTTAGCAAGAGCGTCTGCTCTTGCATTTTGTTCTCGGAGGATATGTATGATTTAATGCTCCCCTATACGGGCTAAGAGTAGCTTCACAATGCTACAATATTGAGCCAATTGTGGGTTGTGAATATCAAAATCCCCCTCCACCTGAGAGGCGACTAGTTGGGAATCAGTGTGGGCTATTAGGTTCTCGACTTCACAGTCAATTGCTAGTCTCAACCCAGCAACAAGGGCCTCGTATTCTGCTATGTTGTTGGTTGCCGGGAACTTGAGTCGAAGCCCGTACTCAAGGGTAACCTTCTGTGGAGAGATTAATAAAATTCCAGCCCCAGCCCCAGAACTCCCTGAAGCTCCATCGACATACAACGTCCAGCATGGAGAAGAAGGTGAAGCACTCGGTTGTACATCAGATACTGGAACGGTGCATTCAACTACGAAATCTGCTAGTGCTTGAGATTTAATATCAGGTCTAGGCAAGTAGCGGATATCAAATTCTCCCAGTTCTACAGACCACTTAACAAGCCTGCCTGATGCTTCTGGTTTCTGCAGAATGCTTTTTAGCTGTAGATTCGTGTAAACTCCAATTAAATGGGCTTGAAAGTAAGGGCGTAGTTTTCTGGCGGAATAAACTAACGTCAATGTTGTCTTATCTGCCAAAGGATAACGTCCCTCTACTTCAGATAAAATCTTACTAACATAGTAGATAGGACGTTGTATAGCATTTTCTTCTCGGACCAGAACCGAACTAATGGCTTGGATAGATACATCCATATAGAAATACAATCTCTCTCCTGGTATTGGTTTAGAAAGTAGTGGCGGGGATGCCAAATACTTTCGCAATTGTTCAAAGGCTTCTTGACATTCATCTGTCCATTGAAACCCGAAGCTATGAGCGCCTCTAAGTATCTTGAAGAAGGGCAGATATTTGTCTCCTGAACGTGCCAGGAAATGGGATAGTGCCACAATTCTCCCATTCAGCCTTTGGACCTCCTTGATGTTCTTTGGCGGCACTATGTCCCTTAGTGCCTTGATCTTCTCCGGATTGGCTTCGATTCCTCTATGGGTTGCCATAAATCCTAAAAACTTTCCAGAAGCGACTCCAAAAGCACATTTAGCGGGGTTGAGTCGCATATTGTAATACCTTAATAAGTGAAACCATTGTTTCAGGTCAGAGATATGTTGTATTTTTGCCAGACTTTTTACCAACATATCGTCTACGTACACCTCCATAGTACGTCCAATAAGGCTTTTGAAAACCTTATTCATGAGACGCTGATAAGTTGCTCCAGCATTTTTGAGCCCGAAGGGCATCACCCGGTAGCAGTACAATCCTTTGTCTGTTTGAAAAGCTGTTGCTTCTTCATCAGCAGGATTCATTTTTATTTGATTGTAGCCAGAGTAGGCATCCATAAAGCTCAACATCTGATGACCAGAGATGGTATCAACTAACTGATCGATGCGAGGGAGCGGAAAACTATCCTTTGGGCAAGCTTTGTTGAGATCAGTGTAATCTATACACATTCTCCAAGCTCCACTCCCCTTCCGTACCATGACAACATTTGCTAACCAAGTAGGATAGTGCACCTCTCGTATGAATCCGGCTTCTAAAAGTTTATCTACTTCTTGTTCAATTGCTTGCTGGCGATCTGGTGCAAAGTTTCGCTTCTTCTGGATAATCGGTTTGCACGTTGGATTGACTTTGAGGGAGTGAACGATCACTTCGGGGTCAATTCCAGGCATATCTGCTGGACTCCATGCAAAAATATCATGATTTTCTCGTAGAAAAGCTGTAAAGTTTTTCTTTTCATCATATGAGAGAAGTGATCCAATTCGCACTGTCTTTGAAGGATGCTCTTCAGATAGATACAGTAGTAAGGTCTTCCACAGGGGAAGCTCTCTGAGGAATATCTTCGCTCCACAGATCAAAGTCCTCGATGCTCAGGGTAATCGTCGGACGAGACTTGATCTGCCTAAGATAGCAGGTTTGTGCTATTTGTTGATCTCCGCATACTACACCGACTCCTGATGGGGTATGGAACTTCAGCTTGAGGTGAGGAATGGATGCGATGATCCCAAAAATTGACTGGAGCGGCCTCCCGAAGATGGCATTATAAGCTGATTCTGACTTTACCACGATGAATTAGATGGAGTGTGTAGTCTGTCGAGAAAATTCTTCAAGGACTACCGGGAGACTGATTATTCCCTCTGCTTATACAGGTCGATTATCAAATCCATATAAAGGATCTGCAGCAGTTGAAGTTTTTCTCTTGAGAGACCCATGTTGAGAAAAGTAGAGTAGAATAGGACATCTACGGAGCTTCCGTTGTCTACAAGAATTCTTTTGACATTGTAACACGGGTCACCAATGCCTGCGTATATGACAAGCGGATCTTGATGGGGGGTTTTTACTCCTTCCAGATCAGAATCATCAAATGTGATGGAATGATCGATACGAGCCTTTTTTGGAGTTGGGTTTTCTTCCACAGTTAGAAAGACTTGGTCGGATAGTAAGGGGCCTCCTGCGATTGTTTTAATTTCGCCAACCGTTATCCGGTTAT
The DNA here is from genome assembly GCA_019925795.1 of Dendrobium chrysotoxum. Lineage (NCBI taxonomy): Eukaryota > Viridiplantae > Streptophyta > Magnoliopsida > Asparagales > Orchidaceae > Dendrobium > Dendrobium chrysotoxum. The sequence goes on along the minus strand of CM034309.1, from coordinate 40,399,526 downwards.
TCACTGGTTGTCTTTGTGGTTGATTCTGCCCCCTAGTGGGACGAGCTTCTTCTCGGGTAGGTGGATTCCCAATAAACTGTCGAAGATAGCCCTGACGGATGAGTCTTTCAATCTCCTCCTTAAGTTGCCTACAGGATTTAGTAGTGTGGCCACGACTACGATGAAAGTGGCAGTACTGATCTTGGTTTCCTGTATTCGGCTTTAAAGGATGCAGCCACTTCACTTTGTCCTGATTTTGAATCGCCATCAACACATTTGCTCGAGATGTGTTGAGCGGAGTGTACTCCTTCTCTTGTCAAGGTTCTCGTCGTGGCAGTGGGGGTCTAGGAGGTAGATTGCTCTTCCCTTGCTTTTTCCGTTGTGATGATGGATTATCCATCTCAGGTGCTCCCTTGCGCTTCCCAGTGGGTTGCTCGAACTATTTTCTATGAGCGTTTATTGCCTCATCTGCTGATATCTGTGCTTCCACACGATGGATCAGATCGGCATATGAATGAACAGTATCGCGCATGAGTGCCGAATAGAAGGGACCAGGATGAAGGCCTCCAAGGAAGACCCCTCGGAGTAGTTCTAGGTCCACTCCCGGAATCTGTCGAGCCTCGGTGGAAAACCGTTGAAAATATTCTTTTAATGTTTCTCCCTCGTTCTGACGGATCCCAGAGAGATGAGAAGAATCCTTAGTAATTCTTCGGTTGGCTACGAACTGTTCGACAAATACTTTGACCAATTTGACAAATGTGGAGATCGTTCAGGCTGGAAGTGAATAGAACCATGTTCGAGCTTGTCCTTTAAGAGTTGCAGGAAAAACCTGGCAAAGGAGAGCGTCTGAGGCTCGTTGAATATGCATGATGGTCCTGTAATGGTCGATGTGTTCGTACGGGTCGGATGTCCCATCGTAGGATTCGATGCTTGGCAGCTTAAAACCAGACGGAATAGGGTGTTGAAGAATGGCTTCCGTCAGGGGTGACGACTCCTGGAAGTCCCACTGACGAAGAGGTTGCCTTACGCCTCCTGTAGGGAACTCCTCCCGGACCAATCGTCGCAGTTCATGGCGTAGGGCATTGTGAGGGAACTCAGCAATGTGAGGTTGGGCTAGCTCCTCAGGGAGGTCTTGAGGAAGGCGAGATTGTCGACCTGAAGGATGGGTAGAACTTGCTGTATCAGCCAGTTCATTATCTTGATGCGACTGCGAACGCCTCCTGAGTGGAGGAAGAGGAATCTCGTCTTGAAGATGTTCGATTTGAACAGCTTCAACTTGTGGTGGATCTCGAGGGAGAAGAATCTCCTCCTGAGTTACTAGGGTCGGTTGTCGAGTCTCTCGCAAGAGTTGTAGGATCTCGTTTTGAGATTCTTCCATCTTTCAAATTCTCTCTTCTAGGGAGGGTCCCGAGGTCCCTTCTCCAGGTGCGTTTTGCCCCCCGGGGTATAAAGAGGCAGATATTGGGCGTCTATGATTCATAGACTGATTTCTGGATTGATGAGAGTGAGAGCGGGAGGCTCCTATGAGGCGACTGCTACGCCTGTTGACCATTGTAGCAATACTTGAAGTTGTGGGATAAGTTTCCCACAGACGGCGCCAAACTGTTGTGGACTCAAATATACGCGGCGATAGATTTTAATTTTCCGTCTCAGCATTGTACGTATATCCAGTACACAAACAGAATTGAAATAGTAACACCAGAATTTTTACGTGGAAAACCCTGGAAAGGGAAAAAACCACGAGGCCACGCCCAGTTGAAAGAGTTCCACTAGTGTTATTTGAAATACACGAGGCTGATTCGTCCTTTAAATTCAGGACGATCAGATTACAATGAGTATCAGTTACAAGGCCAAGCAGAGTTCCGACGTCACTCGAGTGTCGCGCAGAATTCCGACGTCACTTGGAAAGAAGTCCGGCGTCACTCGGGCGTCGGGTAGAATTCTGGCGTCGGGCAGAATTCCGAGGTTGCTCCCGTGTCGGGCAGAGCTCCGGCTTCTCTCGGGCGTCCGGTGGTGTTCCGGCGGAGTTCCGGCGGTGGTCGAGGAGGAGCTGTTCCCTCCTAGGCTTCTCTTCTCTTCTTCTTCTCTTCCTTCTCTTCTTCTCTTCTTGGCTTGAGTTCCCTCTTAAGAGAAATGAGGGGCTATTTATAGTTTTTCTGGAGTGGCATAGCCCGTAAATAGATGAGGGATCAAGGGTAAATAAGGAGTGATCCGGATGAACGGCCGATATTGAATCCCTTGATCGTGAACCATTTATCAAGCAATTGAAGGTCTTAATGATATCAGAATTCTACGATCTTAGGCTCGTTGGATTCGTCTCGTCGAGGCGCTCGATTCAACTATAAGCTCGTCAAAATCCGAGGCCGTTTGGTAACTCAAATTGCTGTTTGATGTTTCCAACAGCGCTTCGGGTATTTGGTTTGGACTTATTTGGGCTCGGATTGAGTCGAATTTGGTGTCGTTGGGTTCGTATTTCCGAGACGCTCAGTTCGACTATAAGCTTGCTGAAATCGGAGTTTAAATGATCTCCGAATTAATTTTTGAAGTTTCCAACTTGAGTTTTTCCTCGAGATTCGTGCCCGATCAAGATAATTTTTTGGCGATATATCAATCATATTATATGAAGTACCTCCATTCTTAATATCTCCATATCAAATAATCCGAATAAGATCAATATTCTATTCTTAATATTGATGGACCGTACTAATAATACTTAATTATAGATTCCTATTATAATAAATAATTATGAATTTGTTTATGTTATTATCCATAATTCAATCCTCTTATATATAATTATATACTAAATTATGATTACATAGATAATCATAGAATAAATGTAATAACAAAATATTATATCAAATAATAATATTCGTACATACTAAACTTGTCTTTACATATTTATTGTAACAGAAAATAGATTACAATAATACTGCTGTATGACACACTTCCTAACAGATACTATCGAAGCCTTACACATGCAGTCGCATCGATCTTGTATCTTTCGAGCAGATTCAAACTCCAGAGAGAAAAAATGATGGTAGAAGAATACTGGGAAAAGAACTCATCAGGCTTTATTTCTATGTAAAACAAAGTATTTACAGTAATACAACGGCTCTCTTGATTCAATTACTGGCAGTAGTTGACCTATCAATCATTTATTAAATGGCTAACTAACTAACTAACAATCATGTATTACATTCTTTTGTTTATTTTTTGTAACAGAAATAAAAGTAAATTTCATTTAGTGAGGTAATATTGAAGCCAATCTGATTCAAATTCATTTCCGGAGGTATTCTTGCGATTCATGCTTATGTCTTTGAGAACAAAGCATTTCTTTTTCTTCCAGATGTCTTGTGTCGGTTGCATCTCTAGTTCTTCTTTGTCATGAATATTTTCCTCTGTTTTATATATTTTCTTCAATTACATGCACTATGAGTTAAATTACTTCAAATTTCTCTCTCTTTTTGCCATAAAATAGCTTGATATTTGGATGTTATGAGGCTTTAGAAGACATCTAAATGCTAAAAAAAATCGTTAGCGCCCATCTCTATTATAGCCCTTTTTATGCATTTGTATTATCCTCAGCATAACTTTATTGATCAAGAAATGACATGAAAAAGATTAGTGATCATAGCTAATCTTACAATTAGATTAAATTTTCTTAAACCTAGTTTTCCTAATCATGTAATTAACTTTCTCTCAGAGCTAACTATTGCTTCATTTGGGATGACTTTCTTATTGCTTTTTAAAGCAGCTTTTTAGTAAAAAAATGTCTATTTCTAAAAAAATTTATACTAAAAAAATTGCTTTAAAAAACATTAAAAAAGCCGTTCCAAACAAAGCCTATGATAAGTTGTCAGCATCAAAACAGAGATAAACAGTTTTTCACATTTGAGTACTCAACTACATAGAGTAACTTCCAAGAAACTAACAAAGGCTAGTTGAATATTTCTTATTAAATAGAAAAAACCTTGGCTATGTTAAGAGAAACTTTTGGCTCAGAAAAGTCGCTGACAACTAAAAATTTTAGCTATAGATGCTTTTTGTTTTAAAAAAGGGATTGATTATTCAAATTTTTTACAACACAATTTGCTTAAAAATAGACTAAAATCAGTCTTTAGCCTATTTTAGATCATTCCATCCTCAAATGATTTCTGACTATTATTAATGTGATTTAGTATTTTAGTCATTAAAATTTGACAAAATCATAGTCACAAGCAAAAGTCATTCATACCAAAAAAATTATGGCTGAAGAGTTAATGGTAATTTTGAAGAAAATTTGAAATTTTTATCAAACTTTTTGAAAAAGTTGCATGACATTTTAAATTTATAAATGAGCCCCTAAAGTCCCTTTGGTATCAAAAGGACAAATTAAAGGCCACATATTAAAAAAAAAAAAAAATCTGCCAAGATTTTCTTATAAACAATTTGGTAATGGGATGAATTTAAATATTATTATTTTTATTTTGATATAAATTATATCAGGTTATTTTGAGATAATTTTTTCCTATATTGAAATAATTGAATTATGAAGTAGATGGCTTTTTTCCACACTGTGTCGCTGTTAGATGTCTATTCCATCACCTCAGGCTAAGCATGTTTGTGGTAGGAAGCTTGAATCAGTTCATCATTGTGCAGCTATATATGAGTCCACTGATACAGCAAATTAATTTGATGGCTCATTAAGCAATTTTGGTGATTGCTTTATAGTCTAAAATTTGTCATCTTGATATGAGAAATCAATGTCAATGATATAGCAGAAGAGAAGATATGAACTATATGGTATTGCTCTTTAAAATAAAGAAATACTGAATGAATTGTTTTGCTATTGGACTGAAAGATATTCCTTAGAGAGATTATTGCGTGCGGAGTCCGGATGGAAGATCGTTCGGATTTTGTGAACTTACATAGTAAATGCACAGCAAAAAATAAAATTATGTATTTGCTGTGTATTTACTGTGTACTCTCATAGAATGCAAACGATTCTTCCGTCCGGACTCAACACATAATAATTTCTCTATTCCTTATTTGATAAAAGAGAGTCAGAAATCGATACTATTTTCAGCTAAATGAAAGCCCTTTTTTCTGTATAATTGACCATATACTCCCCAAAAATAGAAATTACTTGATAACAGGGTGATGGTGGGGAAGGAAATAACTTCTATTCCCCGAATGGTCCTCTTTCTAAACTCTATTGCCTTTAGGTAAAGCTATGCTGTGTGGCCTTTCTTTTTGTGGTCATTTTTACGCAGTCATGCAAAGATATATTGAATATTGCTGATTACTTTTGTTAAGGAAATTTCATGACCGGACAAATATTAGTATTTTGCTGGCAAGACGTCTTGTAAGCTAGCTAATAGCTTGTTTTTTAATTATAAAGTGTACAGTGATCAATAATCATACAATCACAAGGTATGACGACTAATGGACAATGAAGAACTATTGCATTCACTTCACCACATCAACTTCCACATTCCTGTTTGTGATTGACTATTCTAACTCCTCCAATGATTAATCCTCCCTAAAAGAACAAAGAACCGTGAAAGAAGGCAACCTGATTCCTATTGAAGATTCCTTCTTTGTTGTTAAGAATTTTTGAGGGTTTAGTAGCCAATGAGTATATTAGAACTAAACTTTTATTTCACTTCTTATATGGGACTATTCACTACTCTCATTTGAATCTTTGTAATTATATCCTATAATTATGACCATACTACTATTCTAATATCTATGCTATGTATGTAGTACGATTAATCTCCGAACCACATTACATTTATGTCTTTTATAGCCTTCCAGTGATTTCTGACATGTTGGATATAGTGTGAAGCTTGGCCTTCTTTCATTCCAACCACAACTACAACTGGCACATACCAGGACTGCTCATATTAATACACTTCCTACCTGCCCACATTCTTAGCAAACTCTTCTCTTCATTTCCTAAGCTTCCTGCTATTTGTATGATAGTTCTCTTAATCTGTGTTCTTTCTTAAGCAATATGGTCTCTAAGCTCCTCTCTCTAGCACCCCTTGCATCGTTCATTCTGATACTTATAATTTCTACAGTTTTAACTGGTTTCAGCAGCAGCAGCAGCAGCAGCAGCAGGATAATCATTGAGAAGGAAGAAAACAGATGGAGAAGTGGAGATTCTTTTTCTTCTACAGGCTACTACTCCAAGATATCACCATCTCAGATTCTTGATGACAAAAGCTCCATTTATGGAGTTTCTGGAAGAACTGTGCCTCAGGGACCTAACCCACTGCACAATTAATGAGAGTTTTCCGAATTACTTCATATGCCTCGCACAGAGAAAGTGTTCTTGCAGCTTCCTAGTTTTGATAGAGACTGGTAATGTTCACTGTAAGATGAATGCAATTCACACATGTTTTTTTATACTTCTGTAATCCTCTGAAAATATTATTAAGAGAAACTTAAGGTTTATAAACCCAGTCTCCGATTCGATTACAATTTCTTTTCCATCCAATTCATTACTTTTGATATTTTTGATGATTTCGGTGTATAGTTTTGGCTTCTTTTTTTTTTTTTTAACAAAATAGCCAAAACTAGCTGAAAATAAAAATTTCGGATCAAAAGCATCAAAACTAGCTGATAATTGCGCTTCGATCGTTTCAGCCTGGTTATAATAATTTCGGATCAAAAGCATCAAAACTAGCTGAAACTAAGAATTTCAATAAGCTTTTGTTAGATCTCGACCGAAATCCAACTGCTTGGATAGATTAGCTTTGGCTGAAACTTAAAACTAACAACACAAAGATAAATGATGAGCCACCAAAAAAAAAAATTAAAGCTGCAAATACAGAGCTCCTTCTTATCTCAAGCTTGATGTTTCTTATTCAATTTCTGGAACAATTCTTACATTGCCTGAACTGTAAGAAAAGTTTCCTTCATCAGTTCGTTCCTTCTTCTTTCTCCATAATCACCCTCAACTCATTATTTCTATATAATTAAAAGATTACTTCCACATCTAATTCACTCAACTCAACCATTGCTACAAGATCACCCTATTATCAACTAATCTATATGTCAATTACTTTAAAGTTGGACATAGCTTTATCATTAGTGAAAAAAACCATTAATCATTACAGTCTGAAAATGGAAGAAACTGTTATATTAAACAGGATTTCAATAACAGAAGAAAAGCACAACAATAAACATATTTCAATAAATGTTTTTTTTTTCTTGGACTTTTTTTTTAAATAATTAGGATTTTTTTTTTGTGTTGGAGATATTGAAGTTGAAAGCCTTGATACCAGAGTCGGTCTTCATCATCTCATCCCCTTAGTACAAGCAACGGATAAGTTAAATTTATAATTTATATGACATACCAATGGAAGAGCAATCCATCACAAAAGTTAAATTTTGATATGATGAGGGTTGCCAGAGAAAATGGCGGTGACTTAAGTTTTGTTTGGGACAACTTTCTTAGTACTTCTTAAAGTAACTTTTTAACATAAAAATTAAATTTTTGGACTAAAAGCTGCTTTAAGAAACAGTGAGAAAGCCATCCCAAACAAAGCCTTAGACTTTATTTAGGATGGTTTTCTTACTGCTTCGTAAAACAGTTTTTTAGAAAATTTTTGTGCTAAAAAATTGTTTTAAGTAAGAAAGTCATGGAAAATGAAGCCTAAGCTTAATCTTTCTATTTGAAAAATTAGAGCTCGAATGTATAGCAAAGCCTTAGAAACGCAGCATTGATAAAGGTCAAGGCTTTTGTCTGCTTTGCCTTTGAAAGGCATAGCTTACCAAGGACAAGCTGATTAGGAGTTGTGTAGTTTGTGTAGCAGCCAAGAAGAAAGGGCAAGTCACCTCTTTTTAAGCAAAAGCAAAATAGAGATTATTAGAGAGGGATTTTATAAGAATAATTATTTAATAGCCCAATTTTTGTATTTAAGTAAAATGATATACTTCTTAATTTTTAAGATAAAGATCACAATTTTAAATCCAGCTTGTGATATTTTTAATTAAATATTAAGTAGATATTTCTATTTATCTATTTAAATGCGACTATTCTTAATTAATATAATATTTCTACGAAATTTCTATCCTTGAAAAAAAAATGGAAATAATTAACCTATCAAGAAGTTCAAATTAGGTCAACACATAATTGAAAAACAAAAAAGAAAAAAAAAATAAATAGAATACTTATTATACTGAAGCAGGTAAGAAGAGGACGATGAAGATGGGATGGCTCTGCTAGGCCTGGGTAACCTTTTGATGATCTCACCATGCTTCTGTTGCTTGCTGCTAAGTATTTCAACGCAGATTTGCTCAGTTCTAGATATAATTCTGATAAATTTTTCCACACGGCATCCTCCTCAAATTTTAATTGAGAAAGTAAGGATTTCCTTTGTATTTTTAACTTTTTTGAGCTACAGCAGACAATATTTTATTTAATAAAATAAAATTATAACTGTTATAACTAAAGTCTTATAGAATAAAAGAAATGACTTATAAAATATTTAAATTTATCTTTTATTAAAAAGGATAAGTCTTACAACTGAAATATGTTAGAGGATGTTAGCTAAGATGAACTTATCACATATTTCATATTTTGATGAAAAACTTTGATTTGAAGGAGAGGGCCTCAGCCCAGGTGTAAATGTGATGAATCACAAAGTAATTGCAAATGAGATTGATTACCATAAAAAATAAATACCAAAATTTAAGTGGTTTGTCTTAAGTAAGCCTACATTTGCGACCATAGAGATTAAATGATCTACTTAACTTTACAAAAAGTATAGGAAAGATTGCATTTCATTTATTGTTGAAGTTAGTGACAAAGATATCACTTCTTTTAGTTCAGATAAAATGCAATCTGGTGCTACAAAAATGAGGACCATACGTGAAGAAATAGATATTGATGCTCTAGTTTTTCTCTTCACCCATTTTTTGCAAGAGGCCAAATGAGAACTATTCATTGCTATGACCAGGAACTACTCTTACAAGAATTGAAAATATTAATAATTCTTCGTTTTTGAAAAAAGGACACATGTCAGTCCCAAAATCTCTACTTATACCGATAAGTACCAATTTCTTAAGGAATTTCATCGGGGCCCAAAAATTATAAAAAAATGGTAAAACTAAAACACAACGAGATGTTATGGCGAAGACGGTTTGTGATTTGGGCTTATAATGACCCCTGAATAAATTCTTGATTGTTGTAGGTAAAAATATATTTTTCAAAATTTGGAGTTATAACAATCAATCCAAAACTAAACAATTAACCAGAAAAAAATAAGTAAAGTAATTTTCATTGAAATCATACACAACAACGCAACAACAACATCAAGCCTTAATCCCACTACATGGGGTTAGCTACATGAATCTTTTTTTTTTCATTGTGTCCTATTAAGAGTCAAATTCTCATTTAAATCTAATAAAGAAAGGTCATTTCTAATATTTTCTAACCAAGTCTTTTTAGGTCTACCTCTACATTTCTTAACATAGGCCAAATCTAATACATCTACTCTCCAAATAGTGTCATCGAAAGGCCATCATTTTACATGATCAAACCATCTAAGGCAACTCTCTGTAATCTTAGCTATCACTGAAGCTACTCCAACCTTTTCACGAATATACTCGTTTCGTATCCTGTCTCTAAGAGTAAATCCACTCATCCACCTGAGCATCCTCATCTCAACAACACTTAACTTAATATTATGCTTCTCTTTTAATGGCTAACATTCTGCTCCATAAAGCATTGCAGGTCTCACCACCATCTTATAAAATTTTCTCTTAAATTTGAGTGGTACTTTTCTATCACATAACAAATCCAAAGCATTCCTCCACTTCAACCATCCAACTTGAATTCTACTAATAACATCTCTATCTATTTCATCATATTCTGAACAATAGACCAAAGATATCTAAAACGAGTACACTTATTAATGACTTGATCTCTTAAAGTCACAAACCCCCCACTATATCTATTACTACTAAAATTACACTTCATGTATTCGATTTTAGATCTACTTAAATGAAAACCTTTAGACTCTAAGGTTGATCTCCATAATTCGAGTTTACCTTCAACTCCCTCTCTAGTCTTATCAACAATAAGAATATCATCAACAAAAAGTATACACTAAGGTACATCATATTGCAAATATCTAGTAAGAATACCCATGATTAAAGCAAAGAGATAAAGGGCTTAAGGATGATCCTTGATGTAATCCAATTGAAATAGGAAAATACTTGGTCAAACCACCTTGTGTTTGAACACAAGTACTAGATCCTGCATACATATCCCTAATGACTTGAATATAAGCATTATTAACCCCTTTTTTTTCTAGAACTTCCATATCACTTCTCTTGGAACTTTATCATATGCTTTCTCTAAATCAATAAATATCATATGTAGATCCTCCTTATTCTCTCTAAACTTCTCCATCAACCCTCTCAAGAAATGAATAGTTTCCATTCCATAGTAGACATACCCGAGATGAATCCAAATTGATTTTGAAAAACATTAGTATCACATCGATCGTAACATATGCTCCATAACTCTCTCCCAAAGTTTTAAAGTATGACACATCAACTTAATTCCTCTATACTTCGCACAATCTTATGCATCGCATTTATTCTTAAAAATAGGAATCAACACAATCATTCTCTACTCATCTGGCATCTTTTTAGTCTTCAAAATAATATTAAAAAGTTTAGTAAGCCAAGAAATTCCTTCATCTCCTAAACATTTCCACACCTCCATTGGAATGTCATCAGGTCCAATAGTTTTTCCACACTCATTTTCTTTAAAGCCTCTCTAACTTCAGCTTTACTAATATGCCGATAAAAATAAAATCTCTATTTTCATTTAGAGTGCTAAGGTCACTAAAGTCAATCGTATTCTCACAATCTTCTTTGAAAAGCTTAGCAAAATATCACATCCACCTTTATTGAATATCCTCTTCTAAAAATAGCACTTTTGATCTTCATCCTTAATGCAATTCACTTGAACTAAATCTTTACTACTCCCATCTCTTTGTTTGGCTAGCTTATACATATATATTTCACCCTCTTTAGAATCTAATCTATTATATAAATCATTAAAACCTAAAACCTTTACATCACAGATTACTTTCTTAGACATTTCTTAATTTTCAGAGTTTTTACATCTAAACCAATTATTATAACAAAGCTTCTTATTTTTGATATTTTCTTGCACATTTTGATTCCACCACCAACTATTTTTTATTATTAGGAGCTTCTTTTTTGAAACTCCACATTCTTTGCAATATTTTTAATATTACTAGCTACTTTTTCCCACATAACATTCACTTCCTCATACACAGACAAAATCTTAAGATCTCGTATCTTACTCTCAAAAAAAATTTTTTTGTTAGTGTTCTTTAAATGCCACCATCTAATTTTAGAACAATATTTTACTATATTTTTCATATGATGCCCCTTCATCTTAAAGTCCAAAAACTAATAGCGATGTTAGGTACATAAACTTTCACTCAAAATTACTTTACAATCTATGCAACCTAAATGATCTATTTTTCTTATAAAAATAATCAATCTGAGTTTTACTATATCAATTCTTATAATGAGATGCTCATCTCTTTTTTTCAATAAGGTATTAGCAATTACAAAATCATAAGCTAGAACAAAATCTAATATAGTCTTACCACCTTCATTAGTCGCTCCAAACCTGTAGCCACCATGAATACTTTTAAAATATACTACCTCTCTACCAACATGTCCATTTAAATCTCCTCCAATAAAAACTCTTTTTTTAAGAGATATCTTTTGAATTAATTCTTCTACATCATTTCAAAATTTTAATTTTAAACACATATTCGAACTTACTTGAGGAGCATAAACACTTATAATATTAATAATCTTAGCATCAATAATAATCTTCAAAGCTATAATTTCTCTTCAATTCTATCCATTTTTATAACATTATCTTTCAAACTCTTATCTATAATCACACCTACACATTTTTAGTACGACTTCTACTAGAATACCAAAGTTTAAATCCTAAATTATCAATCTCCTTAGCCTTCTCTCCAACCCATTTAGTTTCCTAAATACATAAATTTTTTATCTTTCTATAAATCATAATATCAATTAATTTCATTAATTTATCTGTAAGAGAACCCACATTCCAAGATCTTATCCAAACTCTAGTTTCCAGGACTAGCTTCTTTGCTCATATCCGTCCAATGATGTGGGAACCCTTGCCTATTTAACACTGCACCTGGGCGCCAATGCAGTAGCCATTATACACTTCTCGTTGTATTCAGGCCATACAGTGTGTCGCTTTCAGGGAACACCCTAGCATTAACGTAATGTATTAAATGATTCATGTCATGATTATTTGATAAGTTTTATGCTGGTTGTCGACTACCTAAAGCAACCCTCCACTTTTCTCATTGAGGCTTTGGGACCTGGCAATAGCAATTGAAATCATAGAAGAACAAAAATACAAGAGAATAATATCACCAGGAAGGATCAATGTGTCTCTTCTATACTTCTTCTTCTTTAATTTATAGAGTTGCACAAACAAATACAGACTAACATCCTAATGATTATATATAGTACTTCCCTAGTCTCTCTTAGATTGTACTCTAAGAGAGATCTGAAGAAAATACTCTAAAAAGTACTGAAATTATACAAGTGATTAAACTCTCTTACAAATATAACATAATAAATATTTATAGGAAAACATAAAGTAGGCAACTAGTGCTGTGGCGCTTGAAAGATCGGCGCCGTTGCACCCATAAAATGAACTAATGCCATTGCACTACTGTTTTAGCTCCGTTGCGGTGCTTACCGATGAGGATCAATAACTTAGTGAACAGTTACGTCGTTTCGCTGACAAATCATGTTCTTTGGAAGTTACAACTGCTACGCCGCGGTGTTGTTGACTTTCGAACATTGTGGCGCTAAAGTAATAATTTTAGTGTCGAGGCATGATACATTGTGACACAGCGGCACTTGAAGGCAGTGAACATGGCGCTGCAAAGTTGACTATTTTGACATCGCAACACTATCTAACAGAGAAGTCACCGCCTCCATGTCAATGTTATAGCGCTCCAGTGATGCCTTTGATGGCGTTGTGGCATTGATTTATCTGATGTCACGGCACTGGATGATACTTAATTTTTTTTGCCTTTTTTTATATTTTTTCTGCACAACACAACTAAGCTATATATTATTATTGAATCTATAACACATAAAATAATATATTATTTACACATATCAAACAGCTGCAGAAAATCTCCCGATTGTTGATGTTTTGCTTTCACCAATTGACAGACCTCACATTTAAATATAAAATTTGCTATGTTCTTCTTCAATCCAAGCCACCAGAATGTACCCTTCAATTCACTATACATTTTGTCACTTGCTGAGTGAATAGTGTTAGCATAAATAATGTGCATCGTGTAGAATAATTGATCTCAAATCTCTAGAACTTGGAACCCACAATACGTTCTTATAAAAGATAATACTAGAATCAAATACTCGTAGTTTAGATTTCTTACCAGATTTGATCTGATAAATCAACTTCAGATATTCTACAAAATAACTCGTAGTTTAGATTAAAGACAAGATTATAAAATGGAATAATAACTAGCCATGATTGTACAAAATATCAAAAAAAAAAAAAAGAGACTCAGACAAGATCTTGACTCAGCTACTCAACTGGCTTCTTCCCTTTCCTAGACCTTGAAAACAGAAGGCAGAATACCTATAAGCTAACACAACTCAGCATGCTACACATTTATCAATATAAATTTTCAAATCATATCATTTATTAAATGTATAATTGAGTTTTAAAAAATTTCATAATAATTATTGCATTGAACATAACTACACTTGCAGTTATTAGGAACTTAAGTAAAAAAGAAAATAAATAAACACTTCATATACTAGAGCAGAAAATAACAGATATCCCTCAAGACGTTATACTTTCCCTTAGAAATATATCAAAATTCTATCCCTTATGACTCCATATGCTAGCATAACATAAAATATGCCCTTATAACTCTATGTACTAGCATAACAAAAAGCAGGTCCTTATGACTCCCCTATGTATTCAGGACTAGAACTTCCACCACACATCAAGAACTCCTCTGAATAACTCATTTATATCCAATAAGTATAGAATTCATTGCATTGCAAAAATCAAAGTGTAAAAAAATTCATTTCAGAATTTCACATAATATTATGACGATAAACAACATACTACACTACTATATAGAAATTCAGTATTTTAGAATATAACCAAATTATCAGAGATTGCGCAAAACACTGTTTTAATACTTTAATTGTACTACAACATTATTTTATGGATTCAGGATTATTTTCCAAATGATTAGAAAGGTGCACATTTCAAAACCCACAGTGTAAAATTTCCCGAAAAATGTCTAAATATCTATAATTAGTCTTTACAACATATAAAAAGTTACACAATGGAAACTTTGCTTGTGAAAAGCTATTCTCATTTTTTTGTTATGAACTTATAAATTTAATCAAAAAATTCAAGAAATTTTCGAATTTTTGAAAACTAAGATAGATAAATTGTAACCTACCTCGATCCAGATAACTTTTAGAACTGGACCGTCAGTTGAATATGACCCAAAGCAGCCCAAAATCAACTTTCGCTCTGTAAATCCTCCCCTATATTTCTCTACAGTCGGCTGCCCAAAGGAAATGAAACGAATGAAATAGTAGATTTGTATATTTTTTATTATTAAAATTTGGTCCAGCGCCGCATGGCACCAGGCGCTGCCATACATGCCGCATGCCAAAGCGCAAAGTCAATTTCCAAAAGAATACCTGGGAGCATCTCTGCCACTTAGAAAAGACAAAATGTGGCATATATGTATTTATAATCGGGTAATTAATAAGATCATAATCAAATATCACTTTCCAATTCTACAAGTGGATGACCTACTCGACCAATTGCATGGATCGTCTATCCTCTCAAAGATTGATTAAAGGACCATCACAAGGTTTACATGAGATAGCGAGATGATTTAAAATAAAAGATGGCTGTTACGAGTAGATGGTTATGCCTTCAGAACTCTTCAATGCGCCCAACATTTTTTATGTGATTTATGAACCAAGCCTTTCTGACCTTCCATCTAAAATTTCGTTGTAATCAACTTCAATGATACTTTAGTTTACAACCACAACTTGAACGAACATCTACAGCATATCTAATAAAATTTTGAAGTCTTGAGAACAAAAGTTGTTTGTCAATCTTAATAAACGTCACTTTCTCAAAAATAGGGTAAATTTTCTGTGTTCTGCCATTTCTCAGTAAAGTTTTTGAGGTGGACTGTGATGCCTCAAATGTGGGCATTGGTGCTTTTTTAAGTCAAGGACATCCTTTCTTTTTTTCCAAGGAAAAACTTAAAACAAGTTTTGGAGGATATATTCAAATTATTAGAAAAAATTGTCATAGTTCGAGTGCTAAACCATTACAGCCTTTGACTTGTTGTCAAATGAATTTGTGTTGTTCCATGATCATGAGGCGCTCAAGTACTTATATGTTAAGAATAGTTAAAGAGAAGCTGTGATGCTTCGTTTGAGTTTCTCTTATCATTCTACCATACCCTCGGGCACAAATTTGAAGCTCAAAAGATGGTGGTCGATGTACTAAGGCTTCGTTTGGAAAAGCTCCAGACTATTATTTTTTCTTTGCTTTTAAAAAAATTTTATACTAAAAAATTATTTTAAAAAATAATAAAAAAACTGTCCCATATGAAAATCTAAGTCAACATTATTCACTTCTTCTCACCACTCTCTAAGCTACGATGGTTGGATTTTGTGAGCTCCGAAAATTCTGCCACGGCCTCCGCCCGCTCTTGTTGCTTTCTTTGGGGGGGAGTTTTAACGAATTAAGTTCCGGGGAAAATTTTGGAAGGCAGATGAGTATTATAGATGAGACACTACCCAGAGATTTCGCCCTCATTTTGCGAGGACTTTATGATCTGAGTTCTGGTTTCCTAGGCGCAAGCCCCTATAGTTAATTACCCCCCCCGGTAACGAGAGAGAACTTTCGATTAAGGCTAGTCGTCAATCAGATACGTAGAGATACGTGTTATCTGGCTATAGTAGCAGCATGGGTTTGGGATGTTAAAATCTGGAGAATTTGGGAATTTGGAAGAATGGGAAATTTGGAGATTTAATATTTAAAATTGAAAATTGCACCATCTTGCACTTAAAGCGGATGGTGGGGGAATGGATGATAGACCCGATCAAGATCTCATGGTTCCGTCATCCCGGGCCATCGTGGTCCCTGGTCTACTTAGTCAGAGGAGGTAGTCGACCCAACCTGACAGAAGGATCCTTGTCGGCAGCCATGGGTTGCTTCGTCCAAGGGTACCTTGTAGACCTGGGGTGAATATTTGCCTAAGGGGACAAATTTGAATCCACCTTAGCTAACAGAGGGCTTTGTGCCCTATCGATCATATCCTATTGATTCATATCTCAAGGATTTGATGACATTAGGGAGCATACGGGCTCTGGCCATAACCATAATATAATGGTGCTATTTGGTGGCGACCACCTGGTTCAGAGGGCCCCGAGTCATAACCGTTTATCCTGCAGTGCCATTTGGCGGCGAAACTGCCAGTTAGAGGACTCGTACCACGTCCTTGCTGGCAGGAGATTGTTTGAGAATAAATCCTAGTGATATTTTCGACCAGGCATTAGCTCTATGTGAGCTGAAGTAAATTTTAACTTGTCCACCCCGTCAAATTGTTGTGGAGGGTGGATGGATTTTACTTTAAATGTTTGGATGGGTTGAATTTCAATTTTAAATATTTTGGAGTTTGGGACTGATTTTGAGATTTTGGGATTTTTCAGAAGATTGGATTTTGTAGGGAATTTAGGATTTTAGGAGTTTTGTGGAGTTTTGGATTTTATGAAATTTGAGATTTTTGGGAGGTATTTAAAAGTATTTGTGAATGGACCCCTCCGGTTGAGTTTCACATTCAACACGGCCATCATCGGGGTATGGGGTCATTCATATTTTTGTGTTTTGAACCTTGTCGACTCTGTCTAGTGATTGACAGAGGATCGGGTTTCGTAGGCTTTGTGCCTTTGTTAGTGAATTCTCTTGATTATAGGCCTTGAAGGCCTAATATGAACGTATAAAAATAAATATATAGGTTGCCACAACTGTATATTTATTTGATGGTTCGAACCATGTCAACTCCTATTGACCTTTATAGAAGAATCGGGTTCGAACCTGAATTCACTCATTGACCCGCGCAGCATCCCTAGACGTCACGTGTGTACCAATAACACGCTCGCCGGGGCCCATGCGGGTGTTTGGGAGCATTTTATAAATATTTATTGAACCTTGTCGACTCCTATCTACTTGCATAGGAGGATCGTGTTCAAATTTATTGGCCCGCGCAGCATCCCTAGATGTCATGTGCGTTCCTACGACACGCTCGTCGGGGCTCATGCGGGTTATGATTTTATCTACCCCTTTTGTGTTCCTATGTGTATACAAATTAAGGTGCACATGTGCAGGGGTACTTTTAGAATATTTGTAAACGCCTTCTGTCCGCTTGTATGAATGTTGCGGATCCGGTGGCGTTGCGTTGGGATTTCATTTGGGAATTTGTATGCCTTCTGTCTGCTTGCATGGATGTTGCAGATCCGGTGGCATTGTGTAGCAGCTTGTATGCTGCTTTAATACAGGTAGATTGTCGTGCACTACCGATTGCTTTCTGCAGGTAGATTATAGTGCACTAACGAATCTCCTGCTTTTGGGCATGATGGGTTTCCCACAGTAACTAGTGAGCATTCGCACTTGATATATTTACTTTGTATTTGGCTTGTCGGCAATAGATTGGATGTACTAAGAGTTTTCTACAACAGCTTGTAAAAGCTCGTACTTGCCGTAACCCCTCTGCATCTGCTTGCGAGTGGTATGTTAAATATAGGACCATTGTTCATCAAGGATTTGCAAGTCTTGATATCCATATCCAACTCGATGTTCAGAACCTGGTTGAACTGAGATTCACTTGCTCTATGGTGATTTGATCTGGCTTTCTCTTCCCAGAACTCGTATAGGAATTAGTGGGAAAGCTTTTTGACTATGTCATCATTATCATTTTCCGCTGTTGGCTTAAAGGAGAGACTCAATCATTTCAATCTTGTATGACTATGTCTTTACTGATGTCATATACCTTGAGATAAGTTATTGTTGTCTCGAAAAGAGCTCTTTTCAAGATCTATAGTGTTGTGAACCTCTACAAGATGTAACATCTATAATCAAATAATTGACTTTCAAGATGACTAGAGGTATCTGAGCATACTAGTCATTTTCAGTGCTTGTGGATGTCAGAACTATTATATCTTCTTCATTCTTACAGGAACTGTACTTCGTACATTGAGTTATCTTCATACCTCCTCATACTCGCAGCATCTCAATCACCGTTGCTGTAGGCATATTCGTCCCGCGTACTGACATGTGATTGTCAAAGGATCAATGTAGTCACCTAATTTTTGGATGATTGTTAACTGCAAAGTGGTTTTAACCTCTATTGCACATCATTCGTTGTCATCGGTAGATGGACTACTCCATGCAGTATATCTTTTAAGATCATTTACAGATGTGTGTATTTGTGTCCATAGGAGATTCGTTGTATTCACGGTATATCCATTGTTGTTGTCCACAAATGTGTAATATCATCCATCTTTGCTTATAGAGAATGATTGTGTTCACCATAGTTTCTTGGACGTACTTATAGAAGGGTCATTACACTAGCATCATACCCACCTTCCTCATTCGTAGGTGGTCGTTGATTGTGCTTGCTTGCAAGGGACTGGTCGTTCACTATCAACTGACAATACTATCATCTCAATCTACAGGAGAACTGCTGATTTCAATAATGTATATAGGAGTGCATTCTGCAACTATTTGTTGTTTTTACCGTTTGAGTTCTCTCTCAAGTTCTATTCTTTGTATAGATTTGGACCCAAATCTAGTTCTTGCTTGAGTTCGAACCCGGTATATGTTTCATATATTCGTCCAAATCTTCTATGACCTTTGAAGGTTCAATCCCTTGTTCGATTTGTTCATGTTTGGTTGAAGTTCCTTGTTCTTTAGTTCTTTTTAGATCCATGTCAAGTTCAGTGTCGAATTGAAGTCCTTCTTGGTTGGGTTTTGATTCAAGTTCTTTGCAATGCAAATCTGAGCCCAATTCAAGCTCATATCCAATGTAGCCTTGTTCAATTCAAGTTCAAACTTATATTCGAATCATGGTTCAAATTATTAGAGACTTGATTAGCTCAGAATTTGGTTTAAATATTTCATTTATTTATTTGAATTTAGTTCATTTGAGTTCGTTGTGCTCAACCAAATTCGGTCCAAATGTCCCATTTTGTTCAAGTCCTCAAAATCTTTAAATGAAATTTCGGCAGCCTCCCGGCGTCTCCCCCGTTTAGGGAAAAAACCAAGAGGCCGCCTTCCCCTCCACGCGACGTGCGCGCTTCAGGTAGATGTCCGTAGACACCACGGCAGCAAATTTTTCTTCAATCCCCGCCCGCTACATGAGCGTTTAGGGGTCTCGGGCACTTGTTGCAAAGAAACACAGGATTTCCCCACATGTGGGTACTTAATTTTGTCCCCCTTCACGCTACATGAGCGGTCCGGGGATTACCCACCTCGTCACGAGCGCCGCACCGGTTTCCCACCCTACTACGCTACGTGAGCGCGTATGGGGTTTACCTGTTCGTCGCAAGCGTCGAGGGCGGGGTTTAAGGCGATTTCCCGCCTCGTCGTAGGCGTCGCGCTAGCTTCCCTCCCTACTACGCTACGTGAGCGCGTAGGGGGTTTGCCAGCTCGCCGCTAATGACCAGAAGGGAATCTAGGTTTAGAAATCATACATTTGCAAGTAGACCGGCGGTGGAGGCTTGTGGCACGAGGCAAGAGAGGGAGGCAAGAGCACTCTGTTTTTTTTTTTTTTACCCAAAAAGAGCATTTTTTTTAATCTTTAGTTAATTATATTTAATTATAATTAATTAGAGTAATTAATTATAATCATTATGATTAACTAAAAGAAATAAATTTAACTTCAATTAATTATAACAGATCAATATTAATTAATCTTTAATAAGTTAATTAATATTAATTAATCATAATTAATTAAAAGGAATAATAATTAATTAAAATTAACTTTAATTAAAATTTATTATAATTAATTAAAATTAATTATAATAATTCAATTAAAGTTAACTATGATTAATTATAATAATAGTTAATTAACTAAAATAGATACAACAGAAATTAATTAACATTAATTAAAATTAATTAATCATTAATTTTAATTAATGTCATTTAGTATCTCTCCCTCTACTCTCTGATTCGGCAGGGGACCTGAGGGAATCGGCCGAAGAAGCGTGCGAAAGGTAAGAAAGTTACCCTTACAGCAGGCGAGCTCCCGTCACAGCTTCCGATCAAAATGTCGAAGCTTCCGACTCAACAGAGAGGGGGAGCCGTAGGAAGGGCGAAATCGAACAGCAGCAACGGAGGAACTGAGGGAGCGTATGCGAGCTCCAGTCGCTATTTCTGATTCGACTAGGACGGAACGCCGTAGGTGGAGCGAAGTCGTTCGGCCACGAAGGAGGGAAGAAGGGCTCCGTCGGGCAAGAGAGCTAGGGTATTCGACTGTGAGATTCGATCGTGGGAGCTGTAGGCGTCGGAGCTTGGGATCGGGATCGGAAAAGCAAGAGTCGGCTTCGGCGTCGGCGTGAGATAAGGGCGTCGGCTTCAGTGGATCAGAAGTAGCAACGGATTTGATCGGAGAAGGAAGAGGCCGGAGGTTGCGGCTAGACGAGGGGGAGATCGGGACAGAGGAGGAGGTTGGACACGGGAGTTCTGCGACAGGAAGGATTTCGGAAGAACAAATGAGCCGAGAAGGCTTCCTTCCTTCGGTATTTAACGACGAGAAGGCAAGGGGGTGGGTCGTGCCGAGGCGGGCTTCGTACGCGAGGTACGCCTGCAACGGCGCCGAATCGGCGGGATTTCGGCAGGATTCGAGGATGACCTGACAAAGGTATGAAATTTTTTTTTTTTTTTTGGTTTGGTCTGCTTGAGGTCAACAGATTTGAAGCAGTAAAGAACTCTATTGGGAAGATGTTGATTTTGGAGAAATCTAACAGCAATGAAATACAAGAACATATTGACCATACCACCTTAACAATGACTGTATTTTGCAGAATTTGCCTCCGCACCTATGTGTTCTTTGTGAGAAGCCATTTTGATTGAATACCATGTTGAAGGACTAGACTTTGGAAGACACAAGACCCTGACACTTGTGCAAGAGAAAATTTACTTATCACCTATACATGTTAATCAGCATATAAAAAAAATGAAGGTTTTCATGTTGCCAAGTTCCGTAAACAGAAGCCGGGGATATATCATCCATTGCCAGTTCTCGATCCTCCATGGCTCAAATTCAAGATGGATTTTGTTGTTGACCTCCCCCATACACAACAACATAAAGATTCAAAGCGGACTAATTCTCCAAGATGACTTATTTTCGTGCAATGACATAAAAATGACGCTGCATATATTGTCAAACTACATCTTTGTGAGATTGTGTAATTCATGATATTTTGAATATTATAAATTTTGATGACAATGCATCACTTTTGGAAGACCTTATGGTGAAGGATATTGTTTGGTCGATCATCCAAATTGATTGATGGACAGAAATGCTTTTAACCGAGGTTTCCAAAGTGTTGGCAAAGCTAGACATTTAAGAATATACAACCAAGACTTCCAAAATTTGTGCAAAAGTTATTTCATGGCCTAGAATATCCAAGAGTGGGATCAGACATTAGCTCAAGAAAAAATTATATATAACATATCATCAGGTCAAAACGCTAATCGAAGAAGTCACTTCGAAGTTATGTATGGTCGCCCCAGCCTTCTGTCAAACTCGTTCCAAAATCCATTGTCATAGAGTTTAGTACAGATGTTCGTAAAAGAGTTGGAGAGATTAAAGTTATACCAACAAGTTTGCGACGTTATTGAAAAGCGAAGTACAAAGCTCCAGTAATAGGCCAACAAGTTTCAGAAGCCAACAACCTTAACGGAATAAGACCTAATGTGAGTTCACCCTAAGAAAAGAGAAATTTCCATCAGGGTCATATGCTAAACTCAAACTAAGGGCTGATGAACTTTTTTGGATAAATCCCACGCATCAACAAAATTCCTACAGAATCAAGCTACCTGGAGATTGCACTGTTTCACTTTTATGCCCCAGATTTGTTGCCATAATATAACCTAGCAGCAACTTATGACGTTCAAGGATGAGACTTATCCAACTCAGGGAGATTAATATGGGTCCACAATTGGGCAGCGCCACATATTAAATCAGCTTCCTTAACTAGGGTGCCAACACCTAGGTGCCTATCTGTTGTCTGTAAGATCTGCTTGAAATTTGTTTGTTATGAAAATTCTTAATATTTGCTCCTTGTATTAGCCTTTCTAAAGTCATTTGATAGTTATTTTTTTCTCTAAAAAATTTGAATGTGGAAGAGATCTGCTATAAATGGAGGGTAATTATAATGTCATAAAATAATTTTTGACAAATATAATTCCAGTTGTGCTTTTCCAAATTTCAGAGTATTATTCTTCTTGTACACTATCCTAGTAAGGTATTTTAACTTCGCAAAGATATACTTTTTGGTTGTTGTAGTACTGCAGTCTATCTTAATATTTGCATGCAAATCTGTCTTTGTTCCCAAATGACGTATTTGAACTTTCGCATGATACAAACAAAAACCGAAATACACTCTTCTAACGCCCCATACTATCACCTCAGTCAGGCTATCTTTTACCTCCTAAGTCGATTAAATCATAGCTTATAAAGAACCTTGCAAATAAATTTGTCAAACTGAGCATATTTAGTCCAATTCACTGATTCTTTTTAATTCTCAAAGATTGCAGTACTTAACATAATACAGTTGCTCTAACAAATATAATTGCATTATATTTGTTGTAAATAGGCCAAATAAAGTGTTTGCTAAATGGTTGTAAGAAAAAATATCTACGACATTGCTTGAACAAGAAATTTTGACTGGCTTAAATGAACTTTCACTCGATACAAATTTAGAGTCTCCAACTCAGAAATTACCGGATACAAATGATTACTTGAAGCAAATCACTCGAGTTAAGGCATGCTAAAGATTTTAGCTCAAACTAAGTTCTATCACTAGTGCATCTATCACAAAATCTTAATTCACCGTTGAAAACCAAAAGCAAACAAGTAGTTCATAAACCTATGACGGCTAACCCTGGCGCCCTCTATGATCAAGTCATCTGCTTTAACTAATTCATAACATGCATTTATATCAAGAGCTGATTAACCCAACCCGAAACTACTCACCCCACTAATTTAAAGCTGAGTTGGATGAGCCAATCATCTTTAATTTCTTTTCCTGGCCAAACTTTTACTTTTCATTTACAAAGCTTTTTTTTTCCCCCTTATCATCCCGGTTTTGATTTCCACCCCATTGATATGGTCACTCCATGCATTATTTGCTGCAGACTTTCGGCCATCTTTATGTAATTACCTAGCTTATTTTAATTGGCAGTGCCAAGGTTTTGCTTCATCTCAAACCCACCCGAGCCTACAAAAAAATCCTTATTGATCCATTTAATTTGAACCAGTGGGAACTCTTCCTTCTCCCATTATCCAATCTCCAAATAATGACACACTGTATTAACCCTTCACTTTAAGTTAGAGGACATAAGAGTTACTACTACATTTATGATTAGTCACAACATTCTTCTCTCAAGGCCTTGTAGTATATAATTTGCATTACTGTTGTTACTTTTTTTGCACTAGCTTTCAATTTTTTTATTTATTCCTATTAAGTTACAAGCATGAAATTTCTTATTGCCTTCTTCGCCACTTTAAAAGAAAGACACAATTCACTCTTTTCTTCAAATTGTCCTAAGACTTGATATCCTTAGTTGACACGCAAGTTTGTGCCTACGAGGTCATAACAATGTTAAATAAACTTATTCTAAGAGATTTCCCCAGTTGAAAGTCCTGGGCTTCAAGATATTTTATTATTGCAAAAGAATCTTAGAACCCTACAGATTATATGATCCATCACAAACACCCTGCATCCCATTTTGACTATTTCTTTTGGGCCTTAAATTGGTGTCTAAGGATCAGCCATGGAGATCAAGAATTTTTTCTAAGAATTGCACATCCACAAGTTCATCTTTTCAGTTAATTTACCTTTGAATCCAAATGTTCTCCAAGCTCATTGTTTGATTTTAGGATGGAACAAAGTTCGAGGCTTTTACATTCTAGAGATTAGAGACCTCTTTCAAACTCCAACCAATAAAGGCATGGCCCTTTAATCCGATTACGTGTCTTGTTTATCTAAAATTTGGGTAAATTATCATAGATCCAACAGATCCGAATCAAGCTGGACTCAATTCAAATTTGCTTGCTAAGCCACCACGGTTGATTTCAATCTGACCAAAATATCAATCCAATTTTTTAATGATCTACAAGTCAAATTTGCATATACCATGAATTTTCTTAATGATGGGGCAAAGACACTGCTCATTACTTAGGCACCACAATTCTCACAACCACACATTCATCTTCGTTTCTTTGCATGATCAAATTTCTCCACATAATCAACAAATTTTTACAGGGAGCAACCACATTAAACACAGAATAGGTTCAAATAGAAAGAAAAAAAAACCCAGACAAATGCCTCTTCTCAAATAAAGGAGCCTAAATCGATGTAAAACTGGTATCCATACATCTAAAATTCTCAGATAACCCAAGCCAAGCTTCTCTTAACTAGATTATTAAAACTAGAATCAGGGGGAAAATTGGAGAAGAATAGCCTCAATTAAATTTTAACTCAAAAAATAAGACAACATTTGATCTGCAAGACATAAAGCTAAAATTAACCTGAGACAATTTCTTTCCTAAATTAAGGAGAAGGAGTTCAAACTCAAGCGCCTTCTTCTTAGACAAAAAATTTAATTAAACAAAATTATAACAGGATAGAATACCTATTTTGATCTAGTCGTAAAAGAACGTGCTTTATTCCAAAATGACTCAAACTTTCCATTTCTCCACCGATGTTAAATGAAAATTCCAATCAAGAACTTTAAAAGCAAAAGAATTCATCAGAATCTGGAAAAAACCTATCACCAAACGAGAAATTATACAGAGAAATCAATTCTTATAAAAATGTATCGCCGCCAACGGAACACCAGAAAACCAACCAACAGTTTACCCTAAACAAAAAGTAGGAGTGAAATGGAATAGAATAGCATCAAACGGGCGGAAGCTTGTCCGCATAAGCGTTCTCCTCAGGCCCGTCGTGGACCATCGGCTTAGTGAACATTAGGGGGCGATCCTTCGCCTCCTCATCTTCGTCGGAGTCGTTCGTACTCAGGTTTATGCAGGAACACCGCTCCAGAGAAGCGAAGAACGCCGAGGCTACGCTCGTGCCAAGCCAATTCGCCATACGATCGAGCTTCTCGCAGGATACGAAGCTCGAATTCTCCATCTTCGCCAGGTAAAATTGATGGATCACGATCGCAAATGAATCAATGGAGGCTTAGAAACAGAGATTCTCGAACCCTATGAGAGAGAGAAATAGGGAAAGGTAGACAGAGATGCCGTGAATCAGAAACCAATGAGAGAGAGAAATAGGAAGAGGGAGACGGAGATATCGTGAATCATAGCTAAAGGCTTAAAATATCGCATTTTGTTAGTTTCGCTAATTTTTTAATTGAATTTAGATTAAAATTTCGATTGTTTTTATTTATTAAATATAATAAAATTGAAAAGAATAATCTAATTTAATGAAATTATAATACAAATAAAATTTATTTAAATTATATTGTAATTATATTAAAAATTTGGTAAGAAATAAAAAATTTTAGTGAAATTTCAAGTTCACACAAATTTTTGTATAGAGTTTATCTAAATTAAATCATAATCCTTAAATTTTAATTGAAATTATTAAAATTTCTTGAAACAAAAAATATTAATAATATCTGAATAGTTTTAATCGAAATTGAATTAAAATATTAAAATGAAAAAAATTGACTTTTGATCAAAATGATTGTCAAAACTAATATAAATTATGATTGATTCTATTTCAAAGAAAATCATATAATTAAATTAAATTGAATAATATTTGAACATATGTCTATCAAAGTTGATATCATAGGCAATGAAAATTAGATCTATGATGGAATTTTCTTCAATTCCTAATATAATATTTGTCATTGTCATTAGAAAAAAATTTCAATCAAGTTTCGAAAAGATATTATTAGAAATATTTATAAAATAGTTGGCTTGCTTGTTGAATAAGTTTGGTTTAATTCTATATAACATAGTATATTTAGAGAGCGGGGGGGGGGGGGGGGGGGGGGGGGGGGTTAAGTTAAGTAATTATTGGTGTTGCCTCGAATTTAGCTCTACCTTTCATCACAAGAAAATGGGTCAATAGCGACAAAAAGAAAATGGTCGCTAAAGATATCTTTTAGCTATCAAAAGTAACTAAGGCCTCTAAATAATAAGAAAACTTGATATTATACACCAAAAATTTAAAAAAAATTGGCTTATAATTTTTTTGCTAAAAGTGTAGAGAATTTTTTTTCCTATTTGTTTATATCCTTAATCGTCGTACGCTTCGCAGATATGTCGGGGGTCCAAGAGGACAGCGTCTCCTAGCGAAAATTTTGGTCATAAGAATATTTTTAGAATTCAATTTAATAAATAAAATGATTAATTCTCTTTGTATTTGGTTCATCGTTCCCTAACAATAATACCTCTACATAATATGTTTAATTATACTGTAGGCAATTGCTTAAAGACTACCATTCATTCGGTGATAGTATTTTAATAAATTATATTTCATCAATGCAAGATAAGAGCTATGAATGTGATGGGCACTTAGCCATATAACTATTCAATTATGACCTTTAACTCTATGTGGGTTATACCTACATCGTACCTTATCATTCTTCTCCTTTGAAAGCCTTCTATATTTTTGGATGGTCACCCTTAGGCTTCACTAATGGGGATAATACTACAAATTTTTTTTTTAATTTCATCTGGATCCTCACATGTCTTCTTTTCCTACTTGATATATATTTTCAATTTATGCAGCTAATCATATATCTTGTATATAGAATGTTGAATATCAGGTCATATGGTTTAAAGTGATTAATGGGATAGATGATCATACTGTACTCTTATTCAGGAGCTTCCCTAATACTATTAATGGTCTAGCACTGCAGCAATTTACTTCAAAACTTTCATATTTTTCAAATAAATTCATTTCACACTTTTAAATTATTATAGTAGTGTATTATCTCCAATTTTAGATTAAAATGTCTCCTAATAACATCTATCACGTTGCATATAAGACCAATGAGATTGTTAAAGAAATATTTCTCTATATATTCAATCATTTGCTCAATTTCTTAGAGAATCTCCAACCATCATGCATGTCTTCCTTCCATTCTCCTCCACATAACATAAGATTATTAATGATAATTTACATTAAAAAAATATTTCGATAGTCTGTGCTTCATTATTCTTTGAATATAGATTAAATTTTACTGAATCATATTCAAACATATTTGAACATTGATCGACAATAATCAACTAATGATTAAATTGTGGTTGAATATACTCAATATGCAATCAAACTATATTCTAAGACATGATCTTTTATCTTTTTTAGACCGAGTTAAAACATCTATCTACTTAAAACATGATCATACATTGTCATTGAATGATGTTCGAACAATATTATACGAATAAGGATCCAACAACAAAGTGTCTGACATCTTGAACTTTACTCGATCATAGTTCAAATTAACAAGATTCAAACATAATTCACACATATTTTAATAAGTAAGCAAACACACTTTTTGATTCTCTATTTAGTCAAAATTGCCTAATGTACGTTACATGGTAGAAACTCAAAAAAATGTTGCCCATGCATGTTTAAGTTGCCAATGAACGAAGAACCTTAACTTCACCAATGCGGTCTCTCGTGAGTGAAGAAATTTGAACAAAGATATGATAATGATGATGATGATAGCAAATAAAATTAGCTGAGGTTATTTTGGTCATCAAAGAATATTTTGGAATATTTTCTCTGTAAACTAAACAATTTATATATTTATCTAATTTGTTTATTATGGGACATATAAACTCAAATTTTCTATTTTTTTTTCTAATTATTGAATCATACAATAAATCTTATTTTGATGTGAATTTCATCATTAATTTATTCGTACTATTTCGAACTGTATGGAACGGAGACGTCGTCGACAGATCAGTGGGCTTAAATATTCAAAAGATGAGATCGGATCAACGAATGAGTATTTGTCGTTTATTACCATTTGGCATCATAGTGTACATAAACGTAAAAATAGGTTTTTTAAATTGAAGAATGACGCATACAAGTTAAAGAAGAAGGAGAAGAAAAGAACAAATCATGAATGCATCCAAGTTTCTATTTTGATCATTCAATATAGGTGATCATAATAAGTTTCTTATAATTTTTCTAAAAATCATTTTATTTTTTTAAAGTTGATTTTAATCACCCAATTCATATTAAAGGGCTATTTGATTTGTTGAAAAGAAAATGTAGAATAAAAATATATAGTGCAAAATAAATTTAGTGGGTTTGAAGTATTTTAGAACTATTTGAAATGCAGAAGATAAATTTTTTTTGTGTTTGACTAGAAGTAAAATGAATTATTAAAGCTAGTACCTGTGGCCAGAGTGGCGGCGACTGGGCTAGCAACAGTATGCAGTGGCTGCTAGGGCAATGCTGGTGGCAACGAGTGGCGAAGAATTTACAGAAGTTGATTAAATAGATTGATTTTAGAAATAAAAAATAATAATAATAAACAAGAGTTTGAATTCTAAATTCATGGATGAAATACTTTGCATTTGAAATATAATATATCAAAGAGCCACATTTTTCAAAACTTATGTGTTTGATCTATTTTATACCAGCTATGAAGTGAACTAGATAGCATCACATTATCTAATGATATCAAAATAAATGATTTAAAATATGTATTTTATATTAGATTAGTTAACATTTATAATTTTTTTAATATCATTTATGAATTTGAGTGCCATTTAAATAAATATAAAATTAATACATAAGTGTTGCGTTCTGAAAAATTCGCGGCGGTAGAGAGAAATGGATTTTAGCGTTCTAGTTTTGTATGAAGATGCAACACATAAATAGATAAAAGATGAAAGTGTAGCATTCATAAGAGACACCAAAGTTTTAACATATATGAAAACCTCTGAAAAGGAAGAAAAATCACGGGGCCTGACAACGTTTAAATGAATCCACTAGATTGATAGTTGATTACAACTAATCTCCCTCCTCGGAAGAGAGTGTTGGCTTAAGGTAGAAAATACATATTATATATAGCTCGTTACATGGTAGCTATTCTTAAAAGACTATTAACATGTTTGTTTGGTCAACAGGACTGTAGTCGTGCGATGGTGCTTGAAGGGACTGTAGTTGGCGAGCGATGGGAGGTCGGAGGGATCGTAGTCGACGGGTAACATTGGTTGGAGGGACTATAGTCAGCGGGTGATAGTGGTCGGACAGACCGTAGTTGACGGGCGACGGTGGTTGGAAGGACCATAGTTAGTGAGCGACGGTGGTCCGACCGACTATGGTCCAAGGGATCGTAGTCGGCATGTGGTGGAGGTCGCATGGTCGGCTGGCAATGTTGGTC
Source organism: Dendrobium chrysotoxum (assembly GCA_019925795.1). Classification (NCBI taxonomy): domain Eukaryota; kingdom Viridiplantae; phylum Streptophyta; class Magnoliopsida; order Asparagales; family Orchidaceae; genus Dendrobium; species Dendrobium chrysotoxum. Next base: position 40,369,765 of record CM034309.1, on the reverse strand, counting down.
GGAGGGACCGTAGTTAGTGGGCAACAGAGGACGGAGGGACTATGGTCGGCCGACGATGGTGGTCAGAGGGACTACAGTGAGTGGGCAATAAGAGGTCGGAGGGACCGTGGTTGAAGGCGAAGGTGGTCGAAGGGACCATAGTCGGCGAGCAACATTGGTCGGAGGGACCGTAGTCGTGGGGCGATGGTTGTCGGACCAACCATAGTTGACAAGCGATGGTTGTCAGAAGGATTGTAATCGGTGGGAGACGGTGGTTCGAGGGATCGTAGTCGGCATGTGGCTGAGGTCGCAAGGATGACATGTAACATTGGTCGGAGGGACCGTAGTCGACGATTAATGAAGATCAGAGGGATCGTAGTCGATGAGTGATGGAGGTCGGAGGGACCATGGTCGAAGGGCGAAGGTGGTCGGCGGGACCATAATTGGCGGGCGATGATGGTAGCATGGATTAGAGTCGGTGGGCGATGGTGGTTGCAGGGACCCAAGTCTATGGGCGACGGTGGTCGAAGGGACTGTAATTAGAGAGAGATGATGGTCGGAGGGACCGTAATCGACGGGCGACACTGGTCGGAAGGACCGTAGTCGGCGGACGATGGTAGTCCAGGGATCGTAGTAGGTGGTCGAGCGAACGTCTGGAGGTGCTAGGTAGCTGAGTGGAAGTCTGGCGGCAGTCGAGGGTTGGGGGGTGGCTCGGCGACGATCAAAGGAGGTTCGTTGGTGATGGTTTTGGAGCTCTTGAAACCTCTGAGTTCTCTCCCATCTCCAGCCAAATGTCCAAGCACCAAGCCCTTTTATGTGAGAAATGGATGTCTATTTATAGATTTTTTAGAGTGGTATGCCCCTTAAATATAGAGAAGATCTCGGGTGAGTTCAGAGTGCTCCATTAGGTGGCCCTTTATTAATTCCCCTTTTATAGGCGTTGTTCAAGTGTTTAAGGGCCTTAATGATGTCAGAATTCAGCAATCTAGAGCTTATTGGATTTATCTCGTCGAGTCGCTCGATTCGAATATAAAAAAGTTATATTTGAATATCGTTTGGTCATTCAATTTAGACTTTAAACCTTTCAAATAAGCTTCTGACCCCCAGTTTGGACTCATTTGGGCTCGGATTAGACCGATTTTAGTGTCGTTGGGTTTGTCTCTTTGTGACATTTAGTTTGACTATATGTTTGCTAAAATTGGAGTTCATATGATCCCGGATTTAATTTTGAAAGTTTTCAACTTCAATATGCCTTGAGATTCGTGCACGATCAAGATAATTTTTGAATTATTTCCTTATTACACTCCTTACACTAATTTAATTTTTAAACCAGCTCCAATTTAAAATGCCACCCATTAAAAATGTATTAACTTAAAATTCTTTGATTGATCACTATTTATTGTGAAGCAATTTAGCATTTTGTATTATTTTTTATTTATATTAAATAGCTATTTCTATATCAAATTAATATCTTTTTTATTTTTGTTTTAAATGAGTACCCTAATTTTACCAACCATCCACATGATGCATACCTACTATTTTGAATTTGATTATTGCCTTAAGATATCTAATCATTATTTTCATATATATATATATATATATATTACACGTTTGATAATAATTATCAATTTCTAGATTAAGTAGACTAATTTTAAGGGAATTTTGATTAAGACTTCAGCTTCATTTGAGATAACTTTCATATTGTTTTATTTTTTAGACCGTTGTCATAATTTTATTTTGATGTTTTTGAAGAAATTTTGCCTTAAGAATTTATTTTTTTTATAACAGTTTTAAAAAATTAATTTTTCTACAACAATTTTTCAATACAATTAAAAAAAAAAAAGTAAAAAACCATCTCAAATGAAGAGTCTATAGTAGGAGGGATTATTACGATAGTAGGCTTTATGGGATTTAAAGCTCGCCAATTGTCCATACCGAATGAGGAGTTTTTAACCGGCCTTTGTATAATTCGTCATATTAAGCGGCAAATTAAAGTCAAATTATTGAGTTGTAATCCGCGAAAATTGTGTTTTTATGATGAATTTTTCCATTCAAATTTTAGTACGCAATTTTTTTTTTTTCTGTGCAATAGCTAATGTGTTCACATTCTGATATGTATTTTATAGAAAGGTTTTTTATAAATAATGCGTAAATTCTTCTGATTTTGCCTAATTTTTTTCCAGCATGAATATTCTTAAAAACTACCCTGCAGAGCCTCCAACTTCAAGATACAATAAGAAGTGATATATCACAAAAAATTATCTCGATCGGGGACGAATCTCGAGACATATCTATACAATAAACTTTTTAAATTAAAATAGGAATCATCCAGCTCTGATTTCAACAAACTTATAGTCAAATTGAACATCTCGACAAGATGAACCCAACGACACCAAAATTAGTCTAATCCGAGCCCAAATGACTCCAAATCAAGGGTTCAAGCATATTTGGAGGTTCAAAGCATTAATTGGATAACCAAATGATTGTCGAATATGACATACTTATAGTCAAATCAAGCGGCTCGACGAGACAATTCCAACGAGTCCGAGATCGCTTAATTCCAACATCATTAAGGCACATAAATGCTTGATAAACGCTTTATGATCTAGGGAATCACTATCAGCTATTCGATGGAACACTTCAGATATGCCCTTGATCTTCTCCATATTTACAAGTCATGTCACTCTCAAAAAACTATAAATAGCCCTCCATTTTTCACATGAAAGAGGGAGGAAGTGAAGAGAAAAATTGGGAGTTCTTTTGCCAGTTGCCACTGATCACCATCGACGTTCTTCCCGACTACCGACTGTTGCTGGACTTCTGCCTGTTCGTTGGCCGCCTCTGGATTTCTTCCCGACCACCGACGTTCTTACTGACCACTGATTGTTGTTGGACTTCTGCCCTTTGTTGGCCGCCGCCGGATTTTTTGGCAACTACCGACCATTGCCAAACTTCTACTCATTCTAGGTCCATCACCATATCTTTACACCAAGAAAACCCGTCTGAAGATTAACAAAACTATACAATACATTGTATTCTCCCTATCATTGGGATAAAGGACATATTGACTTTTGTAATAGACTCAAATATTAGTGGAATAGTTTCGATTGGGCAAGGTCCCGTAGTTTTTCCCTTTCTCAGGATTTTCCCCGTAAAAATCTCGATGTTTTTTTTATCATTTGCTTTTGTGCTGAGATTTTCATACATCGCTAAGACAAAATAATTCCACTCTACCGTTGCGAAATTTTCAACCCGCAACAAAAAGTTTACAGGGTTTATATTTCTGAGAGGAGGACCACTTTGACTTTCATGGAGCGTTTCTAACTGTTACTTTAAAATTGTAATTTAATGACAGCAATGTTTTTCAAATATTTAACATATATTTTCTAATGACAAAAAAATCGATGCCAGAAAATAGAGTAAATGATATGTTGCAATAAAATTTAATTGATCTACACAAATCTTAAGGTAGTATTTGATTTGAAAGCATACATAATTAAATTTAGGACCACTCTATCACTTATTTTAACAAATTTATTGTCAAACTGAATGTTTTGGTAAGATAAACACATCGACACCACAACGTTATTCAATTTGAATCCAAATGAGCTCAAATCAGGCACTAAAAACATAATCAGATATGTTGAACAATAATGAAAAGGCCAGTGAAATCTACATCTAGTGTGTTTTCAGTCAAATTGAGCGACTCGATGAGACTAATCTAATTTCTAAGATCATTAGATTCTAACATCACTAAAGCACTTAAGTACCATATAAGTAATCTATGATATATAAGATCAATATGATTATTTGATTAAGTATTTGGGATTCTAGTCAAATTTATCAAAACGCCCCTCTCAAAAACCTATGAATATGGTCTAATCTTCTATTTAAAGAGGGTTCAAAAGTTGAGAGAGCTATGAACTTTATTGCCATTTCTGACAATCATTGTTAATAAACACCATTAGTAATCACCGCCCCCCTGCCTAATTTCTTTCATATGATTGTTGTTGCTTGACCACTAACATCCAACATTATTATTGGACTTCAATTGTCCGCCTGTGAACATCCATTTCTATAATCTCTATATTGGGAACCAATAAATTATTCTCATTGAATTATTATATCTTTAATTATATTATGGATCATTGCAATTAAAACTAATTTGATTATAAAGAAAATTTAAAAACTAATGTATTGATTTAATCATCAACAACAACAACATAAAGCTTTTATCCCACTATGTGGGGTCGGCTATATGAACCTTGTTTGTTAGCTCATATCTATTAAACTATCTGTTGGCTCAGAGTTATTAAGCTATGCTTATTGGGAGGCATAAGAGTCAGAGTTATCAAACTCTGTCTATTGGGAGGGATATATGAAGTGTTTGTAAATTTTGCTTGAAGTTTTGATAAGTATATTTTACTTCTTTGTTATGTCCCGCTTTTAATACTCAATGAATGTTTAATAAATGAAATGATTTGAGAATTTAGATTGATTGGAATGTGGTCTATTGAGCTGTTTTAGCTCACCATTATTTTGCATTCTATTTTCAAGGTCTAGAAAAAGGAAGGATCCGATTGAGTAGCTGTTTCAAGAATATGACCTGAGTCTGTATATGTATTTTTTTATTTTGATTTTTGTATAGTCATGACTAGCTTTGGTTATGTTCTGCTCAATATTTTATTGACTGTAGTCATGAACTGTACAGTAACTATTGTATATACATTTTGATAATGAAATGAAAAAGATTTTGTGGATGAATTTATTATCAGTGTATTAGATATTATTTGCAGCTATGTAGTCTGTTGTTTGTTTTAACATCTATATTGAAATAAAATTAGAAAAAAGTTCAAAACTAAATCTTAGAATTTGCCTGTTGCAAACCACCACGATAGGAACTGTTCCATTAGTGAATCTTGTTAGGTTGGGTTGTGACAATTTAGATGTGGCTCTTAATTATATTAAATAGACATTTAAAATTTTTCAAATGCAGTCATTGGCAGACTTCACCTACTTTGGCAAACTTCTTTGAGTTGTTAAATTGTAAGCTAGGATGAATTTGTCTAACCAACCTCTGGAGCCAAGTAGTAGATAGGTAAGTTGCTCTGATGATTTTGTGCTGCTTTGACGTAGAGACGACTTGATCTTCTCGTCAAATTCACCATAGCCATGAAGACATCTTCTAGTCGATTCTAGGTCCAATGAAGCCCTTTCTCTTGACGACATCAATCTGATTGACTCACTATGCCGACCGTCACTCAAATTTGCTTGAACTGGGCTCAGCAGAACCCCGGCATCCCCGATCGGCCGAAAGACCACCGGAAACTTGCTGCCCCCTTTACCACCGTTGCCGTCGATCAACAGCAGCAAAGCTAAGGTAGGTCCATGGGAATCCTGCATTCCACTGCCGGCGCTGTGCTTGGTGATATCGCCTTCAGCTTGGCGCCGCGGGCATCCAGGAACTACCAGGACTTCTTCACAATCTTGTACCAATCACCGGAGATAGTGGCACGAGGAAGCAGGGGTAGCCGTAGGAGGAGTAGGCAGGAACTGAGAGCGGAGAGTTGGCTGCATCAGTTATGGGGTTTTCTCTTCTGCTGTGCCGTTTTATGTCTTGCTTTCTTTTAGAATCAAGAGACGAAAGTGTATGTAATTTATAATGTTGTGTAAGAGACGAAAGCGTACATCAATCTTAAACATGTTGGTATGGGTATCTTCATTTGAGCAAGATGTTTAAAATCATCAATCTTGTGACCTAAGATTTCTATTAATTTGTTTATAATCACTAGAGCATAATGATTCATATAAATGTTAAAGTGTACATGATGGGGACATCCGATCATGAAAAGTATATTAAAGACGTGGCCGACGATCTACGGCCACGATCGCGCCGATTTATTTTTGAATCCTTATATGTATTTCCTTTATTTTATTTGCATTTTCCGTTTTACCCTTACTTAAGAGATTTGTTATATGTAAGCCCTAGGGGCATAGTTGTCTTTGAGTTTCTTTCATTTGTATGAGGCTATTTATAAGCCCCTTATGTATCTTTTGAAATTAATGAATAATTATTATTGAAATTCCGCAAAGTGAGTTCTTTTGGAGAGCTTGAGAGTCTTGGAGAGAAAACCCTAAAGAGGGAAATTAGATCATCCACCAGCCGCAGGAAGAGTTCGGGCTCGTGGTCGTTGTCGTCGCTTCTCCCTCCCCCCCCCCCCCCCCCCCCCCCCCCCCCCCCCCCTACCGCCGATCCCACATCCCTTGACCGTCGGCTAGGCCCTCAAGCCGCCGGCCTCCCCCACTCATCTTTCCCACCCTAGGCCTAAACCATCCCCCACCCCTCTACCTAGGTTGGCCACCTCTCCCTACTCCACACAAGCCATCTTTCTCCCCACCCTCACCTCACCGAAATCCCCACAAACCCTAACCTAGCCGCCGGCCCTACCTACTCCCTCAAACCTCCACAATTCAATTCCCTACTTGAATACCTTCCATAAGTGACAACTCTTAATTTAGGAAAGCCTAATTTCAAATTTCAAATCAATTTGAATTTGAAAATTCTTTCATAACTAGGAGAATCTATTTTAGGAAAGTTTCTAAATTAAATCCAATTGGAATTTTAAATTAGATTGGATTCAATTAAATCTTTCCTAACTCCTAAATCCAAAACAAGAAACCCTAAATCTCTTCCCATAGCCCCATCCCCTCCTCTTGAAGCCGCCGGCCCCTCTCTCTTACCCGACGCCCCCTCTCTCTCCAATCTCTCTCTCTCCCGCTTTAATTCCCATCCCCCTTAGCACCTCAATCAAAGCTCTCACAAAGGATAATTTTCCTTTCCCTTCCCTTTATTTGACTTCAAACTTTCAAACCCTTTTTTCCCTCCAAGAAAAAAATTGTAATCTAATCTCAGATTTTTGAAAGAAGGGATTCTCTCCACCTTCCACTAAACTTCTCTACACATGAATGGCAGATCCTGAAGTTGACCACGGTTTCATCTACGACGATCAAGGTCAAGTCGACGTCTCCAAGTCGCCATTCTTCGACGTCAATCTGGAGATTGACCACACAGTAGAAGATTACGTGGAGAGAATCGTTTTCCAGCTTGCTACAGCCATTAAAGAACAGATTTCTCCCGTCAAGTGGATGATTACTTCAAAGCCTTGATAAAGGTAAACCAATCTTCCAAATCCCGTATCTTCCTAGTTTACTTTTTCAATTGTGGTATAATTCATTCATGAATATCATGTTGATTATCCTCCGCTAAAGCTTAGTAATCTAGATAATTGAGTGAGAGATCCTTGCATAGTGACTAATCTTATTGTTAACATTGGGATCTCTTGTTGATAATCATTCATGTATGCAATGTTAGATTAATTGACTATTTTATGATCTTAATTCCTATACGTGTAGTTTGGCCTAAGCTTGTTTTGCCACCTTATTGTTTTATGTCATCAATTAAAATCACCATAAGTTTATTTACTATTGTTCTCTACAACTTAAGCGTGCAAATTCATTAATCAAATCATCTTTTCATTTATATCTTGCATCAGTACATGATTTAGTTCTAGTCCGATCAAATGGCTAAGATTTTGTTTGTGACGATTTTTTTGTTGTTTCTTAAAGCAGTTTTGTAGTACAATTTTTATACTAGAAAGCTGCTTTTAAAATTGATCTCAAAACCCTTTACTTTGCTATTCATTTATATTTTCAGGCAAAGAATCAAAGTCATTCAAAATGAACTTGATAGCCTCGATTGGCAATTGCACAAGGTGCAGCCTATCACGAATACGGGCCCTCTACGCTAAGATACCAAAATAATTTTCCATTCAAGCACATAAAAGTTCACCCGATAGAGCAAGGCAATGGGTTTCCCCTCTCTATCTTTTATTCTAAAGTATAAACTTTTCATACTTGATTTAAGCTATCATAAATCTTCAAGCTTTTTGAGGTCAAAGTCCCCTTATTTGCAATGTTTATAAGTCATAATATTTCTCTTATTTTGACATGCCTAGTTTATATTTGATGTTGAAGTGTATTTTTTGTTAGGCGTTTTACTCTATTGTATGAAGTATATACATGAAAAAGCTTCAAGTTGAGAATCCAGTAGAAAGTCAAGTTCTGTTATGTTAGATCCATCTATCCATTTACTTCTTTAGAAGACTAAGTTCCTAGAAAGAAAATATATTTTTAAGTATGTAATAATTCAAATATGTGAAATAAATCTTTTTGAAAAATATGAAAATTCTGAAGTAGAGCGTTTTGGCGCTGATATGGTGAGCGCTGCGGCGCCAGGCCATGAGCAGTATATATATATTCTTGCCTCACCCCACCGACTCCCTCACTTGTTTGCTTGGCTAGGAAAAAATTGAAAGAGGGGAAGAAGAGAAAGGAGAGAGAAAAATCTTTGGATCATATTTGTCATTCATTCCTGTAACAAATTTTGTTCTATTCGTTGTAAGTGATTTATCTCTTATTTCTATTTTTAATGATTTTGATTTCTACGAATTATATCTCTCATAAATTTGCCAAAAATATATTATCTCCTGATTTCATAAGCTTTCACCATGCAAGTTTGGATATATTATAGATTTGATCATTCTGAATGATTTGATATAATTTTATTGTATTTTAGATAAATTGCTGAATAATATCAACGTGATATGATAACTCCACGTGATACCCTATTGATCAACTTTTTTTTTTTGGATAAAACCCACCGAGGGGCCTACGTGTTAATAAAATTAAAATGATTACAAGTACTTAAGGGTTCAAGAGCTCTATAAAAATACATCATTTGAATCAAGATCTAATGAGCCTATGATCCAACTAATAGAACAATACAACAAATAAGATGCAAAGCCAGAAAAACCAACAAAGAGTCAAAAAACAGCCCAACTAAGAAACACCAGTAAAAAAAAGAGAAAACCAGAGACTCCGGAAGCAGAGCAACATCACAAATGGAGAAACAATAAACTCTGCACGAACATCTGAACAAACGACCACAACCTGGAGAGAGGCACCAATAACAAGCTCCCTACAAGTAGCTAGAAAAACAATAAGGCAATAGAAGCAGGAAAACAACATCAGGAAAAAGGTAAGGAGTCCACAACAACAGCCCTCAAACCACAACAAAAAAAACCATCCACAACCAGCTCGAGATACAACTAGCATCAACCCACCAAAACCTCAGCCAATACCCTACCAGAGTAAAGTAAACACAACAAAACAACCGCAGAACACAAAACACCATTAGCAATATAATTTAGAAGGAGTTTTAGATCTCTTAGGTCTACCTTCAGAAAGCTTAAAATCTTGCACCATATTTTTATTTTTATTTTCTTTCTATTTTTCTTGCTAACAACTCGTGCAAAATCATCATTACCATCTTGCACCACATTCATATCAAAATCTTCATGGGAACCAATACTAACATCCTTATTAACCTACTCATAATCTCTAATAACTAAAGGATTGTATGGTATTAACAAGTCAAAGTCGTAAAGAGAATCACCATCCACAATCGAATTATTAGCATTCTCAACATCCACGACAAAATCCCCTATAGTACTGCTAGCCTGACACTCCCCAGGCTCCAAAATAATCACCTTAGTAACTTGGGTAATAGAGTAATTAGGAGCAGAAATTAAACCAGAATCGGCTATAACAATTTCAGCATGAATACCATTAGGATTAGGAGTTGAGATGGGGCAAGCTATGTGATTCACCATACAATTAAAAGTAGTATTGGCATCCATATCATCATTAAAACCCTCTATATTTTCATAATCAACATCACCATCCACTTTCTTTCCATCCATAGCAAGTGTTACATCCACATTAGGTTGAATCACCGATATCACATTGCACCCAAGTAAAACATTGGTCATAGGCAATAAAGTAGGAGTTCCAATAGGATAATCATCCCTTTGGGCAGCATAAGGAACTTCAACATTATAATTTTTATAAGCCAGATCATTTGAAATAGGGAAAGGATAGATATTAGCATCGGTGAGGTTGACATTAGCCTTTTACAAAATGGGATCCTTAGGCTTAACAGGGTAATTCTTCTTAAGATTAGGGTATAAAATAAAACACTCATTTTTTGCATGTCCAAGGGCCTTAAAATGATCGCAAAATAAAGGAACATCTTCCAAAACTACTTTTTGCACATAGCCAAATATCTCATGTCAAATCCAAATGTTGCTCGGATAGTTTTTGATAATATCCAGCTTCACCAAAACACAAGCAACCGAGGGCCTAGTGCTATGAGCACTGGCGTTGTCCATTTGCAATGGTATACCAAATAGAGATCCTGCCCGTGGAGGATCCTAGGTGAAAATAAGTGAGGTTGTAAATCAAGGAAAGAGATCCAAACCAGCAGTCGGGGATTCCTCATGAATGTCAAATATAGGCGACCATTTCACAAGCTTCATAAAATAGTTATACACAAAATAAGATCGATGAGCAAAAAACTCTACTATAATCTAAGTCATTGGATAGTTTTATCTGCACATGGTGAGCATCCAATAAAGTAACAGAAAAAACACCGAAAAGTTTTAGATTAAAAAAGAAATTCTAATAAGATCCAATTTAGGATGCCTATTAGAGAATTTACTAACCAGCGACAAAGCAAAAGGAGCTGCCAATACAATGATTTTTTTCCTCGGAGATCCACAATGGGTAGTTTTCTTGAGATCGAAAAAGGAAGAAGAAGCAGTAGATCCAGACAAAGCATCTTTAAACGACCGATATGCCGCATTACCAGCGAGAAAGCCAGGATCCAAGAGTTTATTTGCCATAAAAGAAAGAAAAAAAATAAAGCAAAATCACAGAGAAGAAAAAAACTTCCCTGGATAAAGGTTGGAGGCGGCAAGGGAGAAGCCCTAGCAGAGCCCCAAAGACATCGGGAGGGGAGAGGCCACAGCCGAGAAATTAAACATTTCCAGCTTTAGTGAATATCTTTTCCTCACCTTCGTATGACTGGAACAGCCGCACGCAAGTCAAAGAGCCAAGCGACTCTCACTTCTTCTCTCAGTTTCATGCAGGAGACACTAAAGGAAGTCGTGCGGGAGGGGGCCGGAGATGACGGAATGACCGCGGACTGAGAGAGACCGTGGACAGGGTCACACGAGCTAGGTCTTTGCTATATGACAAACATTGATATGCCGATGCAAATCACTTGTTATGCCCCTACTAATCTATGTGATTCATTGATTAGGAGTCATAAGGAGCTAGAGATTTATTGGAAGTTATAAAAAGTTGAGGCAACTAATTCACATGATTCAAGGAGAGTTATAAAAAGAACATTAATTAGGATTTATAAAGGGCGATTGATTGGTAGTCATAAGTGCAGGAGCAAAATACTCTTAAGATACACTTATTGAATATTTGAATACTGATATCGACACTTCTATAAATACTATATTGATATTGTGATGATATTAATATTATTTTTTATTATTAATACTATTTAATATTATTGATCATGATATTAATATTATTACTAGTATTAGTACCATTGAATATTACTAATACTGTGATTAATGATGCAATGGATTGAGATGTGATGAACTATAGAAGGATAAATTGATACTGATAACCAGTATAGACATTGATGTATATGTTTTTTAATATAATTTATAGAATATTATTCTCTTTTATCTTATACTAATTTTAGTTGTAAGATTTCAGTTACTTGTCGGGTTATGTGGTCATTTCGTGGTTTTATATATTTTAAAGAAAGTGTAAGGATTCTATGATATGAGGCTTTAGGCAAGATAAAAATGTAATCATATTTTTTTTTTGATGTTCATTGGTAAGCTCTAATTAAAATATAAGACTTGTGTAATTCTTTTAATATAGATCCTAGAGTGTGACACCAACGTTCTACATTACCATCTACTGCTCCTATAATCCTCCCTACCACTAAACAACTCTCCCACATCCCTTGTTGTGATCTAATGGCCACCTACTCCTAAATAGGTCACCTAAAACACAAAGTTCTCATGAACTTACTCCACCATACATCTTAACCTCCCGATCCTACATCCTTCATGGAAGCTAACAAACATCTCCATTGACGTAAAGCAATATCAGATGAATTCCTAGCTCTTCAACAATAAAGTATGTGGCAACTCGTATCTCCTCCTACCAACCACACTATCTTGGGATGTTTATGGACATACCATACCAAATTTCATGCAGACAGTACTATAGCTAGGTATAAAGCCCGACTTGTAGCCCAAGGTTACTGTTAAGAATACGGGCTAGACTATTTTGACACTTTTAGTCCTGTTACTAAGCTCCCATCAATTCACATGCTTCTTATCATAGCTCTTAATAAATAGTGGCCCATCCAACAAATACATGTAGCCAATGCCTTCCTATATGGATCTTTAAACAAAATCGTATATATGGAACAACCTCATGGCTTTCACGATACTTAATTCCCCAATCATGTTTTTCTTCTTAAAAAATTGATCTACGGTCTAAATAATCACCTCGCTAATGGTTCAAAACATTCTCCATATATCTTCTCTCTACTAGTTTCCATCAAAGCAAGGCCGATCCCTCACTTCTCATATACAGTCATAACCACATCCAAATCTATCTTCTCATATACGTTGACGACATCCTTATCACAAGCAACAAACCCAAATCCATTCCTCAACTTCTCCAAACTCTCAGCAGCAAATTTGCTATGAAAAACCTAGGCATTCCTTCAAATTTTCTTGGCATGCAAATCGCTAAACATCATCAGTACAACTTCCTCAATCAATCTACCTACGCCACCTCAATTCTTCTCAAAGCTAGAATGTCATAATGTAAGCCACTCACAAACCTGTTACGTACCAAATCACCTCGAATCTCCACTCCAAACCCAATTTGCAATAGACCCATTTCTCAACCTTCATCTAATTGGTTCACTCCAATATCTCACTATTACAAGACCTGATATCAACTTCTCTGTCAATCAACTAAGTTGCCACATGCAAACACCCCTTCTTGAGCACTTTCAACTGCCAAAAAGGTTGTTACGCTACATTAAAGGGATGACAAACTTTGGCCTCTGCCTTCAAAAAGGTTTGTGTCACCTCACAACATTCTGCAATGCCGATTAGACAACAGATTTGATCACCGGATGCTCAATCTCCGTGCATTGCACGTATCGTGGTCCAAATCTCATCTCGTGGCAAGTGAAAAAGCAACAAACCATAGCCCATTCATCCACAGAGGCCGAATATAGGGTGCTTGCAACAGCCACTATCGACATCATCTGGCTCCATCGTTTGCTTTGCTTCCCGCTCCAACTAACATACATTATGATAACATTTCGGTTATTGCACTAGCTAACAATCCAATGTTCCATGTCAAAACAAAACATGTTGAAATTGATCTCCATTTCACAAGTGATCACATCAACTCTCAAACCATCAGAGTAATTCCTATCAGTTCTCAAGACCAAATCGCCAACATTCTCACTAAATCACTTCCTACATCAAGGTTTTAAGGTCTACGAATCAATCTAACAGTTCAATAGGAACCATCAATTTGCGAGGGGGTAATAATAGCATCTGTAAGCTCAGACGAAGTGGAGCAACAACCTCCAGAAATACAAATAATCACCATTAGCTTAAAACAGACTAAGACATCTAAACCTACACGTGTAAAGCAAACCCACTATCTCTGATCATCTTTACATATATGCAACCTTTCTTTTACTTATATAAACAAATGTACACATGACGAAAGGTGAATGCAAAAACCTTAAGACAAAATCATGTCTTATTGTTGCTTTATCTTCTACACCTAACCTTACTATTCCAAGCTTTAACATTCTGTTGTATAACATCTTTAGAGTACATGAATGACCAATCATTTGAGACTTGCTTATGCTCTCTCATTCAACATTTGCATAATGAGCTTTGAAGCTCAATTACAAATTCAATGATTCTAGTGTTAAATAGCTATATCATAGAATCAATGTTAGAGCTTCACTTAGTAGAAGCATTTAACATGATGAACTATGGATATACTTATATGTATGCCCACACAAAATAAGACAGCCTATTATGATATGCTAATCAAGCTAAACAAAATGGTTGGATTTAATTTGAATTCAATCATTCGTCATGTGAAACCTAATTGCCATAGATTAGTTATGATTGGATTAGTTTAATTAAGAGTTGTTTAGTTTGTTGATATCTACAATATAATATCATGTTATTCATATATGTCATACATTTGCCTCATTGTTATTTAAATAATAATTTTATAAATATCATTTATATCGTATATTGATGATATTTAAATGTTGGTCCAATTTGTCAAAATCAATATCTCATACTATCTAATAGTCAAAATAAGGAACTACAAAAAAAAATCAAAATCATTGTTAATATTTTTAAAGTGAATTTTATGTGCCTCATATTATTATAGGTAATTGATCAAAATGTCCTCACTTAGCTAAACACTGAGGCACAAATTTTCATCCTCAAAAGACCATACTAGTATTTCCAACTTTGTAACCCTATTTTCTCCGATCAAGAGGAAGATCGAATTTCTATAATCTTACATATATAGGTCCAATAATTTTTTCCCCTTTTTTAAATTTTTCAAATAAAAATTTTGATGCCTCTTACAACTTTCTTTTATTGGTATATCCAATAGATATTTATACAAACTAAGATATTAAACTCTTTATATATTTCTATCTTTATTGATATGAATATTGGCATGCATCATTCAATTTATTATTTAATATAATTTTTAGTAGGATTACATTTAATTTTTTTAATAGAAATATTATAAATAGCAAAAATTTAAAAAAAATGATTAAAGTTATTCTTTTAACAAAGATGATATGTGTTTCTTGATTGACATCCATGCATCGGCACCTTCATTTTATTTTATTTTATTTTTTACATGAACATGAAAGATTTATTACTCTTTGGTTTCGTTTGAGACAACTTTCTTACTGCTTTTTAAAACGATTTTTTAATACAAAAATATTTTGAATTAGACTTTTACACTAAAAAAATTATTTTAAAAAATAATAAAAAATTTGTCTCAGACGAAGCCTTAATTATATCAAGCATGATACAAGAGTTATTTATCTTATGTTGATCATATTGCCCACTTTGATGTTCTCAAAGAGAGTTGGTTTAAGACCATTTTGCTATAATTTCCTTAAAAAGTTCCTTCTCTTATGAGTGCTTTCACATAAACATACCTAACAAATCCCCAATCTAAAGGGCACATCAAGTGAATAAAGGCATCGTTTATGTTAAGAGCTTTCATTCTCTGTTATTATGTTGGCGATCACAAATCCAAAAAAGAGAGAGAGAGAGAGAGAAGCGTCAACTTTAGGAGTTCTATTTTACATTTATAAGCATCAATAAAATAGTTAAATACATTCACTGCAAAGAACAAAGATAAGGCATATTGAAATACATCATAAAATCAGTGAATCCCCTTTAAATCATACCCAAAGAAACGAAAATGGAGCCATGCATTCACAAGACAAAGGAGGAATTTAATGAGATGAATGAATTAATAATGCTGGTGGCATTGAGATTAAGAAGAAGGCTTGTTAATCTTCTTGGCAAGCTTTTGAACCTTTTTCCATCCCTTCTTGCAGGTGGAACCGACAACCTTGGCCCCCTGCTGCACAAGACGTTTCAGCTCCTTCCCCCTCTTCTTCAGCTGCAGCTTCTTCTCCAACTCCACCATCTTCTCCCCCATCTCACCTATCTCTCGGACAAAGACAGAGAGAGAAAAGTAGCAACAGCTGCGAGAAAAAAAGAAAGGTCTTGTATGGCTTCGGCCTCTGATGGCCTGATTTATAGCAAGAAAATAAGAGGAGGGGATTGATTTCTCTGGTTTTTAGCTGTTTTTTTTGCTTTGTTTAGAAAACATCTTCGCTTTCGGTGGATACGCGTAGACAGATATGAAATAATGAAAATCGTATTCTTCATAAGACCTGAATATGAGAAAGAGAGAGAGAGGTAAGAAAGAAGATCCGTTGTGTGGGATTGCAACAAGAACAGGGTGGAATGATTATAGCCGTTCATGTTTATGACTTCGTCAATGGCTTCCCGTGCAGTTTCGAACTCTAACGGTCGGAATTTATCGCTTGAACTCTGACTATAACAGCAAAAATAACTAGCACTTGCAACAGCTGCCATAATGGGGTTGGTTCTTAAGCTGTAATCCATCGGGTTCCGCTAGCTTACAAGTTTTTGGCGATTCATTCAGTAAATGACTCGGACAGATACTTCGAGCTCTGGTTTTGAAGGGGAGTGTGTGCGTGTGAGATATATCATCAAAATTTTTTTTGATTGGGTACGAATCTTGAGAATTCTAATTAAAAACTTCTGAAATTAAATTCGGAGCCATCCCAGCTGTGATTTCAGCAAACTTATAGTTGAACTGAACATCTCAAAAATAAGAACCCAACGACACTTAATTCGACATAATACGAGCCGAAATGAGTCTAAATCAAGGACCCAAAACACATTTAAAAGGTTCAAATCATAAATTAGACAACTAAATGATTTCCAAATGTGACATGTTTATAGTCGAATCGAGCGGCTCAACGAGACACATCCAACGAGCCCAAGATCTTCGAATTCCGACATCATTAACACGCTTAAATACTTGATAAACAGTCCATGATCAAGGGAGTCGATATCAATCTTCCATCCAAAACACTCCCAGCATACCATTGATCTTCTCCTATTTAATTGTCATGTCACTCACAAAAAATTATAAATAGACTACTCATTCTTCACAAGAGGAGGGGAAAAGAAAAGGAAAGAAGAGAGGAGATGAAGAGAAATCTGAGATCTCTCTTGCCACCAAGCTCCTCCTCGACTATTGCCCGGCCATCCATCGTCGTCGACCTTCAGCACGGCCACCAACTGTCGTCGGGCTTATGCTTGGCCACCGATTTTGTCGAACTTCGGCCCTTCCAACTACCGTCTTTCCTACATACGTCGCCCGCCAACTATGGTCTTTCTGACCCACCGTCATTCGAATACGGTCCAATCCGACCTTCGTCGTTTGCTGACTACGATCCCCTCTGACTACCGTCACCTGCCAACTATGGTCCAATCCGACCTTCATTGCCCACCGACTACGATCTTTCTGACCTTTCTCACATGCCTACTACGGTCATTCCGACCACCATCGCCCGACTACGGTCTTTCTGACCTCTTTCGCCCGGCTAAGATCCTTCCGACCACCGTTGCCCAAATACAGTCCTTTTGACCTACATCGCTAACCGACTATGGTCCTGCCGACCAAATGAACATGTCAGCACTGATTCTTCCAACTCCTACCATGTAATGCACTCTACATAAATGTATATTGGCTACATCAAGCCAAGGCCTTCCCCCCAAGGAAAGGTCTCATTTATAATTGACTGTAAACACTATTAGATTCATTTAAAATTGAACAGAGCCCAGTGGGTTTTCCCCTTTTTTTGAGATTTTCACGTAAAAATTCTGGTCTCTTATGAATGCTACACTTTTACTGTTTATCTGTATGTGTGCTAAATCTTCTTACAAAGCTAGGACGTTAAACTTTATATTTCTCTACCACCGCAAATGTTCCAGGACGCAACAATAGTAGAAAATCCAATTCAAGCCAAAGTAAGTTGCTTCAGTCAACTTGGTTTATTTAGTTTTATACTCGTTGGTTTACCAAATAACTCACCTCAAGCAACCAACCATAATCCAATAACTAGTCTCAAATAATGAGTAAAATTTATTAGTCGGCTCTAACAATTATTATCTATGAAGTCGTCCATAATAATTATTTCAGGAAGGACAACCGCTCAAGATGAACTATCGATTGGTTACCCAAATATCTGATTATCAAGTTGATGGCTTCTTCAAAGGTTGTCAGGCTACTTCCTACAATTGAACTTTTTGATTATGTTATACCACAATTATATTTTCTCTTTTTTATATATATAGTCATGTATGTAGCAAATTTTGTAAGGCTTACGCCCGAGCCCCAATCCATAAATAAAGGTTGAGAGGTGAGCTCAATTTACATATTTTATTCAATTGGTTTCTAAAAATTAAATTCTTTACACTCAGGCCTATTATATTGCAATCTCAAGATTTTTGTCTACAAAATTTTTCTCCCTTGCTTCTATTTAGTTCTCTTTTTTATTCAATATTCTCAAATCTATTGACAATTTTGAATTCAGCATACATCTTTTATATTATAAATTTAATGTTTTTAAGATTTATGAATTGATTAGTAGATAAGTAGAATGATTCCACCATAAATGAGTTGAATATGAAAATATTGTTTACAAATAATTTTTAACATGAGCTTAACATGAACAAATTAAATTTCTCCTTCTACTTCTAAAAACAGCTTTTTAATACAAAAATTAAAATTTTTTTACAAAACAACTGTTTTAAGAAATCGTAAGAAAGCCATCCCTAATGAAGCCTTAAAGGTCTTTGAGATTTCTTCAGATGCTTCTGGTAGACAAAGCTTAGCTAAACTCCCGCTGATTTCTTCCCTTTCAAACTCTTCCATTGATTTCTTCTCCTTGTTGAGCCCGGTGAAGTTCACGCCAAATTTACTTGCAGCTTGTGTAGGGGCTGAAGGGTTTTGCAATTTCGGAAAGAAGTAGGAGAAGAAAATATGTATGGCGAGGCAGAATGACAAAGGACCAATTAATAAATCAAGAAGTTTTTTTTGTAAAAAATAGAAAATAGGAATTGTTTGATAAGTAATTAATAAGTAATCTTAAATAGTTATATATTAATCAAATAAATATGTAATTGATAATCAGCCTTAAAATATTAATTATATTAAATTAAGATATGTTACAATTAAATGTATAATCAACAAGTTCTATTTAATCAAATTTTATATTACAATAAGATATATTATAATTAAATTAACGAAGGCCATTGTTAATAAGGAAAATCGAACAAAGGCCACTGCATAGAAATTTAGAGAAGATTTCAGGAGAAGAAGAGAAGAAGAATGAGAGAAGGCGCTGTACCATTCCGATCTCCAAAGGCTGCCCAATGACTAACCGGCCTTTGGTGAGAGAATAAAAAAATAAATACAGTATTATCACAGATTTATTTGGGTGTAAAATTTTATTAGGTACATTGATATACTTCTTTTTTTCTTTTTTTTTTTTGAAAAATACTTTGATCTATTAGTTGAGAATTTTGACTATCAACCAGAGGCTTTGAGCACTACTAATAAATTAAAATTTTCGCACACTTTTTATGATATATTACAACGGTTTAAACACGTTCTAATTTATTTAGAGCGGTTTAAAAACGACTGCAAATCCGTTGTATTTGCATTCGCTGGAAAGACTTTAGCAGCAGTTTCATAAGTGCTGTTGTAGAAAGGCTTTAGCAGAGCTTTTAATAGGGGTTAAAACTACTGGTAAAGGACAACACATATTAAAAAACATATAATGCAAAAAAAATAAATTTTGTGATCAAATTGAAAATATCAATTAGTATGCTCCTTTGAGGCATCAACGCAAACAACTGATGTGCGTAAACCTGCTCCCTAGAGGTCATTAATGGTTGTACCAAGGAAATTTTCATACTTGCATGCTGTCCCAGAAACTTTGCCCAAAGCAGCGCAATCACCCACAAGCAGTTGAACGCCACACACGGGAATATCGGGTTAAGGTTGCAAATTCCCTATTTTGAATCACAACAAGCCATGGTCGAAACCTGCTCACTTTTGATTGCTCTGATTCCAGCTTGTCACTAGCAGTTGGACACTCTCCAACATGGCTTCATCTTCATCGCAATCATCTTCACTAGCATCCATATCATCCTCTGAACTGCTCTTGACGCAATCCTCAGCATCTTGCCTCATAGAAGCTGAAGACGGTCGCAAAATCTGGATGGGTAACTTTAAAATTGCTCGGCCAACTTTGCCTTCCCTTGGCGTAAGGAAGAAACGAAACTTCCCCGGATGCCTCAAGCACCTTCCAAATGTTACCAAGTGTCACACTCTTTGATGTAGTTGGATCGTCGGAAGAATCGGACCTGCAAGAAGAGGTTTCTCAATCCAGGGAGCAAAGGCACACAATAAGCTTCTAAAGCTTCAAAGGGAATATATTTTCATCAATGATCTCTCAATCCCTTACATTAGCTAGCTATTTATAGAGCAAAATGGAACTATCTAGAACATTAAGGTATGCTAGTCCTTAAGCTTAATAATAGCTATGATGTTCCTACATCATTCTCCCCTTGTGTCAAAAAGCTCGACTCCATCGAGGCGCGTTATTAGAAGGGAGGTAAGGGTAGCAAATAGATTCCTGGATCAAAAATTCTGTGTCTTTTATACCTATCCGCAAGCTTGTTCATCAGTCGATTGGGTTCCTTTGGATTTCCACCAATTTGCAAGCCTCCATCCGTAGAAATAACAACATAATTGGCACTTGGAATGAATTCTTTATCCCATTTAGAATCACATAATAAGCTTTGGATTCCATTCAACAGAAATCCTACAGTTGAATCTGTTGCGTCACTTTCAATGGGCACTTGAGCAGCTTTAAACTTTGAGAATGCAACTCCAACATGTTGAAAAAAACAAATTACCTTATACTGAGCTAATGCTAGTGCAGAGAATACCACCTGACTATTTGGAACAAGTAAGCTTGGTTGATCAGCGATAAAATAAATCATTTTTTCAATCTCTGGTTTAAGTAGTATTCTCCTTTCACGATGGGTGCCATCACAGGATGGGAAGTCAAGGAACAGGAGCCGGTCCTTCATGCCAGGATGTTGAGGGATGCTTTCAGTAAGGTGTTTTTCCAAAGGTGTATCACTTCCAGTCCCTTCTGATCGCTAATGAAGTCCGGGATGTTCCCGTAGAGCTTATTGTTGAACAGATGCATGAGAGTATGATTATTGAGCCCAGCGAACGATGGAGGGGTCTCAACCGTGAATGCGTTGTTTGAAAGGTCCTTCGATTTAAGGATACACAGCTGACCAAGCTCCGGTGGAAGCTCTCCGGCAAGACCATTCACCTGCAGCAAGATTGTGTCGATGTTTTCAAGCTTACCAACCTCAGATGAGATCTCGTCGGTGCGGCCACAACAGGCTTTGTCTAGCTGAACTACCTTCCTAGGGTTCTCGATCGCCAGTGGGATCCAGCTCTTGTAGTTGTTAAAGTACCCGATGTACAGTTCCCAGATGCTGGTAAGGAAAAGCTGAACTCGGTCTCCGTCGTTTCTTTCGTCGTCGGAGGCAGTGGCGACTGCTATGACGATGCTTTTACCATGGGAATGGTTGTCGCCGAAGCTTAGGAGCGTGTGTTCAGGGGAGCCGAGCCAAAAATTAGCGTAAGAGGAACTCTGTAGCAGTGCGGGAAGTGTTGGGGCTGGAATCACGCTGACTTGGGCTGAGATCGCTTGGGAACGGGAGCGGAGGAGGTTGGGCAGAAGCGGGAGTGGGTTTTGGATTGCTAGAGCGGACTGGCAGTAGGAGCAAGAGCAGATTGGTGTTGGGGCCGTTGTAGTAGGAGTCGGTTGAGATGGGAAAACTGGTGGCGGAACAGGTTTGCTCGACGGACAAGTCGGGCCAGAGAGCTGGGTCAGAATGCAGGTCTGGTGGCGAGAGGGATCGAGGCGGAATCGCGGTTGGCGGAGATGGAGTGGTATGGATTCGCAGCCTTCATAGGAGAGAGGCTTTGGAGCTGGGTCGGGCTTGAGTCAGTCGCGGTCGTCTGCGGAGGCGGAGGAGCTCGATTCGATGGAAGCGGGCCGATGGGCTCAGGTTGTGCCCGCGGGAGCAAAATCGGATCGCAGGAGAAGGCGGAGGTGGGATCAGGGGCGACGGAATGGGACTGGAGCAGAGGCGAATCATGCGAGTGAGGGTAGATGTCCGATGATAAGGTTGCGGAAGAGCGAGTCGTTGATATAATGGCCCTGAAATGGTTGCGAACTGTGCGATCAGGCGGAGGATCTCGCCATCGAAGCGGAAGCTGGAGCGGAGGGTAGTCATCAACCACAGCTAGTTGATTGCGGAACCAATTGCGATCGCGTGAGGCGGATGTGAGTAGCGAAGACGAAGACGTCGGTATGGTTGCAGACGATATTCGCATTCTCCTTATGATTGAAGGTTTTTGCTTATCTGATCAAGGTTTTTATCTACTCGATCAAGTGATGCCTTCACTTGAGTTTGATAGAAGGCAATACGACTTCGATCATCGTCGACAGCCCATCTTCTTTGGTGTCGATCGTCGTCGACCACCCTTCTTATTCTTCGGCTTCGATCGTCGTCAACAGCCGACCTTCTTCTGCAGTCCATTGATCTTCGCAAGCTCCAGGCTCTGATACCAAACTGATGTAGTTGGATCGTCGGAAGAATCGGACCTGCAAGAAGAGGTTTCCCAATCCATGGAGCAAAGGCACACAATAAGCTTCTAAAGCTTCAAAGGGAATATATTTTCATCAATGATCTCTCAATCCCTTACATTAGCTAGCTATTTATAGAGCAAAATGGAACTATCGAGAACATTAAGGTATGCTAGTCCTTAAGCTTAATAATAGCTATGATGTTCCTACATCACTCTTCCTACCTTTGTTGTTGCGAGAGGAAGGAGGTGACCTAGGGCCACCTCCCACCATGAAGGAGCTTCTCCTACCTTTGTTGTTGTGAGAGAGAAGGAATGGTGAGTATTAATAGTTAAATGAAGCAAAATCATGGTTGTGCCACTAGCAAGAAAGGAAACACCTATGATCCATTCCTCAGCAACAAGATACTCCAAGACAGCGGCCATATAAACTAGGGCACCTACAGCTACATTCTCGAAATACTTGCCGACCTTGAGGAATCGAGCAATCTTACAAATATGAAACTGAAGCCCAGCCTTGTTGCTCCTTGAGTTCTCACACGAATAGTGCGAGAGAAGGAGGGATCGTGGGCTAGGGCATCAAACAGTAAAAGAGGGGGAATAGGTTGACCTTACAACAACTATTTTTAAAACCGCCAATTCTAATTGGCTACGAAAAATATGACTTTTTAGGAGGCTTTAGTAGCGGGTAAAACTGACGCCTATACCTCTTTGTAGCAGCGGTTTATAAATTGTCAGTATGAACTACAAAATATCATATTTTTGGTAGTGAGTTCAAGTCTTATATATGTGTTGAGTGTATAAATTAATCTTAAGGGTTGTTTGATTGCCTGTATTTAGAGTGTACTGTAAAGTAATCGCATGGGTTTTAAATTTTTGTGTGTTTGGTTTGATGTAAAGTAAATGCAAAGTAAATAAGCAAAGTATTTGAAACTCCATGGATAGTGTATTTTGCGGTGTATTCCAAAGTCAATCAAATCGGGCAAGTTTCGAATACCGAGCACGAAAGACTCTATAATGCAGGAATGCGAGATGAAAGAGAATCTTCGTCTCGCACAAAACCTTAGCTTTTTTGGTGATTTTCTCTCACAAAATCCAGGGAAACATAATCTCTCTCCGTTGTTCTTCCTCACAAAATCCAACTCTCGTGAAATCCTGCCATGCTCATCGTTCTTCCTCACGAAATCCAATCTTCGGGTGTGTGCTCGTCATTTTTCGTAATCAAGTGCGTGACGTTCTTTTTTGTGAAATCCAGCCGGAAAGCATATATTCATCCAATGAAGTATGGTATTACCTTGTGAATCTATGGTAGTTTTATTCATCATTTTTCTTTTTGACAGAATATAGGCTAAATATTGCTCAAATCAGCTTTCATTTCTTAACCTAGATTCTGAAACCCACCCGTCTCTTTGCCCCAAATCCAAATTCCAGAAACCCTAAATCATGGAGAAGAGAGAAAGCTGCAAAAGCTGAGAAATTTTGTGTTGATTTATGTAGTCATGATTTATGTATGGTTATATGTTCTTGTGTCCACATACTAAAGTTTGTACGTATAGATCATAACGGAAAATTATAAGGCTTTCTTTTTCTTTGGAAATGCTATCAAAATTTGAAGATGTCTTTCTTTTAAGGTTAACATATTTAAATTTATTTTCTTTTCTTGACCAATGGCTTAATGATATCTCTCAGACTAAAAAATTTGGGAATTATATAGTTTCCCTGTTTGAAGCCACTTCTTCTGTATAAGTTTATGATTTTGTTAAAGATACTACTCCAAGCCTACTCCCCTATTGATTCATTTTCCTAATTCTTTATGTATTTTTTGTTTTGTTGTTTTAATGAGAAGACATTTTTGTCATTCAAAAAGTTAGGTATTTTTTTAATCATATCTTTAAGAATAATAATATGGGCTAACTATGTGGAACTTTTATTATATTTCAGACTTTTCAAAGGATGCTATTTATTTAAATATTCCAATAGTAAATTATGTGTAGTTGGAAAATGTATGTGGTGAAGGGCATGCTACTGGAGAGTAGACTAAACTTGAAAATTCTCAAACTCCACTTGAGACTAAGCAAATACATATAGAAGACGATGACTCCTTAGGATTTATGGAAGCTGATGTAGATGTATCTTTGTCTAGTGATTGGCTTGATAAGGAAATTAAAGAAGAATCCTGAAGAACAAAAAAGAGACCATTGACTTTCACTATTGTAGGTGGTGTCTCCAAAAAGAAGAGCAAAGTACCTATTATTGATCGGAGTCTTCAAGAATATATTGTGTTGATGACTGATAGTGTTACTCAAGTTGCAAACGTTATCCAAAATAAAGTAAGAGCCTCGCAAGAAAATTTTTTTTGAGCTATAATGTCTTCAAATGTATTTTGGATTTATGAAACATTAATGATAATGTTGAGTATTGATATATCATCACTTGATCGAGCATGAATCTCGAGGCAAAGTTGAATCGAAAAATTTTAAAATTAAAATTGGGACCATCCAAACTCTGATTTCAGTAAACTTATAGTCGAATTGAACGTCTCAAAAAGATAAACCAAATGACACCAAATTAGACCCAATCCGAGCCTAAATGAGTCCAAATCGAAGACCCGAAGCTCATTTGGAAGGTTCAAACCATAAATTGGATGACCAAATGATTTCCAAATATGCCATGCTTATAGTCGAATCGAGCGGCTCGACAAGACAAATCCAACGAGCCCAAGATTGCCAAATTTTGACTTATTAAGACACTTAAATACTTAATAAATGGTTCATGATCAAGGGAGTTAATATCAACCATCCATTGGAAACACTCCCAACTTACCCTTAATCTTCTACGAACTCACTGCCCATGCCACTCCCAAAAAGCTATAAATAGACCCCTCATTGTTCATTGAGGGGGGGGGGAGGGGAGAACGAAGCAAGGAGGAAGGAGGAGTAGGAAGAAAGGGAAATAAGAGAGGAGAGGAAGACAAATCTGAGATCTCTCTTGCCACCCAGCTCCTCCTCGATCACCGCCCATCACCAAACCTTTGTCTGACTTTTGTCTGGCCACTAATTATTGTCGGACTTCCACCCAAACACCAACTGAAGTCGGATTTATGCCCGGCCACCGACTATCACTGGACTTACGCCCAACCACCGAAGTAAGGAGGAAGGAGGAGGAGGAAGAAAGGGAAATAAGAGAGGAGAGGAAGAAAAATCTGAGATCTCTCTTGCCACCCAGCTCCTCCTCGATCACCGCCCATCACCAAACCTTCGTCTGACTTTTGTCTGGCCACTGATTATTGTCGGACTTCCACCTAGACACCAACTGAAGTCGGATTTATGCCCGGCCACCGACTATCACTGGACTTACGCCCAACCACCGATTGTCGCTGGATTTCCTTCTGACCACCTTTGCCATAGTACCCGTTGACTACAGTCTCTTTGACCACCGTCACCCAATTACAGTTCTTCCGACCACTTTCGCATAACTAAGGTCTTTTCGACCTCCATCGTCCGACTACAATCTTTCTAGCCATCGTCTCTTGCTGACTACAGTCCTTCTGACCTCCGTCGCCAATAACGGTCTTTCTGACCACCTTCGCTCCCTGAATACGGCCCTTTTGACCACTTTTGCCCGACTACGATCTTTTCGACCTCTGTCACCTGTCGACTACGGTCTCTCTGACTTCTGTCACCCAACCATGGTCCTTCCGACCACCTTCACCCGACTACGATCATTTTGACCTTCGCCGCCCACCGACTATGGTCTCTTCGACCTCCGTCGCTCACTGACTACGATATCTTCGACTACCATCTCTAAACTATAGTCTCCCTGACCCTTGTCACCCAATTTTGGTATTTTCAATCTCCATCACCTGCCAAATACGGTCTTCCGACCTCCATTGCCCGACTATGGTTCTTCCGACCACTGCCGCCCAACTACAGTCGTTCCGACCTCCAGCGCCTGCCAATTATGGTCCTTCTGACCACTGTCGCCCGACTATGATTTTTCTGACATCCATCGCCCAACTATGTCCTTCCGACCACCATCGCCCAACTATGCCAGCTACAGCCCTTTTGACCTACATCGCTCGTCGACTATGGTCTTGCCGACCAAACGAACAAGTCAACACCGATACTTCCAACTCCCACCACGTAATGCAGTCTATATAATGTATATTGGTTACATTGAGCCATGACCTTCCCCCTAATGAAGAGCCTCATTTGTAATCAATTGCAAACACTAGTGAATTCATTCAAATTGGGCTAGGCCCTATGATTTTTTCTCTTTTTATGATTTTTCACGTAAAAATCTGGTGTCCCTTGTGAATGTCACACCCCAACTCTTTTATTTGTATGCGTGCTGGATCTTCCTATAAGACCAAGATGTTAAATTTTATATTTCTCTACCGCCGTTAATATTCCAAGATGCAACAAGTATGTTTGTAGCAATATTAAATTTACTATAGGTATGATTGCTCATTTTGAAGTGTCTGGCTTCTATTTTCTAGTGCTCCAATATATGAAAGCTTCATATTATTCAAACAATAAATATCATATGTTAAAGCATTGAATAATATTATTATCAATTCATTTCAATAGTATCCTGCACATCATATCAAACAACACAAAAAATATTTAAAATATATTAAATTTTATTTTACATTGCATATGCCTCCTCAAACAAGAAAAAAAATTCCTCTACATTTACTTTTAGATAAATACATTATAAATTTTTTTCGATCAATCAAACAGCCTCTTAATTGAACTAAATGTATATAAAAAAAAAAAAAACTCGGCTTCTTAAACTTTCGCCATGCAGTAAACATGCTGATTATTAAATTTTTATTTTTGTTTGACTTCAGCAAATCCAGGCTCGATGCCTTCCTTCGTTCTCTCTCCGTCTCGTCTTCGCATCTCTAATTTCTCGTATGCTTCGGCTCTCCACGGGGTTAGGAAGGACGTGGAAAAGAGTACTTCGATTCGACGAAAACCGAGGAGCTAAATAGGAGCAATGTTTCCCAAGGACTGGACTCAACCTTGTGGGAACTGCTGCACCAAGAAATACGCCGGCGTTTTTCTGATTCCGTGTCCGTTAATCTCCTAGGCCTCATTCCTTTTCCTTTGATTTGAGTTTAGCTCCTTATGAACCCCGCAAAATTTTTTTTCTTTAATTTAAATTGTTTCGAATCCATTAAGCTTCTTGTAGATTCATTAGATTTTCGTGTTATTTTTTGAATGAAACTGAAGGAGTTCAAGTTTGCTTGAAAACATGATGCAAGATTGAAATATTTAAAGAGAGAGGAAAGAAAGAGCAACTATAGATTCAGTTTGATGCGTTTCCTTTCTTCCACCGAACTTTTCATCCAATTGTTTTTCTGCACCTCTGCTGACAATTTTATGAATCAAACTGAAAATTTGAACTTGCCTTTGATTCTAACATGAGATTTCTATTTTCTCTTCTCTTAATCACGCTTTGTGCGTTTAAATGCTTAAATTAACCTTCAGTAGGCCTTTGTAGGGAGAATCTTCTGTAAGAAGGGATGCAGTGCTGATGGGGATACTTGGGCTGAATGTAAGGATCTTTCTTCGGTGTTGTAATTGTTTTTTCTCCCCACTAGATGCTATCTGAGTCTTTATGATCACTGTAAATAACTAAATTTCAGCGAGTCACTGTCTCTTAAAATTTCATTACTGTTTATGTCAGTTATTACGTCTTTCTTCTCTTAAAAAATAGCAAATGAAACATCAAAACAGATATGGGACTTCTAATCCTGTGTGATATCTTTGCACAATAGCGTTCATCATCTATGTCAGGGCATCCTGTTGTCCAAGAGGGTTCACTTATTTTTTAGTTAATTGAAGCACCACCAAGTTTTGATAAGAGGAGATGGTGCTTTTGTTTTTGTATATATTCTCCAGTGCATGGTTTTACATTTTATGTATGCTAGATGCCATCTCCATGACTTAAGTTGACAGCCGTTAAGGTCTCTTTTAGCCTTTCCACTAAAAGTGCTGTTTTTTGATAGTCATAGGCTAGGGTTCAAAGACTTATGTGCAGTTTAAGCTCTCCATTGCGCTCTCTCGCCAGTGTATGGACTAGAGCTTAGGTTGGGGATGGTTATTGCTAGCATAGGTGATAAGGAATTGGAAATTGGGAATTTTCTTTTATCTTGCACACGCAATTCTACTAAGAACGCATGTTTACTATTCAGTTTTCACATAATTAAGTGAAGTCTCACCTAAAAAATTGATTGCCACCTTGATCATTCATATTCTCCTGTATTTGGTTGTAGGTGTTGAAGCATGCAATGAGTTATGCTACAAGGATCCAGTTCTAAAGGATCGTCAATGGACTTCTTTCATTGATAGATCTCCTGGGGATGACAATTATTCTTTGGTTTGTTTAACCATATCTTTTATGGGGGTTTAACTGTTAATTTACTCGTGATTAACTCGCTATCATTTAAGTCACCAGAGTTTTTGAAAATTGTTCTTGAGTGGAAAATTTTTATGCTGATGTTTTAGAACATCTGCACCGTCAAAGTCATCATCATTAGCTTTGTCCCAACTACTTATGGTCGGTAAAACATCTAAATAAGGTAACCACAACTTTGACTTTTCAGTTATATAGCTATAACATTCCAATGTTAATACATGTTTCTATTCTGGACCATTATTCTCTAAAATGTGCATTTTGGAGCATATCAACTCAGTGTGGAGTGAATAAAGTTTCTCAAACATCGGCCTGTCTAATTTGAAAGTTCATGATAATATGCCCTAATGATAAGCTCTATCTTGTGAATTAGGTCTTTGGTTACTATATTGCATACTTATTTGAAACATCAAATATAATAACTATGTTATTAAAGCTCACATTAATTTTAGCTAGTTTTATTATGTAGAACGTTTAAAACCTCTTTGCAAGGTGAACTCCACATTTGTATAATGTATCAAACTATGGAAGAGGGAGGAAAATTATTTGTCTTTTGGACCATGCAAAAATAGCCTTGGCCATCAATTTCTTAGATTTATCCTATTCTTTCAATTGATCATTATAATCATACGAAATTAATTGAGGGTCTTCTTGAATCTGTCATAATACCATATTGGCCAGATTAGAAGGTTTAAATATTAATGCAACATAGAGATATAAGACTCGAAGGCAGTTAGGGGAATGCTTTGTGATCAGTGTATACTTTCATGACCGTGGCAAAATGGAGAGCATTATGTGAAATATTATAACACCAACTATGTTAATGGATATGTGCATCACTTAAAAAACAAGGTAAATAAGAACAAGTTAAAGTAGTTTAGATGGATTTAGTATACACGTAGGAATGATAATAGTGCAATATGATTATTAAAGTCTTGGGAGACAATTACTAACAAGAACTAAGGCGTTATATAGGAGATTGGAATGGTTTAAACATCAGATATTGATAGAAGATGAAGCATTGGTATGTACTTAGCTAATCTGAAGGTCTAGGAAACTGAAAAAGGTGCAGGTAAATGCCAAGTAAGAATGGATTTAGCTAAATTGCAAGAGTGAATGATGAAAAAGGATTTATAAATCCATCATCACGGAGCTGAGATAGGTTTGAGATGATTTTATCCTAGGCTTGCATTTAACAATATTCAGATAGTTTATGGATTCTAGAGAAAAGTGAAAAAAACAAACACCCAAAGTTTTCCCATTCATCTCTATCGACTTTTTCCAGCTATTTCATACACTATCAATAAACTAGTAAGGATGCTCTTCCTCAAATGATGCCTTTTGCACTTTATTGCTACTTTATCGTGAAAATTTTGAATTTAATGTTCATTTTATTAATCTGGACATTTTCTTCTCTTTATCATTCTGGACAGTTGTACCTTTTACACATCTGCCTATATGGCTGTACTAGGAGATCTCTATGAAGGTTGTCATGATAAAGTTCTGCCTTTGCTTACATATGGGCTCAATCAGTAAAATAGGTCTTGTATGTGGCCAAACTTTCATACTGAATAATCAATAGTTTTTTTTATTGAATATGTTGTTTTTGACCTGAAGAAACAGTTGCACAATTTCTTGCAAAAGACATAAGGAATACATGCTCTTAATTTGACATCTTCTTCGGCTGCTAATTTTTATGTGATATATCTTACACGTTTTGTGCTTGTTCTATTTTTGGTTTCTTGCAGTCAAATTACTATATACATTTGAATTATATACATAAGGCCTATTTATTGTGCTAGCGGTTGTGCAAAACCATCAAAACCATCATTTTTGGCTCCAAATTTCCAAATTTAATGAGAAAAGGTTGAAGTTTGATGTTTAGATCAACTGCACATCATGCAATTTATGTTCACATTCTTGAAGTGAATCCAAATTTAAATTTAATGAGTATTAAAGAAATGAGGATCCATGCTTGACTTTGGTGAGAAATACGCCATGATTTATTTTGAGCTCACTCTTAAGTAATGACCTTGATATATATCTTATTATGGTGAAAAGTATGCAAGTTTAGCTAGAATGTTGTCTGTAAGTCATGCACTACAATGTCTAATCATTTGAGAAGTAGCAATGGTTGACTTGGTCTAAAATTAAGATAAGTTTTTTTAATGTAATGTATGTGAACTTTGATTGGGAAGATGAGAGAATAATAGGAATCATGATTAAATGAAGAAGAATGATTTGTTTGTTAGAACTAAATGTAAAGGAAAAAAGTAAATATCTTGGGCAATGTTTAAGCTAATTTTATCTCAAAGATAAACGATATAAAGAAGATAGTGATGATAGTGGAGGAAGAGTTGAAATATAAAGTTAAGGTATAGGGTTAGTAATTCGATGACTAATATTAAGTTAGTTATAAGTGAGGGCATTAGTAATATACTCGGTCTTAATATTCCACAACTTGGATTAGAACATAGTGTGAAAATTCAATTTTGAGATAGGGTTAGTAATAGGATGACTAATATTAAGTTAGTTATAAGTGAGGGCATTATTAATATAGTTATTCTTAATATTCCACAAGTTGGATTAGAACATAGTATGAAAATTCAATTTTGAGAACGGATGGTTGAAATATACAATGCATATCTAAAACAAGGAGGATAATTAATACAAGAGACTTAAATGAAGATACAAGATTTAGTAGGATGAGCTATGCGAGCATTCATAGTTGGTACAATGGCACGAGATAAAATGTGATGGTAAAGCTATACTTAAAATTTGGTGTAGTGTACTATCCTGTAATAGCGAAAGTATACTTTACGAAATGAGAAAATCACTTAATTTTTTTCAAAGTTGGTGCCACAAAACCACAAATAAACTTTATTTTTTACTCAAAAAGCAAGTTAAAGGTTGTAAGATAGTTGCAAGAGGAAGTTTGGCTGCACAACGTCAAGTAGCAGTTTTGGATTTATATTGTACAGATATAGAGAAAATTGTTAAAATAAATAATGCCTGTAATTAGATGGTGGTATTTGAAAGGTGGGAAGTTTCTAATGTTTAAAGATAGGCCATTCAAAAAAAATAAATTGGAATTCTTTAGTTGAGTTAAATTTGATTTTGGATAAAATCGTAGATCTATCAAGAAAATTTCAATAGAAGTTCAAGGAGAGATGATAAATATATTGTACATAAATAACTTTTTGGTGGAGTGAGGAAGTAAACAAGATTATTATTGTAAATAAATGGGCTTTTATAATGGAAAAAATAATGCTATCTAGGTTTATAGTGATTAGAAGAAGGTTGAAGCTTGCAAAAAGGGCAAAAGGCAGTAAGCAAAGCAAAGATTAAATCTTTTGATGATTTTTATGATGAGAAAGGCACCAAAGAAGAAGACAAAAATGTATAAAATAGCTTAGTCAAGAGGGAGAAGTGATCTAGAGCCTAAGTTAGATGTAGCAAAAGTAAATATAATAAGAGTAGATAAAGATGTAAATGCTATTTTTAGAAATTATTAAATGTAATTTTTATGGAAGAAATATGTGTTTAAGATGATAAACACGTGATAAGATATGCTGCAAAATGATTTAAAAAAGTGAACCATAGAAAAAGATCTAGAAAATTAAATATTTTCTAAATAAGATACTTATTGCTGCTTGAGTTCTAGGTAACATTACAATTATTTGGTTTACAAATATTTTAAATGTGAAAAATCTAAGTCTAAGAGAATGTAAAATTATTGGAGAATAAGTATTTTGGTACCAATATTTAACAAAAAAAATAATATTATAGACTGTGACAATTATAACGTAATTAAACCTATGAGTCATACTATTGGGAGTTTGGAACCAAAGTGTGATTGAAGTTGGGCTAGATACACCAATGGTTAGACTCATTTTAAACATATAGGTGAGTTCCAACTATTAAGTATTTTTACACCAACATATTTTTTAACTATTTAATGTGGGGCTAAATCAAAGCAATCTCCCCATCATGTGAGAGTTCTCCACATCATTTATTACCACTTGTTAAGCATAAGCTTTTTTATCATCAAGTATAATACGCTAAGAGTGTCACCGTCTTTTAAACTTTGCTCTCAACTATAATAGAAAATATCAAGATCAAGGGATCCATAAATTGCTTGAACCATTTGATCCCGGTCAAATCATCAGCTATTATACTACTTTTTAGATAGTGTGGAATCTAAGGAGGTCAAAGTTCAATCACTAAGTATTACTACACTAATATATTTTGTAACTATTTGATATATGATTAAAATCGATACTCCGAAGTCCTTAACATACACAATAAAATTATAAGTGATAGTAATGGAGCATAGGCTTAAAAAAATATTTTAGTTTTTAAGGATCAATTTGGTTTTATGCTAGGAAGATTCATTATAGAAGTGATTTTTGTGCTAATTCAATTGATGGAAAAGTATAGAGTAGAAAAGTATCTTTATATTATTTTATTGACTTTGAGAAGGCATTGATTGTGTATTACGAGAATTGATTTTGTGCTTATTTAGGAAAATGATGTGTCAAAGATATATTGATGTTATTAAAGATATGTTTGATGTAGCATTGACTAATATTAAGCCAATTGTGGAGTAATCAACGAGTTTCCTACTACAATAAAATTATATCAAGGATCAACATATAATTTGCATCTTTTTGTATTGTTTTAAAGATGCTTACAAATTCTATTCAAAATGAGGTATTTTAGTGTCTTCTTCTCGTGGATAATATTTTTCTAATTGGGAAGACAACTATTGAAATAAGTGTAAGTTTGAAAAATGTAAAAACTATTTTGAAGATAAATGGCTTATGACTAACATAAGTTATATAACGCTACAATTTGACATTCTTTTTAATGGATCTATATTTTTTATGATGACATAGTCCCTAATGATCAAGTTATTTGCAATAGAAATGTGAATGTTAAAAACAATGTATAGCAAAATAGAGATATATGACTAAAAATGATTATATTATAAAGATTTTGGAAGTAGTACATATTGAAAATATGGTAATGGGAAGTAAATTTAGGTGTTTGAACCTTAACAATAGAGAGTAGAAAATGCACTGCCAATGAGGAGAAGTAAAATTAATGTTGAAGGTTAGGAATGAAATGGGTAAAGGCTAAGGTAACATGGGTAGAAGTTGGGTACAAAGATGTACGCTAGATAAACTTAATACCTGAAGTAATAGAAAATAATGACAGTGGAGATGCAACTTATTTTTAAAATAATAATGATTATATGAGAATGCATCATTTTTTATATTATACTTCACTAGTAGAGGGAAGATTTGGAGCAATGATTTGCTTTGTCTTATTTGTGACTTGGAGGTCATGTGTTTGAATCATGAAATTACCCTTTTTGTAATGCAGGGTAAGCCTATGCACGTCAATTCACTTGATGAAGGTCTTGTTGATGCATCGCCTTGTTGCCCTTACTCTTTTTTAAATTTGCCTTATGAATTGCTAGATTCTTGCTTGAGCTATCCTTTTTTTTTAAATTTTTTTTTTATCCTTTTAAAATTGATGGATTTATTTAGGTTTGGAGAGAGAGGATAACAGGAATTTTAAGTATTAGGAGAACCCACTATCTAGATCTAGCATTGAGAAGAGATTTCTATGCAATGAGTTTTTGTTGGGAATTCGGAAAATATGAGAAGGAATTTCGGGATTTATGATTCTCAAAAGTAGAGAGAAAACATCATACGTGAGAGGAGATAGAAGACAAAGAAGAGAGAATGGAGGAGAAGTGGACCCTTTCGTCAAATTTCATGTCATAATTGAATAATGAAGTCATAAGCTTTGAAAGTGATGCATAAGCCATTTCTTGTAAGTTTGATTTCCATAGAGTTGGTGTTGGAAGAACTAGTTAAGATTTCCATAGAGTTGGTGTTGGAAGAACTAGTTAATAAGTATCTCTTAAAACGTTGACATGTGCAGTATAAATATACGCTTCAGATTCATTAATCTCCATGCATCATACAACCTTTTGAGATTAGTGCCATGGTTTAGGGTCCCATTGTTGCATGTTGATGTTAACAATGGGAACATGAATTCAGCTTGCATGCTTGGTGAGGAAACATACAATAATTTTGGAACTTATGGAATAACCTATATATTTGAGGAAGAATTTTGTAGGAATACATGAATATGTGGATCAATCTTTTATTTCATTTAAAGGTACATCTCCTCAAAGAAGTGTGCAGTATCCGACACGATATGCGTTCAATATGCCTTCGACACATGTCGGATACGCCGAAAACATGTCCGATTAAAAAATATTAAATACAAATTGGACATGCGTGTCTTAAATATGTTTTGAATTTTTTAAAAATATAATTTCTTGTATTTAAAATTTTTATTTATTTAAAATATAAAACTAAATTTCTTATTTTCTATCCTCAACACCAAATCGATTGCCCCACTCAATACTCCATTCATCAGATATTCTCATTTTCATTTCATATGGCGGGTCACAACCTTGGTTACACAAGAATGCCCGAGGTCATCTCAACATTGACGTCTGACGTCGTTACAATATCGACATTTCAAAATTATCTCAACATCAAAGTCTGACATTGTCTTGACACTGATGCTCGACGCTGACAATTTCTACACCTACAACTTGACAGCTCATCTTTGTCCGTCGTCGTCTTAACATCGACCGCCAACGTCCTCTCAACATCGACGACAGATGCCCGATATTTACTGCAAAATATCGATGCCGACTCTCGACATCAATATTGTCTCATCTCTCAATGCCTGATACATAGCATCGACGACCGACTCTCGACGTCCTAATATTAATAATTTTAAGCACAAATTTTAGTTAAATGACTTATTATTTCTTATTTATTTTTAATATTATACTTATTCAATTTTTATACATTATTTTTAAAATATAAAAATTATAATACCGTGTCCATCCCTTGTCCGTGTTATGTCATATCTGTGTCTGTGCATCATAGCTTATTACCAAATTGATAAAGATCTTGGTGGATCTTTCTCTTGCTCCACCCCTATGTTTTTCTTGAATTTGCCTTTGAATTGCTAGATTCTTCCTTGAGTCATCCATTTAAACTAGAGATTTTTTTAGGCTTTTAGAGTGAAAATTTTAGAGTAACTAAGAGGAGGAATTTTGGGTACTAGAAGAACCCAATAGTTAGTATGTGGCTTGGAAGAGATTTTGTGAGATGAGTTTCTTGGGAATTGGGAAATGTAATAAGGAATCTCATAATACAAAAAATGCAAAAACATTTCTTAAATATTCATGATGCATGTCTTGTACTACATCACCTCCATAGGCCCTGTATTGGCGTGTGTTTCAAGCACTTCATATGCCTTTGTTTTTCTATAATGCTTCACTAGTATCAATTTCTGAACGTTCGCTAGCTCAAGGTTCCTACTGCAGTGTGTAATTTTGTCTATTTCCAATAAATACCATGCCACAATCAATTTTCCACCATCATTATATTTAATTGACTTGAAAAGGTTATTTTTCAATTTAGTGCAGTGAATTTATAGCTGTTAAATTTGTTAGAACCTAACAAACTGATTGATGGGGACATCAGATCATGGAAAGTTTATCAGAGGTGTGGCCGTCGATCTACTGCCACGATCGCGCCGATCTACTTTTGAGTTTTCATATATATTTGTGTTATTTGTTTTGCTTATTGTATTTGCTTTAGTAGTTTTCCTGTTTTGCCCTTATTTAAGGGTTTTGTCATATGTAAGCCCTAGGGGCGTTGTGGTCATTTATTTTCTTGTCATTGTAGGAGGCTATATATAAGCCCCATTTATTTCTTTTGAGGTTAATGATTGAATGATTAAAATTTTTTTTGCATTGTGAGTTCTTATGAAGACTTGAGAGGAATTAGAGAGAGATCCCTTGGAGAGAGAAGTGAAGCGCCACCAATTTTGGAAGAGTCTGGATTCGTGGTTAGTTCGTAATTCTTTCTTCCTTTTTCCTCCCTTCTCTCCTATACCGAAATCCCTCCCACCCTAAAGCCGCCGACCACCACCACAAAGCTTCACCACCGGCCACCTCCACAAAGCTCCACCACCGGCACCAATACCCCACCCTTCCCGCCGACTAACATCCCACCACCACCCCATCCGATCCCACTATCCCCTCCACCACCACCCACGGCCAAGCCCCCAAGCCGCCGGCCCCTCCATTGGTGTCTCTCCCTCTTCATGTGCCATTAAGCCTTTCATAATTTAGTTTTCATATGTTAGGTAACTTAATTAAGGAACAATTTCAAATCTATTTGAGTTTGAACTTATTACCTAAATTATAAATCCTATTTTAGGAAACTTTCCAAATCATAGCCTATTTGAATTTTAAATTAAATTGGGATGAAATCTTTCCTTCCAAATTTAATTTAATAATTTAAGAAAGCATTGAATGCCTCCTTAAATCCCTCCCTCCCTCTCCCTATGCCACCGACCCCTTCATGGTTCCCACCTTCTTTATTTCTTTCCAAACTCAACTCCCCTCCATAGGAATTAAATCCCAAGCCCTCTCTACCTTACCCGCCCCCTCTGTTTCCCCCTAGGCTATTTAAATTCTTTCCAAAGCAAAGGACTTTGATTAGGAAAGTAATTTCAGCCTTCCCTCCCAAAATTCCCCTCTCAAACTTAAACCTAATTCTCAAAATCTGAACCCAATCTCCCCCAAGTCTCCCCCTTTGGCAAGCTACCTTCCCTTGCCTTCTCCTATTTGAATTCTTGGGAGAAACCCCTTCTCTCTCACGGAAAATCAACAAGGGCAGCAAAGGAACATCTACTACAACACTTCAACGCGACAAGATCGATGCATGACCGATCCCGATCTTGATTTCGGCATTGTCTACGATGACCAATGTTTCATCCACATCCTCCACTCAACTTTCTTCGACGTCAATCCGGAGATTGATCACACTGTCGAGGAATATGTGGAGCGCATCTTAGACACTCTCTCCGAAGCCATAGAAGAGTAGCTTGGTGCCGTTCAATGGTGGATTACGTCCAAGCCGTGACAAAGGTCTTCCAATCTTCTACTCTTGTATCTTTGTAGTTTAATTTTCTATTGTGGTTTGAATTGATTCATAAAGGTCTTGCTCACCTATCTCTGCCAAGCTTAGTAATCGTAGGAATTGAGTTGTACTTTCTATGTTTCTAATCTCATTGTTAGCGTAGGAATTTTTGTTGAATGACTACTTAATTCGTATGTTGTTGAATCTCTAAATTATCTTGTTGATTCAAGTTCATAGCATGTGATTTGGCCTAAGCGTAGCTACCCCTCTTTTGGTTTCTATTATCGTTTAGTGGCTAATAGTCTTAATTGTTCTTTGCTCTTATCTAAATTGTGCAAGCTCTTATTGCATTTATCTAAAGCATATTTAGTCCTGCATCACTGATGTTCCCGCTTATTAATTTTCCTTGGATTTTCAGTCTTTTATTAGAATTCTTTTTATCATGCAGGAATGTTTCCATGCCTGTGTTGCAGGCTGTGGTTTTAAGGTCAGTACTTTTTGGAGCATATCAAATGTTGTTTATCAAGCTATGTACATTTTAATTGCTGGAATTTCTGCTATATTATTTCAATTCTATGGAGTTGTATAACTTTCTGTTAATTAATCAAGCTATAAAGAAAAAGACGTTTGTGTCTTCGAGATTGTCATTTAGTGTTCTTGTTGTTGTTCTGTATAATGATTCATTATAGTTTAAACAATTCCCACCACCTTATTTAATTTGTATAGAAATGTGACTAGTGATTGGCTTTATGATTTATGCCATTTAGTTGCATGTAGCTTATTATTGAAACTTTATACGGACAATTTTGATAGGAAATACTTGGATTCAAGTATTCCTATCGATCCGGAGGAGGGCAACAGCAGGAAATTGCTGTTTTCAGCAGAAAAATAGCAGAAATCTGCTGTTTACAGCAGAAAAACAGTAGATAATTGGAGAAAACTCAAAGCAAACACATGTATTTCACTAGTAGAAGCATAAAACAAAAGGAAGATACAATGTTCTTCAATCCGAGAGGAAGAACAACTCTCCTAATCTCCGGCAACGCCAAGAGCCCAAGCAAGAAACCCTAGATCTCCAAATTTCCTCAAATTCAAGATGACCCTAATTCCCTCCCAATCCCCCTGATTAACCATAAAGGATCCCTCCAAATTACCTAAACAGCCCTTACATTCAAATTTCTCCCTCCAACATTTGCATTAAACCCCCCATGGGGCCCACCCAAATGCCGCCCCCCTCCCTGTCTGTTCCGCCTAACATAGGTATGGACCGGTCCAGGCTGGACTAGTCCAGCCGGCCCAGGAGGGGCCGGCTCATGCGTAACAAATTTCTCTGATAATTTTGTCTTGTTGATGAATACTATCACTCCAATATGAAATTGATGATGGACCCTTGATGGTATTCTCATTTTTTATTTTTCTTCCTTGTTTTCTTAAGCTAACTTTTGAATTGCTGATCTTTTGCTTGAATTCATTTTTAGTGGAGAGAATGATGAATTAGGCTTTAGAGACAGAAATTAGGAGAAAGTTGACTACTAGTTGGGAATTAAGGTCAGCATTTTGGACCTATGACTTGCTTGTTTTGGTGTTTGAGAGAAATCATGAGAGAGGAATTTGCAGGAGATGGAGTGGAGAGAGGGGAGAGAAAGAAAAGTAGGTATGGCTTTGAATTTTTATAGTAGGATATTGAAATACTTATTTATAGAAATTTGGTTACATGATTAAATTACATTACTTTTAAAATTTAGATCTGGATCAATTTAATGAAATATCAAACAAGATAAATCCTAAAATAATTATAAAGAAAAGGATATTTTCTTAATTGATGTCATGAAAATCAAATGAATAAAAATGAAAGAAGAAATGCTACAAATAGTCTAAAAATACTAAATAATCCAGAAAATAATAGAATAATCTAAAATATTCTTTATGCATATCATGTACTGCATCTCTCATACTCAACCACAATTGTATAATAGATAAATGTCCTCATATAAATGCTTTTAATTGCCAGAGAATACAAAAGCATCTTGATAGGAAACACTCGTGAGACAAGAATTCCCCGGCTGAATTAGAGTTTCAGCCCTTCGCAAAAACATATTTGAGAAGAATTTGGAAGAAATAACTAGAAATAAATATTTTAAATTGACAATACTAGAAGAAAAACACAAGATACAGTTGGATCTTCTATTGGAGAGGAAGATCCGACTCTCCCAACTCTCTAGACGCCACTAGAGCCAAAACAAGAACAAAGAACTCCAATTTCAGCCAAAAACCAAAGATGCCAAAACAAACCCTAGAAGAAAATTCCTCTTAAACAACATTAATCCCTCAAAAAATAACTGATAAATACCTTATCTCTCACATCCTGTCCGGTAGAGCTAAGGGTTGAAGTAACCCCCCAGGAGCCATGTCCATATACTTGTTCCACTAGCACACCTCACATCTAGCCACCATTTCTTCCACATACTTGTGCATTCCCTTCCAATATAGCTCTGCTGCCAGTCTCATGTATGTCTTCTGCACCCCAGAGTGACCCCCAACCACACTCCCATAGAACTTCTACAGTAGCTGTGGGATATGAACTGAGGTATGAGGCATCACAAACCTCCCCTGAGATGGTAGTATCGCCCCTTCTAGAGAATAGCCAGGGTGACTGTTCTCATCCCTAAGAAGATCGGCTCTAATTCTTCCCAGCTCCTCATCCCGCACACTCTCCTCTTTGATTGTCCCCCCCATATAGCATCAGCGGTATTGACATAGATAACTCTTGAAGCTCCCCCATGCATCTAGACAAGACATCTACCGCCTTATTCTCTAATCCTGGCCTATAATGAATCTCAAAATCATAGCCTAAAAGCTTTGACAACCATCTCTTATGCTCCTCGGTCACCATCCTCTGCTCCAACAAGAACTTCAAGCAATTATGATCTGTCCTAAAGATGAAATGCATACCCAACAAGTATCGCCACTTCTGAATAGCTAACACAATGACCATCAACTTTCTCTCATAGACAAACTTCAACCTAGCTCTGACTATCAACACTTAGCTGAAGTAAGCTATGGGTATATGGTTTTGCATTAGTACGGCCCCCAATCCATATCCCGAAGCATCTATCTCAACCATAAAAATTTGATTGAAATTCGGTAGGGGTAAAATCGATAATGTGATCATGAATTTCTTCAATCTCTCAAAGGCCTGGGTAGCTGCCTCTCCCAACAAGGCGCTATCCTTCTTCAGTTGCTCTGTTAATGGCCAGGCTATGGTGCTATATTCTCACAAATCTCCTGTAGTATCCAGTTAAGCCTAGGAAGCCTCTCAGCTCTCTCAGATTCCTGGGTAGAGGCCACTTCTGCATTGCCTCAATCTTGGCTTGACCCGCTGCCACCCCTTCCTGAGATACCATGTGCCCTAATTATTCCACACTGGCCTGCGCAAAGTAACACTTCTTCAGATTAATCCTCACCTAATGTTCCTGTAATGCTTCTAGGACACCCTCAAGTGCTCCAAATGCTCCTCCATCGACCTGTTGTACACAAGTATGTTATCAAAGAAAATAAGGATGAACTTTCAGAGATATGGTCTAAATACTCTGTTCATGAGGGACTGGAACGTAGCAGGGGCATTGGTGAGGCCAAATGGCATCACTAAGAACTCGTAGTATCCCTCAAGTGTCCTGAATGCAATTTTCGGGACATCCTCTTCTCTTATCCAGATCTGATGGTATCCCAACTTCAGATCCATCATTGAGAACACTACTGCTCCACATAGCTCATCTAGTAACTCATCTATCATCGAAATGAAAACTTATTTGGCACAGTCTCCTTATTCAGGGCCCAATAGTCTACAACTCCCATTCTTCTTTTTGACCAGTAAGATTGGGCTAGAGAAGGGGCTCACACTTGGTCGGATGATCCCTGCCTCCAACATCTCTCGGATCAACTTTTTAATCTCATCCTTCTGAATCTGAGGGTAGCAAATATGACCTGACACTGATCAGTGATACTTCCTCTCTCAAGGTAATGGCAATCTCTCGCTCCCTCGGCTCTTCCTCCAATTTGCCCCCCCCCTCCTCCTCCTCCTCTAAGCTCTGCAACTCCACCAGAAATCCACCTCCCACCTCCTGTAAGATCCTCACCATGATTTTGAGCGACACCATTGCTTGGATAATCCTGCATCACCCTTGATCATCATTCTCCTTCACTCCACTACCAGTTCCATTGTCAAAGCTCCCTAATTCACCTTATAACCCCCAAGGTTTATAGCCACTTCATTCTCATGATAACATTAGTGCTTCGCAACTCCAAGAAAAGGAAATCCTCCCTCACCTGAATCCCCTGTATGGTCAAAACCACTCTTCTACATACTCCTCTACCCATCTCCACCTTCCCAGTGCCTATCATCACCCCATAACTCCCTCTGTCCACCAACTTCACCCCCAATTGGTCAGCGACCTGGTTGGAAATAAAATTATGGGTAGCCCCACTGTCTATCAACACCACCACCTTTCTATCTACTATTTCTCCTTTCACTTTCATGGTGGGATTCATGTGATTTGGAGTGAATCCCACCATTGAATTTAAGGAGGCCTCTATTATGTCAAGATACAGCTCCTCTTCCTCATCTACCACCACCTCGTTCCTCCCTCCCTCCTCAGCTTCCACATCATCACAGGCGGTGAGAACCTGAATAGTTCGGTCCTTACACCTGTGCCCCAGGGTGTACCTCTCATCACATGTAAAACATAATCCCTTCGCCCTCTTCTTATGCAATTCCTTTTGAGTGAGCTTTTTGAAATTTCCCCCAAATCCTCCTCCTGCAAGCTTCTCCTTTCGGGCCTCACAAAGGCTTTCCGTTGCTGGCCCCTTATGCACGGTTATCCTGTACGAGCCTCCTGAACTGTTATCTCTGGTCCTTCTCTCCAGGTACTTCTGGTCCTCTACTAACTGCGCTAGCTCCATAGCCTCTCTCAAGTCATGAGGTTTCACCACTTTAATGACTTTCCGGATCTCTGGTTTGAGATCCTTCATGAAGTTCCTCTCTAGCACAATCTCAGAAGCTGGTCCAGGCGGCTAGCTAGGTACTTAAATCTGTCAATGTACTCCACCACTTAACTCTCCTGCGTTAGAGCAAACAACTGCTCATAGAAGTCCCCTCCCTTGTTGGTTCGGCACGTTCCAACAAGCAGCTTTTGAACTCCCTCAAACTCCGAATGGGCCGCCTCATATCTCTCCACCGGTACCAGGCCAATGCCTTCCCCTCCAAACACAGACCAGCTGTCGTCAATCTCTCCTCCTCCGTCAATCCATTGACGGCCAAATACATTTCCTCCTTGTAGATCCACCC
This sequence comes from Dendrobium chrysotoxum, assembly GCA_019925795.1. NCBI lineage: Eukaryota > Viridiplantae > Streptophyta > Magnoliopsida > Asparagales > Orchidaceae > Dendrobium > Dendrobium chrysotoxum. The sequence continues at coordinate 40,326,613 of CM034309.1, read as the reverse complement.
ATGTGTTTCCTTGCCCTCAAAGATAGGCATCTTCAACTTTCTTACCCTCGGATCCCCTCCGTTACCCCTGAATCCACCATATCCGGCCATTCCCCAAGGGGATTGACCCCCCCCCCCCCCCCCCGCCCTCTCTCTTCCTTCAAATTCAGCCCCCATAATTTCATACCTACTACTCATCTCCTCCCTAGAAATAGGCTTCAGGGGAGGCATCTCATCTTCCCCCTCCAAAATTTCCACATCTTGGTTTTTCTCTCTTCTGAGTGGATTAGGGTTTCCACCACTTCTTTGGCCACCGATGGCTCCCTTTGCCTCCGGTGTCATCGTTTTGGGTTGGGCCTCAAGCAACTTCTTCAACATTTCTTCCACGATCGCAAACTTCCCATCCATCTTTTCATGGACAGCTGAGAACTGATTTTCAAATTTAAAAATCTTCTTCATAAAATCTGATTCTAATTGTCCTATTTCTCATTTCAATACTTCTATTTTCCTCCCAGCCATAGGTACCACGGATCGATGATATGATTCCAATTTGATAGGAAATGCGTGTAGGAAACAAGAATTCTCCCGATTGATTTTGAATTTCAACCCTTTGCAAAAACAGATTTGAGAAGAATTTGGAAGAAATAATCAGAAATAAACTTTTTAATTGATAATACTAGAAGAAAAACACAAGATACAGTTGGACCTTCTATTGGAGAGGAAGATCTGGCTCTCCCAACTATCTAGAAGCCGCTAGAGTCCAAACAAGAACAAAGAACTCCAATTTCAGCCAAAAACTAGAGATGCCAAAACAAACCCTATAAGAAAATCCCTCTTAAACAACATTAATTCCCCCTAATGCCCAAATAGCCCCCTCTATTTGAAAATTTCCTCCTAATTCCTCCTTAATTGGGCTTGTGGACCCCACCCTCAAGGGGGCGGCAATGCTGGGGTGGAACCCCCCTTGTTCCGCCTCCCATAGATCACGACCAATCCTGGTTGGACCGGTCTAGGGACCGGTCTAACAGATCTGTACTGATTCAAATCTTAACTGCACCAAGGGAAAAACAATTATTCTTACTGACATATGAAAGACCAGAAAATGCAATGATTTGCATCCAAACTGGAGTGGCCTGCATCGAGGTATTAAGATATTTTCAATAACAAAAATTTTGCTTTCTGCTTCAAATCAAAATTGCCCATTTGTGCTTTGCTGGCACCTGAAGTAAACAAAGGTGGTTACGCTAATGAGTTTGGAAGAATTTGTCAAGAGTGGTTTGCTTTGTGCAATATAAAATGAGATTGAAACATCTTTTCAAGCTATATTTAAGCAGGAAAGAATACATTGGACAAATGGGGAGAAAAACCACATGCAATTATCTTTTCATATTCTCCTCATTCAAAGAAGGGAGATTTTCTTAGCATTCTAGATTTCTGTCAATTTGCGTGCACTTATTTTTTACTGTTAAATATAGAAAATACTGATTAGGTGAGCACATTGCTTTGATGAATGGTACACATCAGATCAAGATCATTTATAGTATAAGCGTATTTCCAGATCTATATAGGACCTTGAAATCTCATCTGTATTTTTTCCTTGAGGTATACATTTTTCCTTTAATTGTAACTTGGAGATGATTTGGAAAACCATCTTTGGAGGCATTATGAAGTATTAAGGACGTAGTATTTTCACTATATCTCTATGTACGTCAAAATAAAATGATAGAGCTGAGGCAGTTGATGAGATATGTTGGCCATATTAAGAGAAGGAAAGTGCCCGTCCTCTTCTTTTCTTAAACAATGCACATATTTAAACGAAATGCTTTCATAATTATAAACTTGTTAAGATATACTATTTTTTGCTATTTTGGTTGCCAAAAACTGTTACACATTTTGTTTCTGTTAAGATGATTGCATTTGTTTGATCAAGGTACTTCCAATTTATAGTTTATTCTCTTAAGGGTATATTCATAACTGGCTTGCTATTTCTTCTTCATTATTTGATTATGGACCCCAAAATGCTCAACTGGCTCTAGGAAATTCGAGCATCGAGGATAAATTTTTAGGAAATATATTAGATTATAGATAAAACATTATTTAAAAAGGTTGTTGACCTAATCAAAGGATCCTTATTAGGCTCCATAATTTCATTCACCATGAACTCTTCGGTTCTCGATTGCCAAGTCAGTAAGTTGCTAAGCTTTCTTACTCCACCCTTTGCACTTCCTTAGCCCTTGTGCTTTATCACCCATTGAACTTAGTATAATTTGGATTAGTTCATTGGACTATTGTTGTTGGTGTTATTGGCCTTCATTCAGAATATTCTATGCAAATTTGGAATGATGAATCTTTATCATTCAGTTTAAGTGGGAGTGTTAAAATATAAAATCCCATGGATTAATGACTTGTTTGAAACAAGTGCAAAATCTGCTCAAACATAATGAAGCGATGGATTGCTCATTCATTTTATTATTGTATTTGTACATTTGGAAGAAATAAGAAAGGAAGGCCTGCTCCCATGAATTGGTGACTTAGAGGGGTATTTGGTGCTAGAATGGAATGTATGAATACGAAATTTACTATGTGGGGCTGATGGCCATTCTAGATAATTATTTCTCTTCTTAGGAATTGTATAGTTTCCTATTTGGTGGGCATCATTTGTGTATGAATACCCAAGGGATGAGCAAACAATCCAAGCTTTATAGCAACTTCTTTTCTAGAACATATATTATATAAACTATTAAAAAATGTAGTTTTTTGTTTTGCTACAGTTTCTGATCCATTTAAAAAATAAAAAAAGAATCTAAATACTCAATCATAACATCTTGTTCGATCTCCCCAACTTGACTGCACTTGTCCTTGACCTTCAAAAAAATATTGAAGCGTACATCTTTAATCCTTTGGTTTTTTATTCTTGAAAGCACTTGAAGTTCATGTCTTGGTCTATCAAAGATTATTATTGTTGTAGTGAATTTGTTAGATTTTATACTCGTTCCATGAAAAACAAAACCTGATGCTTCTAGGGTTGTGCAGGCAAAGGTAACTCTATAATTCTTGTTTATTTGTCTGGACTCTAATCCTATTAAGTTTCAGCTTCAGGATTGTTTTAAAAATCTAGGCTTTTGGTTGATTGAAAAATAATTTCTTAAGTAAAATTTTGAGGAATGTGAAACTCATTCCTTGTTAAATTTTATTGTATTCCAAAATCGGTCAATTCAGACAAATTTTGAATATATCGCATCACCTTTCCCATCTGTGCTCGCCGACCATCAACATCATCTGCCACTTGTCACCAACCACAATTGTCACTATCACTATTGTTGGTTTAGTGCATTTTAAATGTAGGGGTTTAAAAATTTAGGCTTTTGGTTGATTGAAAAATAAATTCAAAATAAAATTTTGAGGAATGTGAAACTCTTCCCTTAGTTTAATTTTATTGTATCCCAAAATCGGCAAATTCTGGAGATTTTTAAATATATCGCATCACCTTTTCTCATTTACACTCGCCGACCATCAACATCATCTACGACTCATCACCAACCACCTGTGTCACTATCACTACTGTAGCTAGCCTCGACTATCACCATGATTGTTGGCAATCATCTGCTAACAATGGTCGCGACAGTTGCTGCTAGCCGCATATTCACAGTCGGCCACAATCACCACCTACTCTCCACCTATTGCCACCTACCACTATAGTTGAATTTTTTGATATTAGTGTAAAATTAATTACCATGTATTGCTTTCATCTCAAAAATGATTCAATAGCTTGAAGGTCCATCTTAATTAATTTTGCCTTACACTATCCTAATACAAAATACTCTTCTAATCTGCTTTAGCATATCTTTTAATTATATTCCAATTTTTTGTAGTCTTCGTCGAAATTCCTCTGCTTTCTAGATTTCTTTGAAAACGTTCAAAGTGAAATTTAAGCTCAAGCTTATAATGAATTTAACTAGAAAACTACTTTCTTGTTATGATTCAGTTTGGCATCTCACCTGAGAAAGTTGATCAAGTTCAACCAAATAGGCCAATACCATTGCCACCGCCACCACCATCACCTATGCCCGATAAATCAACTTCAACATTGGATGCAGAACCAACCTGCGACGATTTGCCAGGCACGTCTGCATAGTTTCTCCAGAACATGAGAATAACAGATTTGATCATCTTAATCATGTGAGCTTTTTCCAAACAAATGCCTGCGTCGAATTCGCTATGCAGCTTATAGCTTTTCTACACCCTCAAAATGGCACTTTTTTCAGCCAGAGCTTCTGGGACCATATTGCAGAGAATCTTACACATGATTTGTACTGGTGAGGCTTAGTAATTTAGAATGTAGATTTTGTAGCAGAGATCAATTCAGAATTTTCAACTTTGAAAGATGTATGCGAACAGGACATAATGGAGAAAAATGATTCATGTTGCCGACTCTACGTAGTGAGACAAAGATTTGATATTGTTGTTGTTGTTGAATGATGTATGCTAATTTAGTTATTTATCCGGCATGAATTCTAACATGCCATCTGCTTATATTGAAGCTTTAGGCTTCGTTTGGTTATTCGGTACTTTTGTAAAAGGTAGTTTTAAGAAACATCGGTGCAGAAAAAGGAGCTTTCTAACGGAGAAGTATATATAAAAAACTTTCTCAAAACAGCAGAAAAATGAAAAGAACGGTGTTATTGGGAACGAGGTTTGAGGAACCAAACAGTAAAAATAAATAAATTTTATCGTTTTAAAAAGGAATAAGCACAAAAAACGTCCAATCAAACTTGGCCTTAGACAGCAGTTATATGAGATAGTTGAGCTGAGATCAGCATCTTTCTATTATTTTAAAAAGCTTTATATCTGCTTTTGTTTTTTGTTTTTGCGCTCCTGTCATGCAATTCATGGTTGCAGTTCCAGTTCATTGTGTGGAGTTGCAGTGGTTCCCCTGTTAATTTTATAAAATATTAGTTCTCCAAGTCCTTTTTTTTTTGGCCGCTAAGGCTTGTTTGTGATAATTTTTGTTCTGCTTTGCTGTATAGATTACGATCATAATTTTTATTTGATCATTAATTTTTTGAGCTGTAAAAAAAATTTTGTACTAGGAAACTGTTATATACAATAGCTTTAAAAAATTATTTTTTTTATCGTTATTTCCAAATGAAGCCTAAATCGAGCAAAATCCAAATATTTGGCTGGGTTAAAGGAAAAAATTGTGAGATATTTTGATATAAATTGTATCAAGTTGAATTTAAAAATTGTTAAATTTATTTAAAATTATAATAGATTAGAATAGCTGAAATAAATTTTTTAATTAAAAAAAGGGCCAATCGAATGGTTCTTAAGATTTAAACTACATGAATTAATTAAGTCATATTTATAATAATATTTCTCAAATTTGAATTTATTAAATGACTATTTTACATAGGGGTGTAGCTAATGCCTTGTTGAGGATCATTTTTTTTATTTTTAGATAATAATAATGATAAAATATAGTTGTTTAACTATTTTTAATTTTATAAATTTAATAAAAATAAATTATCTTAATTTTTCAAAATATTTTTTTCTTCTAAAACTAGATTAAATACTAATCTCTAGCCATTGCTAGCCTTTGCCTCCCTACTTTCGAGTCATTAGCCTCTGAGAGAAACTCAATGCCACTAATTGGTAGCCATAAGTTTTTTTATTGCCATCTTTTGACTCGTCACCTTTTAGGGTTTGGATTTTAGTTTGAAGAATACTCAAAAATAGACTTTTTTGCTTGAATTGACTCAAATGAGCTAGGAACCAACTTATTTTATCGATCCAATCTTTGAGTCAATTTTGGATTTTACTTGGATTGGATTGAAGTGGTATATGATACATAACAAAAAAATCGCATTAATCCAACACGAATCTCGAGGGATATCTCGATTGAAAATTTTCAAAATTAAATTTGGGGTTATCCGAACTCCGATCTCAGCAAACTTATAGTCAAACCAAAAATCAGATCATTCGCACCCCATTGAGTACTAGCCAACTATTAGTCTCTCAATAGTACGTTCTTCACATTTCTCTCTCGCTTTCTCATGAAATTAAAAAAAGCGAATTTTGCAAATCCAAAAATATTTTTTAACTTGGGCACATTGAACTTTTACTATTGGAAGCATCAAATAATTGGATTTTATTACTTCTTGTGTGTATATTCGTGAATAATTATTATTTGAACGGGGCATAAATCCGAGCTCAATAGACCAAAGCCAAGCTATTCTCAACTCAACTAATTAGATCAACTCTAAGAATATTAATTTAAGTATTTAAAAAATTTAATTTTGTTAATATTATTATGTTATCTTAATTCATCATTTATTATTTATATTATAAATTTTCTTTTTTATATAATTTTTTTATTAACCAAAAAAAAATTATTATCTTTCTCTTATAATAGCTCAAGGAGAAAATGCCAACTCTTAACTTGCATTTGGTCTCAATGGCTGATTTCGGCAGCTTGCTTCTCTTTCAATTAAGTTGTACTTGGCAACCTAACAGGGCCCAAACTTTCCATTCTCTCACGTCTTCCTCGCGAGAAATTCCGCACTCTCTCTCCAAACAACTCTCTCGAAAGAGAAAGGAAACCATCCTCGGGTTTATTGAACAGCGTCTTCGAAATCGATGGACGAGCAAAATCTTCCGTAGTCGTTTTCTCTGCGTAAATTCTTCTACCTTGTCGTCAACACGAGCAAAATCGACGGCGCAGATAAGCCATTTCAAGAGTTCTGATTCATCTTTGTTTCTGCCATTCGTTCAAAGACCAGCTATTGTGGACTGGGTTTTTTTCTCTTCCGTGCCGATTTTCCTTATTTCCTTTCTTCTTTGAGAATTTTGGGAGAAGGTGGACGATGGCTGCTTGTTTGAGACTATGCCTTCAATCGACGCTAAAGATCTTGAATTCGGTTATGGGTTTGTTCGGGATGGCCATGATTATGTACTCTATATGGATGATTCGATCTTGTCTCCGGCAAATAGGCGAGTTGTCACGGAGATTCTCTGAGTCCAGCTCTAGTCCTTCATGGTTTGCTCCCTTATTCATTTTTTATATTTGATTGGGTCTTCTCTGTCTTTAATACTCCTAAGTTCTGAAGGTTTCTCTTTATGAATTAGCTATGGAGTTTCAGTTAGTAGTTTTGTTAACCTTCCTATTAAGGGGTACTGATTAGTACAGTCGCCAGGCTAAAAAACATGGTCTCTCTTCTCTCGGGGTTTCGCTGTAAATGCCAAATGGTAAGTAAGGTTGAGTTAATACATGCAAATAAATAGTTAATTTAGCTGTGCATGTCTGTTTGAGATCTATGATTTCACTTGTGATTTATGAAGGAAATAAACAATGAAGTAAAACAACTTCACTTTGCTTCACTTAACAAACATAAAATAAATCTTAATCCATGGGGTTGTTTAGTGTTAAGTAGGAATTTAGTAATTCTGAAAAACACAAATTTATTTTGATGAAAGTAAGAGAATTTATTAAATTCTTAAATCCTTCACCTTCAGGTCTGTTAAATCCTGCCATTAAGAGGATTTGCTAGATCCAATGGTTAGCCCATATCTAGCCAAATCCTGGATTTTGGGAAGCCTCAAAAAATCGTTTGGCTAAATTTGGCCTAAATCTAACTTAAATCCTCTATAAATGTTGATGCCCAATAGCGCTAAATTTTGAATTTTCTATGAATGAGCATCATAGTGGCAACATTAGTATTCTTTCTTCTAGACTCGTCTCTTTGAATGTAGTTGCTTGTTTAGGAAAACATTCATGCTTCAACCTTCTTTAGAGGTCGTTAGATATTCTCAGGCACCAATTATCAAGTGACCTCTTGGATTATTAAGTCGATGAGGTAGTGTTTGCTTCTTCTTCTTCTTCTTCTTCTTCTTTTTTAAATTTAAACATGCTATTGCTCATTGTGAAATTTATTTCAATTCTATGCTTCTTCTCAAAGTGGATGTTGTGATTTTCACTGCATCTTTGTTGGGATTAATTTTTTATAATCATTTAAAATGTTTTCTTTAGTAGAATTTATGACAGTTTTTTATTCAAAGATTGCATCATGCAAATATAACACTACTTTTGAACTAAATAAATAGTTTTAGACTTTTAGTTGGAATTTCATAGTACGCTAAAAAGCACCATGAATTAGGTGATAAGATAAATAGTAGTTTGTTTTATATTCTTACAAAAGACCAATTTGTGCTATTAAATTGTTGGACCAAATAGATATTTGACATCTCTATAAAACATCCTAATTTTGTTTATTCCCTTTTATTTTGGATTTTTTAATAGTAACAGTGCCACCTCCCCTTGATTGGCCCCTTGCCAACCTTCCGCTAACTCCATCTCTAAAGAAAAAAAAAAAAAAGATATTTATTGTTCCATTAACAATATATCAGTTTATCCTTACTTGGAAACCTAAACAAAATACTTAGAACTAGCATAATAACAATTCGATGGAGCGCAAGGATGTTACAATAAAGGAAGTTTATGAAGATCAGAAGACATTAGTTTTTTAAATGGAAGACTTGTTTCATATTTGCATAAAAAATATTCAAGGTATAAATGCATAACCTTGCATGAATTAAATAAAGAAGCTTATTTTTATAGTCTTATTATCCTAGTTTATTTTGTAATTTTATGGAGAAAATAAGTTGGTTCAAATAAAAAATTTGCATGTTGATATGGATGCGGGAGGTGGATTAGTCCAAATAAAAAGTAGGGACATGATGATATGGATGCCATTTTATTAACTCTTTTTTATTCTTCAACTAGAATTGGAGGTTATACATACATGAAAGTTACATTTGAGCTCTTCTTAGTGTAACTTTCTAAATTAATCAAGAGGAGATAGAAATTTCATCCAATAAGTCTAAGAGTTGAAAATCTATCATTGATTATGATATGATGTGATGAAGAGGCAAATGTTTGTAACTCATATATGTATATAATTTTATTTAATTATGACTTTTTATGTAATCCCTTTGTATTTTAATGGCTTTTAAGTTTCTTCATGATGTAAAGTCTATATATAGCCATAGAAATCTAGGATGTAATACATTACATTTTAAAATATATCTGAGATTACTCTCCTTTTTAGCTTGGTAACAAGTTTGATGTTTCTTCCTTTGGTGAAATTGAGAGTGATACTCATCCTTTGGTAAGGATGTGGTGTTTATCTTGTTACCTTCATGTTAGCTTTCTTGTATTGCTTGTGTTCTTCTTCCACAATTCTTTAAAGCTAATGCATCATATCATAAGTTGGTATCAGAGATAGGTTTAGACAATGGAATACACAATATTACCAAGATGTAGTCAAGTACAGGCTTAGATAGGTTTTGTGATAACTTGCTGTGGGCTCCAAAAATTCCACGCCCAGGCCTCTTCGCGCCAGCTCCCTTTTTCTTTTTGTTGACAGCGGAGAGTTTTAACGAGCTTAGGTTTCAAGGAAAATTTTCAGAAGGTAGATTTGTTTTTGAATTAAACACTACCCAGAGATTTTGCCCTCATTTCACGAGGACTTTATAATCTGAGTTTTGGTTTCATATAGTTAATTATAGATAACTTTCGATTAAGGCTAGTCATAAGATAGACACTGAGTACCCATATAATAACAACAACTTTAGGATTTGACTTTGATATTGAAATTTAGAGTTTATGACTTAAAATTTATCATTGTATACTTAAAATTGTTGATGGGGGAAATGAAGACATGATCAAGATCCCATGGTTCCATCGTCCCGGGCTATTATGGTCCCTGATCTACTTAGTCAGAGGAGGTAGTCAACTCAACCTGACAGTAGGCACCTTATCAGCAGCTATGAGTTGCTTCCTCCAAGAATACCTCGTAGACCTGGGGTGGTGTTTGTCTAAGAGGATAGATATGAATCCACCTTAGCTAATAGAGGGCTCCTATTGAATATACCCTATGATTCATTACTCAAGGGTTTGACGTCGTTAGGGAACATGCAGGCTTTGGCCGTGATCGTAATATAATGGTGTCATTTTGCGGCAAAACTACATGATCAGAGAGCATGTGTCACGTCCCTACTGGCAAGAGACTATTTGAGGATAAACCTTAGTGATACACCCGACACAACATTCTCTCTTTGTGAGCTGAGGTTAATTTCAAATTTATCACTCTCGACAAACGGTTATGGGAGGTGGATTAGTTTTAAAAATTTTTAGGTAATAGATTTCATTTTAGGGATTTAGACTTTTATTGGATTTGAAATTTGACCCCTCTAGTTGATATTTACATTCAACATGGCCATCATCGGGGTGATATTAAAATCACTTTTATTTTTGTAGGAATTTGGAAGGTATTTTATGATTCAAGTCAGGTCGATTCCAGTCCTTTCATGGAGGAGGATGAACCTTGCACATTTGATCCGCGTAGCATTCTCAGACATTGGCATTTGTAAATTTATCGCATTTGTCAGAGCACATGCGGGTTTATTTATTGCTTACATTCTTCCTTGTCATCATTTATGTGGTCTTCTTAATATATATTATATTGCGTTTTATGTAGTTCCAAATGGTGTATCCACAAGACCTAGACTACTTGATGTAATAAATCAAATTACTAAGTAATCTAATCAGCTCAATTCACTATTTCATTTGCCTCATATATTGGCATAATTCCTTCTATTATTCCAAAGCTAGCATCATTAATCATCTAAGGTCAGCAAATTGTCATTCCCTTTTAGTTTGATCAATTATTTCCATAATCTAGAGTCCTCTTTCAGTAGCGTTACCATGCTCTAGGCATTTCTCGATAACATTGGAAACAAATTTATACTGGCTCATTTGTATGACTTTATCGAAAAGTTTGTTGATGAGTTAGATCTTCTCTAATAGTTTTCCTCCAAAATATGTTAAATGACGTAATTTTCATATTGATCCTGAGCTAGAGTACAAGTAGATTGTAAAATCTCACTCACAATACAAGAACTTTGCAATTCAGCAGTACAATACTCCAAAACTCTCTAAATAACTCATTGGCCATAGGAATGCATAGAGAGTGTAGCAACATGTCCTCAGAAAGCGGAAATGATGAAATCAATTCTCTTAGTTGGCACACATTCAATACGCCCATTGTTAAAAGAAATCTACTGTAAGATCATTTGACATGCTCTCCAGCCTTTTACTTCCTTTGTATAAAGACTGAGAAAAATTCTTCACAAGTGAATATCTTAAGACTAGAGGAAAAATTCTTCACAAGTGAATATCTTTGTTGCACATAAAATCTCTTTGACATCATAATAGCAATAATATATCAGGTTTTATTTGGCTTGACTAATGATTTCTTATACACTCCACCACTTTCTCAAGCACATTCCTGAGCTTTTAAAATTAAGAATGTCTTCCATAATTAGATTTATAGAATGTGAAACACAGCTAATGAAGATGATGTTATTTCTGTTCCAAAATTTTGTCAATTAAATCATTCTTAATGTAATTGCTCAATTACTCTTAAGGCATTTTTTTTAATCATTTAAGTTGAGAATTTTTTATTCATAATTAATTATGTGAGGGATCTTTTATCATTTTTCATTTCAGCAGCTTCCCGGCATCCCCTCCCCGCGAGGGGAGGTTAGGGAGGGCACTTGTCCTTTTGAATCGACTCAGCCGGATCAAATCAGCGGCGAGGACTTTGGGATAGTGAATCGACCCTGGAATTGGTCTTCCAATCTTCCATTGCGTGTGATCTGTTAATTAAGTGATTTAATTTTATTTTAAAAGGTAGTTTTTATGCCCCTTGAAATCCGGCAGCCTTTCGGCACCCCCTCCCCGCGAGGGGAGGTTGGGGAGGGCACTTACCCTTTTAGATCGACTCAGCCCAATCAAATCAACGGTGAGAACTTCGGGGGTGCAAATCGACCCCGGTATTAGTCTTTGAGCCTTCTATCTACTTGGTTAGATTAGATCGACGGCCAAGGGCTTCGGGGAACCGAATCAACCCCGGGATACCTTTGGTCTTCTCCTGTTGTGATACCTATTTGAAAATCCCTCCTCCTTTCCTCTTTTTTTATTATATATATATATATATATATATATATATAACAGAGAGGGAGAGAGCCGGGACGTACGGGTGTCGGGTTGGCGGCGAAGAGCAGGATCTGGCGTGCAGGATGTAGAGCAGAGGGCAGAGGCGGTGGCCAATGTGGCTAGGGCATGGCGGGTGCAGGTGGCTGGAGGTCAAGCTCGGTGTGAAGAGGCGGCTGATGGGATGTAAAGAAGAGGGCGGCAATCAGAGGAGTTCGACTGGCAGCTTGATCGCGGGTAGGAGTCGGATGGGTTGGAGTCGCGTGAGGTCTGAATTGGGTCGGCGACTTCACCTGCTGGTGCAGATAGCTTGCAGAACAGGGAGGTCCGGCTAGGAGCGTGGTTGGCGTTGGAAGAGAAAGTCGTATGTGCCTGTAAGTTCGAATCCCCTCGGTCTTCTGTTTCTGTATGCGTAAGAATGCGAATGGGAGGGGGTTTGGTCATTTTGTGCCGTGAGTGTAGGTGGTTACATGATCATGAGATCGTGGGGGTAAAGGGATCCGTCGAGGTGAGTAGGCAAATAGTTAGAGGTCAACACTTGTTTAAAATTTTATATAGAGATAACTAATTGGATTGCATGCAAATATCCTATCATCCTAATAGAAGAAACAACATGATAATAATTCTAATACCATAGTAATAGATATGAGAATGGAAAGCAGCCTTATTTTTTGCCTTTTTGTTAAAATCGAACCTAATTGGTTATCCGGACGGCATTAATGTATTTCAGATAGGGTTTTTAACCAAACCCTACATTTTAAATTTACTATTTATTATAGCATTTTGGCATTCAGGTTACCACTTGCACGAGAGCTCTTGTTGAATAGAAAAATAGCTTACAGGAGAGATGCCATCAGAAGAACACTTCAGAAGATACAAATGCAGATTTGGGTAGGGTTTTTATTGCAAACCCTTAGATGCATTAATTAGGGATTGCAAGTGCTAATTTTGTTTCCAAGAGGGAGATTTTTGAGGTAACTAGTTTGTTACATAGGAGAGGGTATATCTGCACATAGATTTTGAGAAGTTTATGTCAATAGCGAAGAATCAGTTGAGTTTTATGTTAGGATCATTCTCCCTTTATTCTTATAGATTCATTAATTAGGGAGTTAAGTACGATTGTTTACCCCTTTGCGGTTATGCGTTTTGTGCCAATGATGTCTTTTAACATGTTTCTAAATTTCACATTTCTTTGGAAATTTCTTCAAACTCTTATGGTGCCTCCAAATTGAATTCAAAATGGCGTAGCCACAATGGACAGTTGGACGAATTTGGCATTGTTTGAATGACAGCTTTTAATTAGTTATTGTGGCTGAAATATTTTACTTTATTTACACTGTAAATGCCCGACCCTAGTGGGATAAAGGCTTGATGTTGTTGTTATTGTATACCGTAAATGTAGCGCCAATCTCCTGCACGTTGTACTGTTGTTCATTTTCGCTTCATGTATTGAACTGAGTATTAGTATGTCTACGAATTTGCTGATGCAGTCATATATTAGAAGTAACATATGATATTAATAGTTCAAATGTTCTGTTGTGTTCTCGGAAGTAATTAATTGCTATTATGCAGGTTCATTTTTGCCTTTCTTGGATTAGGAATCTTCTTGTGTGTGCTAACATGCTCAGGACATATAGCTGCTGAAACCATTAACAGCCATTGCCTTTCTTGTGTATCCTCGACATAGAATTTATACCTGCTGTATTTGTGTTTGCCTTTTTAAAGTTTGTTCTAATCACTATTAAAACATTTGGAACTTGTCATCACACAAGCTGCTGCTTCTATTAGTCATCATTAAAACAGTATCAAATCAATGCTTAAGCCTATATATGGGATTTTATCAGTTAATTATGACATGTAAGCATGAACTTAGGTGTTCTGGTAATCATTAAGTTGATAGCCTTCTAAACTGTAAATTTGTCTTCTTTTAACTACACTAGTAATTGTTCCTCGTGGCTTTTCTAGTTCATGCTGTTGGGTCTCACGTAGGATCTCATGCATGAAGCCTCTTGTCAAATGGGGGCAAGAAAATGAGAAATATGACCTGTTGGGATCACCCTATAGAATACTATATATATATATATATTGATCGAACTAATACTTTTTTCTATATCTTTTTTCCTAACAGGTAATATTTAATCTGCATACTTTAGAGGGTTAAGGGTAGGTGGTTAAAATCTTGAAAAGCTTCAAGAGCAATATGCAATAAGAGAATATCAAGGATAAAAGAAAAAAATTATAAAATTATAATCAAGTCAATATGCTGTATATATATATATATATATATATTATTTATTTATTTATCTCAGTATTGGGCATTAAGCAAAAGCTGCAAAATTATTAATATATAAGTTAAACATAGAAAAAATGAGAATGTTAAGCTGAATTTGTGAGAAAATAGGAAGGATATATTTAAAAAAAAAAATTACATTATAGGGACGGGCAATTGCATCTATTTGGAAAAACCTACTCAAGAGGGATGGATAAAATTTTAAAAGAATTAAGAAAGATGATAGCTAGACTCAAGTATATATGAATTAAAATTGTGTAAAAAATAAATAAATATCAACAATATAGATTTAACAACTTGTGCATCACTCATTCAACATGAATGGATGATGAGAATTGACAAAGTTGATCCCACATAGTCTAGTTAAGTCTGATTTATGGGATGGAGATTGGATTCTTTAGAATATACCATAATTTTTTTATGTTGATAGCAGACTGGAAAACGATCAAGCAAGTTGCAGAATCGTAGATCATTTTCATTTCCAAAACATGATTTTCTTATTGACATGATTAAACTTCTTTGTTAACCTTATTGGATACGTAGTATGCAGCGACCCTCGTCTTTCTGCTTATTCTAGAGGCCGCGATCACTGCAGATATATTTCTCAACAGGAACTGGGAAGAGGTATGCATCTTCTTTACCTATTTTTTAAGAGGACTGCATCAATTTCGCTCTTTGTATTATGAATATTTGATTGTTTTATTTTGCACTTGTTAGGCCTTTCCGCATGATCCAACGGGGAGGTTCAATGAGTTTAAAGAATTTGTTCGATCTAATTCAGAATTATGCAAATGGATTGGCCTATTGGTTGTGGCTGTCCAGGTATGTTAAGTTGAATTTTCATTTTAAAGCACTTACAGCTTTGATTTACTAACATTGAATGTTCATCTTCATTCGAAGGCATTGTCCATCTTGCTGTCAATGGTTCTTAGGGCTCTAGGACCAGACCAGGGAGAGTATGATGAAAGTGACGATGATTCATTGCCAGCAAGACTCCCTCTCTTGAAGAATCAGGCTCATATCACTCATACAGCTGACCGTAAATTTCTGGGGAACAATGATTCTCGAATTGTCCAGATTGATGATACGGTTAGCATAATTTTTTTAGAGAAAAAATGGGCTCAGGATGCTATGATCAATTTTTGGCCAAAAGAGATCTCAAATTCATTGAATTTGCTTTCAGATGAATGCCATATAAATTTTGACCAGTGCTCATATATTGTGCTCATCTCAAAATAAATTTAACAATAACAACATCAAGCCTTTATCCTACTATATGGAGTCGGCTACTGTTGACCTCTGAAATGAGATAAAAAAAAATATATACAAAAGTCCTACATACCCGCAAATCCCGCAGCCCTGTAGCTCGGCGCCGTTCGCGTCGCATCTCCCGCGATTCCTGCTCGAACTCCGCTCGAGGAGGTCCATTCCTGTCGTTAAATACCGACCCCAGGGCTCCCTCCTCTCCCATTCGCTAGATGCTTCTCCTCCCACACGAACTCCCGTCGTTGCTTGCGATTTCCTCCTTCCCGACTCCCTGTTCCGATTCCACTTCCTCTCTCGCTGCCTTCGACGCCTCCTTCACTGCCTCCGATCCACACAGAGAGAGAGAGAGAGAGAGAGAGAGAGAGAGAAGGAGAGATCCACTCTACCGCCGCCCTCTGTCCGATCTTCCCAGCCTGAAGCCGCAGCCCGCAGCCTCTCCTATTCGCAACCCGCAAGCTTCCGATCCCTGCTCCCGATCTCCATCCCAAAGACCTCCTTCCTCTCCGATCCCTCTGCCCTAGCCGACTACATCTTCGGTTCCTTCTCTGCTGTCCGACTTCGCCTACTCGACGACATTCCCTCCTGTTTGATCGGAAGTGAGGACGGAAGCTCGCATCGCCGTGAAGGTAACTTTCTCCCTTTCCAGAGCTTCTTCGGCCAAATCCCGTGAACCTGCCGAACTTAAAAAGGGAAACGGAGGATTTATTTCGCCATGAGATTTACGGGTGGCTCAAATCCCGTTTGACAGGATCTAGCATAAATCCTGCCCAAATCTTGTTGCCGAATATCCCTTAGGGCAAGACGGAGGAGAATTTAAGGATTAATTATAGTTAATTTTCATAAATTATAATTAATTGTTTTAATCAATTATAATTTATGATAATTAATTTTAATTGATTAATTTTAATTAATTTTAATTAAAGTTAATTTTAATTAAATATAACTAATTTTAATTAACCGTAATTATTTAATTAATTATAATTAATTTTATTAATTATGATTAATTTTAATTGAGGTTAATTCTAATTAATTATGTTTAATTATCATTATTAATTTTAATTAGAATTAATTAATATTAGTTATTTATAATTAATTAAGATTATTTATAATTAATTATAATCAATTAGAGATAATTACGATTTGTTATAATTAGTTATAATTAACAAAGAAAAATGAAAAGAGAAATGCTTGCTCTCTCTCTCGCCTCGATCCACGTGCCAACCTCGACGCTCGCAAAGGTATAATTTTCTAACTCAGATTCTCGCTCTCGAAGTTCGCGGCGGACCGGAAAACCGCCTATACACGCTTTCATAAGCGTGGTGGGATGGGACCCCGGTGCGGCGCCTACAACGAGGTGGGTAATCACCTCAAAATCCTATCCTCGGCGTTCGTGTCGAGCCGGCAAACCGCCTATACACGCTTTCATAAGCGTGGTGGGAAGGGAACCCGGTGCGACACCTACGACGAGGCGGGTAGGCCCTATACACGCTTTTCTTAGCGTGGTGGGGACGATCTTAAGTACCCGCTCGTGGGGAAACAAAATGCTTTTCTTTTTCAGGTACGTTGAAGACCCATACACGCTTTCTTAAGCGTGGTGGGGATTGAAGACTTTACACGGCCGCGGTGTCCTCGAAAGAGGGCATCTACCATACACGCTTTCTTAAGCGTGGTGGGAAAGGCCCAGTTTTCCGTTATTTCCCCTAAACGGGGGAGATGCTGGAATGCTGTCGAAATTTCGGGTGATCATATGACTGCTTTTGGACCTGATTTGGACAAATTTTGGACAACTTTAAACTCAAAAAAAGAACAAATGACAAGATTCAAAATTTGATTTTTTTTATTGAATATTAAATGACTTGAACTTGAAGTAAATCTTGATTCAAATTTGAGTAAAATTAACTTGAATTGAGCTTTGAATTCAAAGTTGACATTGGAACTTGGATTTGAACAAAAAGAGAACTTTGAACAAGATTGTAGGGGACCAATTTGAACATTCACAGAGGACTCGAACAAGACAACACAGGGAACTCAGATTTGGAATGAAGCTAGACATTGAAGTGAACTATAGTTCGAATACCAAGTGAATGGCATGAAGCATAACTTAAATGTCTAAGATAAAACTTGTAATGTGGCAAAGTGATATTGTTAGTCATGTCAGTAAGGATCAGTAACAAATGCAACAATATCTCTATGCCTAATGTCATCATACAAGCAAACAAATTCACATGCATAATCGACTCATAAGGAATATCTAACAAATGCGGAGGCGAATTGAAGTCAACGCAAAGATCGTGACGAATGTAGATGAGCGTTAATAGTTCATTTATGAACGAGGAATGATGATATGCAACAAATAAATGAGCTGTCATGAAGGATCCGATAAATATTCGACACATTGATCTCTTGCAAGTAGAAGGATTCAATGATACTTCAAAGGACTCATTTCGTAGTCAACAACAATATGCAAGTAAACACATCAATCTCTTGTGGATTATTGAAGTTCACGTGTGGTGGGTTAAATGAATCATTAGCAAACACGAATGAGGAAAATGTAGTGAATACAACTCACCCATGGAGCAATCATGTAACTAGATGTATTCATCTCTTTCGAGAAGAAGAATCAGATATGAACGAATCAACAATCAGTAGAGAACAAAGAAAGTTTCTACATCTCGCTTACAAGCAGTTATGGGACATGTGTAAATACTGGTAAATGACGATGAGTAGTGAGCAAGTGAATGCAAATCAAAGTGAATACAAGGACATGTGATCTATTTGCAAGCATTGATCAATGAAAACCAAAGAGAATGCAAAAATACAGGTTTAGATAATCATACAAAATTTCCCAACAAATGATAAGGAAAATTCATGCGATTAATTACTAGAGACAATTGCATCGGTTACAAGGATGTGTATTGGATAAAATCTCACCTACAGTTTGCTTAAGAACTCTTTAAGCAATAATATAAAATTTGTAAAGAAATCTACCAAAAAGACATGCGACAAATGAAATACCAAGTTCAAGTTGAAGTGTAGCCTTCCCACAATCAATACAAGTCAGCATGCAAGTAATCATCCCGATACCTTACAAGTGAGATAAATCAGCGTACAAAGAGCATTAGGACTTAATGCAGTTGAGGATATGTTCCACCGGTATATGCAAAAGCATGCATCAAGCACTAGGGTATCCCTACGACCAAGATCTGCAATACATACAAGTTTCCTGCGAATACAGATGTATGCACCACATATCATCTGTGGGTAGTACATAAAAACTTCAGTAAATGCAGTATCCTGAAGTCAATTCCAATCTATGAATGAAAACATCTACCTGCCTACCAGCAACAGTTGTAGAGATCATACGACGCCACCGAATCTGCAACATCCATGCAAGCAGACAGAAGGCGTATAAATCTCCAAACGAAACCCAGTGCTACGCCACCGGATCTGCAACCTTCGTACAAGCAGACAGAAGGCGTGTACAAATATTCCAAGAATACCCCCGCACATGTGCACTCTAATTTGTATACACATAGGTACACTAAAAGGGGAAAATATAATCAAACACCCGCATGGGCCCCGGCGAGCGTGTTATTGGTATACACGTGACGTCTAGGGATGCTGCGCGGGTCAATAGATTTGAACCCGATCCTCCTATGCAAGCAGATAGGAGTAGATAAGGTTCAATAAATAATTATAAAATGCCCCCAAACACCTGCATGGGCCCCGGCGAGCGTGTTATTGGTACACACGTGACGTCTAGGGGTGCTGCGCGGGTCAATAAGTGAATTCCAGTTCGAGTCCGATCCTCCCATACGGGTAGATAGGAGTCGACACGACTCGAACCATTAAATAAATATACGGTCGCGAGATCGACCGAGATATTTGTTTTATACGTTCATATTAGGCCTTCAAGGCCTATAATCAAGATAATTCACTAACAAGGGCATAAAGCCTACGAAACCCGATCCTCTGTCAATCACTAGACAGAGTCGACAAGGTTCAAAACACAAAAATATAAATAACCCCAACACCCCGATGATGGCCGTGTTGAATGCAAATCTCAACCGGAGGGGTTTACATCAATCATCCCAAATGCCTCCCAAACCCTACCAAAACTCCAAAACCCAACAAATATACTCAAAAATCCAAATCTCCAAAAATCATCAAAATCCCAAAATATTTGAAATTGAAACTAAACCATCCAACACTTAAAGCATAATCCATCCACCCTCCGCAACAGTTTGCCGAGGTGGATAAATTGAAGAATACTTCAGCTCACAAAGAGCTAATGCCTAGTCGAAAATATCACTAGGATCCATTCTCAAACAATCTCCTGCCAGCAAGGACGTGGTACGAGTCCTCTAACCGGCAGTTTCGCCGCCAAATGGCACTGCAGGATAAACGGTTATGACTCGGGGCCCTCTGAACCAGGTGGTCGCCGCTAAATGGCACCATTATATTATGGTTATGGCCAGAGCCCGTATGCTCCCCAATGGCATCAAATCCTTGAGATATGAATCAATAGGATATGATTGATAGGGCATAAAGCCCTCTGTTAGCTAAGGTGGATTCAAATTTGTCCCCTTAGACAAATATTCACCCCAGGTCTACAAGGTACCCTTGGACGAAGCAACCCATGGCTGCCGACAAGGATCCTTCTGTCAGGTTGGGTCGACTACCTCCTCTGACTAAGTAGACCAGGGACCACGATGGCCCGGGACGACGGAACCATGTGATCTTGATCGGGTCTATCATCCATTCCCCCACCATCTGCTTTAAGTGCAAGATGGTGAAATTTTTATTTTTAAATATTAAATCTCCAAATCTCCCAATTTTCCAAATTCTCAAATCATCAAACTTTCAAACCTTCAACCCATTGCTGCTACTATATGCCAGATAATTCGTATCTTTACGTATCTGATTGACGACTAGCCTTAATCAAAAGTTCTCTCTCGTTACCGGGAGGGGTAATTAACTATAGGGGCTTGCGCCTATAGGAAACCAGAACTCAGATCATAAAGTCCTCGCAAAATGAGGGCGAAATTTCTGGGTAGTGTCTTATCTACAAACCCATCTGCCTTCCAAAATTTACCCCGGAACTTAAATCGTTAAAACTCCCCCCTCAAAAAGCAAAAGTCGGGCGGAGGCCGGGGCCGAATTTTCGGAGCCCACAGCTACATGAATCTTTTTTTCTCCATTATGTCCTGTTAAGAGTCAAATTTTCATTTAAATTTAATAAAAAGGTTATTTCTAATATTTTTTTAGCCAAGCCTTTTTTAGGTCTATCTCTACTTTTCTTAACATATGCCAAATCCAATACATCTACTCTCCTAACCGGGTCATCAGAAGACCAACGTTTTATGTGTCCAAATCATCTAAGGCGACTCTTTCTAATTTTATCTGTCATTTGAGCTACTCCAACCTTTTCACGTATATACTCGTTTTGCACTCTGTCTTTAGGAGTGAAGCCACTCATCCACCTGAGCATCCTCATCTCTACAACACTTAATTATATGCTTCTCCTTTAATGGCCAACATTTCACACCATAAAGCATTGCATGTCTCACCACCATCTTATAGAATTTTTCCTTAAATTTGAGGGGTACTTTTCTATCACACAATAGGCCCGATGCATTTCTTCACTTCAACCATCCAACTTGAATTCTACTGATAATATCCTCATCCATTTCACCATCACTTTGAACAATAGACGCAAGATATCTAAAATGTGTACTCTTATTAATGACTTGATCACCCAAAATCACAATCACCCACTAGATCTTTTACTACTAAAATTACACTCAATATATTCGGTTTTAGATCTACTCAAACTAAAACCTTTAGACTCTAAAGTTGACCTCCATAATTTAGGTTTTCTTTCAACTCTCTCTCTAGTCTTATCAACAAGAAGAATATCATCAGAAAAAAGCATACACCAGGGAACATTCTCTTGTAAATTTCTAGTAAGAACATGCATGATTAAAGCAAAAAGATATGGGCTTAAAGTTCATCCTTGATGTAATCCAACTATCATATGAAAATATTAGGTCAAACTACCTTATGTTTGAACACAAGTAACAACTCATATATACATATTTCTAATGACTTGAATATAAGCATTATTAACCCCTTTCTTTTCTAGAACTCTCCAGAGAACTTTTTTTGGAACTTTATCATATGTTTTCTCTACATCAATAAATATCATATATATATCCTCCTTATTCTCTCTATACTTCTCTATCAAACCTCTCAATAAATGTATAGCTTCCATACTAGACATATCTAGCATGAATCCAAATTGATTTTGAGAAACATTAGTATCAATGAATTAAAATTTCATTCTCATCAAAATTTAATTAGAACATCATGACCAATTTTTTTTTCTTTGTTTTTTTCATGATGGCAGTTTCTTTTCTTGTCTTGTCTTGTATTGTATTAATTTCTCTTTCATTTCTGATTTGTACATCTTATCAACAGGTTAGCAGGTAAAAACATTCAATCAAGTTTCAGGATGCAGCCAGCTGCCATTTTAATCAGTTTGGCTCTTCTGCTTCTCAACTGACAACACATCTAAATTTTAAATAGATGAGGAAAGATTAATCTTATCTCAACACAAGAGTTGCTATTGTTTGACTTGAATGCATGAAGGCTAATCTACAAATGTAAGGATCTACTGATTTTACAGCTAATGAAATGAATTACAGAGATCAACCTTTTGTGATCAGTGAATACAAAACTCAACCTATGATCTATTTTTTCAACTAACATTCTTGTTATTTAGTTACCCCTATTTATATGCAAGTTCTGAATTAGCTATTTGTGCTTGCTGTCTAAATTACATAGTTGGATTTTATATGCCATCTAGAAACCTATTGGAAAGGGCAAAAATCACATCAGATATCAAATATATCTGATGAATAACAAACAAGTATGTTAATAAACCCAAATAAAATAGTATATTTGTGTTAGAATTCTGAAAATTGCGTTCAAACTTACCAAATTAGTTAAATAAATGAATTTAAAAAGATTTATTTGAATGTGTATCGAGTTATTAATTGAGTGTATTAGTTCTATTAACAAATAACTTTTTTTTTTGCTGTGTTTTATCATTAGCTATATTAATAAAATGAGAGTAATTTTTTGATAAATATTTTATTATTTATAATTATATTCATTTGAATTAATTTTTAACAATTCGCTAGAAGAGTTCTTACTCATCTCATAGCTTTTAACCATTGAATTTAAGGACAGGCATTCAGCCCCCTTTTGAACTGTCACCATATGAAAAAAAATATGGATCGAACAGAATCAATTAGCATCTATAACTTCCAAGAATTATACTGTTTAGGCCAACATGAAAGATGATAAACTTATCATAATCAGTTTTATTCTGAATATTTAGAATTAGGCCTTTGAACTCTCATCAACCGTGCAATCATCATAAAGACAAATTCCTAATTAAAACTTTCTTCATCTAAATCAATGGATGGAGCTGTAAGCTCTCGTGCTATGGGATCATAATGTCGCATGTAATTGTTTAATTAGGGCATTTATATAAGAAAATGAACAACATAAACTAGCAAATTGATGTGCAATCACTCAGCACATCCAACTAGTTTCTCTTAACATATTTAGGGTACCTCACTATTATGTGAAATATCCTGAATGCATATGAAATAACTTATTTCAAGGTTAAAATGCACAACTTAAAGAACAACTGTACAGAGAATTTACAAAAGCTCAGTCCACAATTTTTGAAATATAAGCCGAGACAGATTTCATATTTGGAAAGCTTCTCAGCTTTGAGGGACAGAAAACGGGAACAATCATTAATTCAATCAGCTGGCAAACAAAAGTTAGCACTAGCTGGAAGAACCCAGAGCAGAAGAGACAATGGATTCAATGGTTAATTAACAGTAGATTATTTTACATGAGAATCATACGAGTCGAAGACAGATTCTGGGATGATGAGAGGAAGCTTGTCTATATACATAAACAACCGTAGCAGATTTTCTCTAGATACAGTTGCCATGTCTACTATATCTCTGCTGTCAGTCAAGATCCACAGGTCACCACAGCTAACTCCGTTGAGGCTATCACGGCAAAAAGGGCAGGACTGTGACCTTGAATGCCTGCAACAGGCGATTGTTCAATCAAATAGATTTAAATTGTTTTAAGAGACAGAATAAAATTCTAATCTTTTTACCTGTGACTGTTAAGAGACTATAGGTAAAAGACTCTATTTATCGTGTAAAACAATCTTATTGACAATAATGAATAATTCTATAATTAAAAAGCCACATACAGCTAGCTAAGCATAAAAATTAATGGTGTCATGGAGCTTGATACAAAGATGATATGTAGCCACACAAAATCATCAAAAGCTGCAATAGTTGAATGCTGTCGAACTATAGCGACATATCATTGGTATATATTCTATACGGACACCGGAAATTACTTTGCGCGATAGTCATCGAACATATTAACATTAATTTTCTATCTCCTGCCTTTAGTAACTACAACAACATCAAGCCTTTATCCCACTATGTGGGGTCGGCTACATGAATCCTTTTTCTCCATTGTGTCATGTTAAAAGTCAAATTCTCATTTAAATCTAATAAAGAAAGATCATTTCTAATATTTTCTAACCAAGTCTTTTTAGGTCTACCTCTACCTTTCTTAACATAAGTCAAATCTAAGACCTCTACTTTCCTAACCGGGTCACGAAAGGCCGCCGTTTTATGTGACCAAACCATCTAAGGCGACTCTCTCTAATCTTATCTTCCACTGGAGCTACTCCAACCTTTTCACGAATATGCTCATTTCGTATCCTATCTCTAAGGGTAAAGCTACTCATCCACCTGAGCATCCTCATCTCTGCAACACTTAACTTAGAATTATGCTTCTCTTTTAATGGCCAACATTCAGCACCATAAAGCATTGCAAGTCTCACCACCATCTTATAGAATTTTCCCTTAAGTTTGAGGGGTACTTTTCTATCACACAATAAGCCCGATGCATTCCTCCACTTCAACCATCCAACTTAGATTTTGCTCATAATATCCCCATCTATCTCCTGCCTTTAGTAACTATATAATTAAAATCTTCTATCATTAAATATATCTGATAGTTTACTTCGTATGATAGTCATAAAGCATATTAC
This sequence comes from Dendrobium chrysotoxum, assembly GCA_019925795.1. NCBI lineage: Eukaryota > Viridiplantae > Streptophyta > Magnoliopsida > Asparagales > Orchidaceae > Dendrobium > Dendrobium chrysotoxum. The sequence goes on along the minus strand of CM034309.1, from coordinate 40,301,860 downwards.
TATGAATTTACTATTACCTAACTAAATTAGTTATATAATTAAATCATTCTATACATATGCCAGACATCAATCATGTTACTATGATTTTGTTATTATCCATCTTTATTAGTTACATTAGCAAATCAATCTATACATCTCCTGATAGTCTAATTCGTGTGATAGTCAACAAGTATAGTTCAATTAATTTTCTTTGACTTGCCTTTACTAGTTTTATAATTAAGCATGTTAAGATTTTATCAATTATCAAGGTTCCAATGGGTTGCATGAAAATCAAAGCACGGTTTATAACAACAACAAACCTTTATCCCATTATGTGGGGTCAGCTACATGAATACTTTTTCTCCATTGTGCACTATTAAGAGTCAAATTCTCATCTAAATCTAATAAAGCACAGTTGATAAGAAAGACAATTTTCTAGATTCCACCATTTGAAATGGTTTGTAGTTAAAAATCAACGGGGACTTTAAACTCGACAAATCCCTGCTTTGCAAGGATTTCATTTTCCACACAAAAAAAAAAGTGATAGCAAAACAAATATGTTAACACCATCTCCATCGAAATAATGGATTTGAAATTCATAATGACATTATTTTAACCAAATTACTTAATTTAGTTTAATAATTCTTCATGGAATTTGATTTCCACAAAATGCCATCAAAATGCTCCCCCCGCTCCCACCAATCCAATACAATCGATGAAAAATAGGATCTTCTCTTGTGTTTCTTTTGGTCCTTGTTTTTTGCACACAATCAGAATTGGGTATGGTACCTCGCCACCACCCTTACAAAATCAAGTTGAGATTGCAGTACAGAACAAATCAGTGTTATTTCTAAATCTTGTGGTCCCATATCATAACTAAATCGACTGTATAAAAAACTTTGTTTTCCAAAATGAGAACTCAACTCACTCCCAGCACACACAGGAAACTTTTTTCATTCCTTGCTTTTTTGGCAGGGATGATGCACCCTAACTAATGCAAATATGTCGATTCAGAGTTTTAATAAAAACTAGTGTAGATCCCTACAACAAATATTTAGTACATGTGATGATATGGGTATGATAATATTCCCCCTCAAACTTAAGCTGGCATATATAAATCTGAGTATACAGAAAAAATATTAACCAGATCGACAAGATGGTGACGCCATCGATTGGAAGGAGTCGGATAGTAGTTGGTGATCTTCTTGAGATAATAAGTAATGAAGAACAGGATCAATGAGATGGAGACAGATTCAGCATGGGAACACTAACAAAGGATATTTCAATCAGCAATGTGTTACGCCGGCCCAGGAGGGGCCGGCTGGACCGGTCCTGTTCTACTCCAGGCGGAATCAGCAAGGGGGGGCGGAAGGCAGGGTGGGCCCAAGCATGATTTAAATCAAGTATTGGAGGGAATTTTTGAATAGGAGGGCTATTTAGGGATTTTGTATTATTCCTTTGGAGTTAATTAGGGGCTAAGGGGGGGAATGAGGGTTATCTGGAGATTGGCTGAAATTTTGAGATCTTGTCTTGTGTTTGGGTTCTAGGCTTTGCTAGAGAGTTTTGGGAGAGTTGTTCTTCCTCTCGAATTGAAGAACATTGTATCGTTTGCTGTTTTCTTTGATTTACTAGTGGAATACAAGCATTGGATTGGTTTTCCCACAGATTTTTCTCTGTTTTTCCTGTGTTGGCTGCTGTCCACTGCTGAAAACAGCAGTATTCTTGCTGTTTTCCTCATCCGGTTCGGTAGGGTTACTTGCGAATTCAAGTATTTCCTATCACAATGGGAGAGCCAACAGACTCGTGGACAGAGGTCGATCTAAGGAGTTTGTGGTTGGGTCAAGAGGGTTTCTCAGCATGAGAGGAGGGCTGCAAGAGACGCAGTAGTAAAAACGAATAAAAATTCTTACCAAAATCTTCTTAGTTTGAATTGGAAAGAAGAGAGTTAGGGGTACCTGTAGATCGACTACCATAGTGAGAAAAGTGAGAGGTTGAGAGAAGAGGTGAAGGATAAGCAAAGTGTGACTACTGTGTATGGAGAAACAAACAACAAATCTTTTTTTTTTATATAGGAATAGTCCCTAGAGATAGAGAGATGACTGATTACGGTTGAACAAGAAAAAGTTACTTGGTGGCATTGAACTATGAATTTGTTGGTGGTTAAAACTATAGGATTTGAAGGAGATTGAGGTTCTCAATTATGTTATAATGGAGGATGTCAATTTGATGAAAGATAGGTGGTAGCGCTATAGAAATTTTTTTTTTTGGCAGGAGGAGGGGAGATTGTAATGCAAGCTGGTTTCCCATGGTTAATAGTGTAGGAGTGAATCACTGGTCGCTTGGATATCATGAAGGATTGTATACCTTGGTTGCAGTTTAAAGGTGGATGTGTTTGCTTAGGAGATGGGGAGGTGGTTTCTATTGAGATGGAAGAAGGGTTGACAGACTATAGGATGATATATATATATATAGAGAGAGAGAGAGTGTGTGTGTGTGAGAAAGAGAGAGAGAGAGAGAGAGAGGTGAGAAAGAATCAAGAAGGAGAAAATAGGAAGGTTGGAACAAGGCTCTGATATCATGTAGAAAACATAGAAGTCTACATTTTCACTTAATTGATTATGGTTTTGATATCATGTAGTACAACATTATCTCTCTCTCTCTCTCTCTCTCTCTCTCTATATATATATATATATATATATATATATATATATATATATAGGCTCGAGAAGATAGCAATAAAGAAAACAGAATAAAAAAATATCTTCAATAATGAAGTTTTATTACAATCATAAGTATTGCAGATTACTACTATAAATATTTAGCACATGTGATAATATAGATATGTTAATACCTTCCTTAGCACCATCATAAAAAATGCTTGCTAATATAAAGAAATAGAGTTCATGTACCTTTTATGATAGCTACACCATGCAACGAACACGTTAAACATTTTAATGAATGGATTGAACTACAGGAGAAGAGATAAATAAGATTTGCAGTAGGGCCTTCCAAAAATATGTATAGAAATACAATGTCCAGTATGTCTCAAAATAAAAACTTCACGTCAATATCCAGAATAGGTTTTACATGCTTGATGCGTCTATAATGCACACTGAAAAAAATTGAAGTAAATATGGTTCCGACAAAAAAAAAAAGGATATATATATATATATATATATATATATTTTATTCCTTGAAAATACTGTCCATTATAAACAAGAAGGATCTTGAATTTTTATTTGAAAGATCATAGGGCTCAAAAAATATATGGATTAGTTTTCTCACAAAAAAACGGATAGAAATTATGTTCTTACGATGGTTACAAAATTCAAGATAGTCTATTAGCTGTGCGCTCACATAGAGAGGCACATGTTTTATCAGAAGATGAAGTTCAAGGGTAAGCAACCAAGTTTCCATAAGATATAATCTGATGATGAATGAAAGGTCGAAGAAGGTCTTTCAATATCAATGACCAAAAATAAATAAATGAAGCTTAGAGAACTCAAGATTGATGATGACAAATCTGCAACAGTCAGCTGGAATAACATAAAAATCAAGGGGCAAAATGGATCTTGCAAGATTTTTAGGCCCTTTGTGCTTAAGCTTTTCACCTTCATAAATAATTTGTGCAAGCAATGCTTGGAATGATATTTGAAATTAAGATTGATAAGGAAGAATGTTTAAAATACCTTAAAAGCACTATGAAGTATCATACACAAGAAATATTTCAAAACTATACAAGTACACAGCTTTCATGGTTTGACTCAACTAGTCACGCATCCAACATAAACCAAAGTTACAAAAAAGAACTAAAAAGAAACAAGAAAACTCAATCGAAATTCATGAAAACAATTAAGTATATACTGCCACCCTACACTCAATTATTATACAAAAATAGCTTCTGAACAAGTTCACCTCAAAATTAGGATATGCCAACTTAGCGTTTCGTCCATGCTCCAGCACTTGCTTGGTAAACTTTTTTTTTTATTATTCTAATTTATGGCGTGAATGGCTTAAGAGAAGGTGTTAGAATGATAACGGCATTGCGGGGTTTACCAAGTTTGGTAAAGATGTTCTCCCTCAAGAAACTAATTAACGCTTAAGTTTTAAAAGTTGTTTCTTATGGTGATATACATTACACGAAGGAAAAAAAAAAAAAATAGCACAAAGTGGACGGTCTTAAAAAAAATAACTAGAAAACAAAAAGAATGACATCAACAAAGGAAGAAAATTATGAAATTTCAGCGCGTAATTGCATGCTTTTAGAGTAGAGCAATTACTTTATGCTAACATGAAAGAGGAGGGAAACATAACAGAATTGAAGCTCAAATCACATCGCACTTGCATGCAGCGACAAAGAAACCTCAATTTGGTGAATCATGTCATGCCAAGGTGTGATAATTCCACATATACTGACCCTATTGTGGAAGAATGGGAACAATAATTTAGAACTAAATTTGGCTGGATAAATTTGAGAATTACCTCAACTGTATTATCCAACAAGAGTATCAAAAAGAATGAAAAAGAAAATCACTAAAGATGTGAGTGTTCAATAAGATATAAAAGGCAACCAAGTTTACCTAAACTGTATTATCCAACAAGAGTATCAAAAAGAATGAGAAAGAAAATCACTCAAGATGTGCGTGTTCAATAAGATATAAAAGGCAACCAAGTTTAGTGCAATAGAAATGAGATGTTAAGATGGATACATGGTTCAGGTGGGAGGGATAAAATGAATGCATTAGATGGGGATAAGGAGTAATGCTTTCAACAAAAACAAGTTGTACCTCCTAATTTGTTTTGAGATGTTAAACCTACAACAACAACAACAATCTTTTATCCCACTAAATAGGGTTAGCTACATAAATCCTTTTTTTCCCATTGTATCTTATTAAGAATCAAATTCTCATTTAAATTTAATAAAAAAATATCATTTCTAATACTTTCTAACCAAGTCTTTTTAGGACTACCTCTACCTTTCTGAACATAAGTCAAATCTAATACATCTACTCACTTGACTGGGTCATCTACAGGCCGGCGTTTTACATGACCAAATCATCTAAGGCGACTCTATCTAATCTTATGTGCCAATGGAGCTACTCCAATCTTTTCACGTATATACTCATTTTGCATTTTGTCTCAAAGAGTAAAGCCACTCATCCACTTGAGCATCCTCATCTTTGCAACACATAATTTAATTTTATGCTTCTCTACTAATGGCCAACATTCAGTGCCATAAAACATTGCAGGTCTTACCACCCTCTTATAAAATTTTCCCCTTAAGTTTGAGGGGTACTTTTCTATCACACAATAGGCCTGATGCATTCCTCCACTTCCATCCAACTTGAATTCTACTAATAATATCCCCATCTATTTCACCATCGTTCGAACAATAAACCCGAGATATCTAAAACGTGTACTTTTTTTAATAACTTGATCACCCAATGTCACAATCTCACCACTAGATTTATTATTACTAAAATTACACTCTATGTATTTAGTTTTAGATCTACTCAAAGGAAAACCTTTAGACTCTAGGTTGATATCCATAATTCAAGTTTTTCAACAACTCCCTCTCTCGTCTTATCAACAAGAAGAATACCATTAGCAAAAAGCATACACCAAAGTAAAATGTCTAGTAAGAACATTCATGACTAAAGCAAAAAAGATAAGGGCTTAAAGCTAATCCTTAATGTAATCCAACTGAAATAGGAAAATACTTTATTAGACCACCTTGTGTTTGAACACTAGTAACAGCTCCTGTATGCATATCCTTAATTATTTGAATATAAGCATTATTAACTCCTTTCTTTTCTAGAACTCTACATAGCAATTCTCTTAGAATTTTATCATATGTTTTTTTTCTAAATCAATAAATATATTATGTAGATCCTCCTAATTTCTCAACACTTCGCTATCAAACCTCTCAGCAAATGCATAGCTTCCATTGCAGACCTGCCCGACATGAATCCAAAACTAATCTTCAAAAACATTAGTATCACGTCGAAACTTATGCTCAATTATTCTCTCCCATAATTTTAATTTTATGATACATTAACTTAATTCCTCTATAATTCGCAAACTCTTGCGCATCAACTTTATTCTTAAAAATAGGTATCAAGCTATTTTTTCTCCACTAATCTAATATCTTTTTAGTCTTCAAAATAATATTAAAAAATTTAGGAAGCCAATAAATTCCTTGATCTCCTAAGCATTTTTCATATTTCTATTGGAATATTATCATGTCCTAAATGCTTTTCCGCACTTCATTTTCATTAAATCCTCTTCAACTAAGGTTTTAATAATACAATGATAAAAATAAAAATTTTATTCTCATTTAAGGTGCTAAAATCACTATAGTCAATCAAATTCTCGCATCTTTCATTGAAAAGTTTATTGAAATATGTTACGGTTCAGCCCAAATCGGCCCATGAGGGGTCGGTTCAAACGTATAGGAGGCGGACTAAGCCGCCTCCTCTAAACCCCACCGCCTAAGCAGGTGGGCCCCATCTCCTTGGGCAGCAATGTGAGAGAGAGAGAGGGCGGTTTAAGCAAGAGGAGGGAAATTTGAAATTAGTTTATATTAGGAAGCTTTGTATTATGAAAGATTGTATTTTTGTCAAGGAGGTTGGGTGGGTCCCCTATTTGAATTAATCTATTTTCGACAAGGAGGTTATGTTATAAATAGGTATGAGAGGTAAGGGTTAGGGCATGCTTGATTATTATTCTCTTGAAGTCTCTTGGGTGTTTTGGGCTCTAGACTTATCGTCTAGAGATTGGGAGAGAACAATCCTCCTCTCGAATTGAGGATCAATTGTATCTTTACTTTATGTTTGCTTTGCTTTGAATTATCTAATAAAATCTACTGTTTTGAGTTAATTCCATTGATATTTTTTGTTCTTTCTCGCTGTCTTCAACCAATTCATTGCTAGGGTTGCTTGCGAACTCAAATATTTCTGATAGGATTACTTGCGAACTCAAGTATTTCCTATCAAAATATCTCATCAACCTATGTTGAACATCTTCTTCTAAGAAAAATATTTTGTGATCTCCATCCTTAATACCCTTCAAACTAAATCTTTACTTCTCCTATCTTTTTGCTTGGCTAGCTTATACATATATTTTTCACCCACTTCAATATTAATAAATCAAATAAATCACTAAAATATAAAATTCTTTGAATCACATATTGCTTTCTTAGAGATCACATATTGCTTTCTTAGAATCTCTGCGAGCCCCTTTATATCTTTCCTAATTTTTTCAGCTTCTATAGCTAAACAATTTGTCACAAAAAATTTATTTTTTATCTTTTCTTATCCATTTTGATTATACTACAAACTATTTTTAGTCTTAAAAAAATTTTCTTTTGATTCTCTAAGTACATACTTTACACTATTCTTAATATCACTAGCTTTTTTTTTCCAAGATAAAATTAGCTTCCTCATGCCCAACCCAAATCTTAAGACCATGAATCGTACTATCTAAAATATTTTTATTAGTGTTCTTTAAATAACCACATCTAATCCTCTGATAATATTTTACTTTATTTTTCATATTTTACCCTTTCATCTTAAAGTTCAAAATTAATAAACGATGTTGGGTACATAAACTTTCACTCGGAATGAGTTTACAACATTTCTAATCTAGATGATCTATTTTCTTATAATAAAACAATCAATCTGAGTTTTACTATATCCAAAAAGGTAAAAGTTGAAGTATATAATATTGATGGTAAAATAAACCCTAAAGCTTTTTTCCTAAATGGGTAATGAATTTGGATATAATTTAGAAGCAATATAGTACTTGTGGAAAAAAATGGATTTGGATATAATTTGTTTTAATGACAATCTTTGTATGGGTAAAACCACAATTTGCAAAACTAAAATTAGTTGGAAAAACTAAAATATATTAGATGAGCATAGAAATATTGAAGGAATGATTAGGATTGTAATCTACTAAATCGGGCCTTTCAACTCACATTGACTTTAGAGCAAATGGTAAAGCTTCTTGCCTAAAAAAATAATTGGATATTGTAAGTGCATTTTGTCAAAATAATCAAATTCAATCTATTGCACCTAGTGGAATCTAAGGATAGTAACACAATTATTAAGAAGGACACTAAGGAAAAAATCATTTGCATATACATCTAGGTCTAGTTTAAAGTAGTTTAAGACATGACATTAAGAGGATAAACATTGAATTTTTAAGCAAATGGTAAGTTTCTTGCATCCAAAAAAATAACTTACATATTTTGGGTGTGCATCATTTCCTCAAAATAATCAAATATAATTTGTTGTGCTTCCTGAGGGTAGTAATGCAATTGCAAATAAGATCAAAAGGGGAAAATCATTTGCAACTAGGCCTACAATTTCTGCCAATCATGTTTTAAGTGTCACCAACCTTGTTATTATGCTAATAATTGTCTAAATAGAAACTTACATATTAATGTGAAGGATGATGGAAATGAAATCAATGAGTCTGTTGATATTCATAAGTTTGTTGGAGAGATTAATGATTCTTATGATGCACTATATGAAAATTCATAGGATGGATGTGTTGCATCTTTGCTACACCCAGGGTTTAGTTTGATTAAGTTTCACAAAAAAAAAAAAAAAGGGTTTAGTTCGATTAGAAGATAACTACAATTTTTTCAAATCAATTTAAGAAATAAGGAAAAGTTTGTAAGCTTCTTTTGCATAAATGTCTTGTCTAAGTTTGCTGATGTTCATAAGTTCGTTAAGGGAACTAGTGATTTGAGGAAGCTCTAATAGAAAATTCATTGAATTTCATGTGATGTATTATAGCTAAATTTTATGTTGAATCAGATTAGAAGATAACTACAAATCTCACATCAATTTTAAAGCTAAAAAAATTGCAAGCTTATCATTGATAATAGGATTTGCAAAAATGTCAAGTCTAAGCTTATCATAGTCCGCATGAATCTAAAGACATGAACCACAGCCACAACCAAAAGTTATAAAATATATTTTTAGACACCTCATCTTTTTATAAGGAATTACCCATCTAACCCTTAATAAATTTTGGCTCAACTATAGAATTCCTATTTGCACGTCTTAATAACTTGTAAACATGGACATTATACAAGTTTCTGTAAAACAAAATTATATAAACTAGAGTTAACACGACATGCAGGTAAATGACATGAAGGAAAATATAAGGACTCAAAGTTAACCTCAAAGAGTTGGGATAAGACAAATGATGAAGATGATTTGTCATTAAAACCACCAGATTTCACAATACAATGATACACATATTTGAATTTTTTACTCTTGAGTTCTGCAAATAACAAGAGGAACATACCACTCATGATAACACTTCAAGCACATACAATGGTTGCAGTTGGGCAAAACAATCCTGCTGTTTAACTCCATGCAGATCCCACATTCCTCCTCTCTCTCAGCATCTACCTCAGAGAAATGCATCCTGTCATCATCATCTCTTCTCTTGTACCTTTCCAGACATATTGCTTTTTGTTTTTTATCCTCCATATCAGTTATTCCCTTATGTAATTGCATCAAAGATGGGAAAATAACAGCTGACATAAAAGAAAATAAGGTGAAGTGATATACTATAAATGCAGAGAGCTGGATCATAAAGCCATGAAATTCAGTGCAACTAGAAGCATAATGAATTACCATAGAACTCCTTAATGCTTGCCTTCTTTTCATGGGTTAACATTGTTGTCGTTCCATCAATATAAACCTGCAGAAAGCTAAGGTTACTAGTCGACAAAAAAAGAAAAAGAAAATCCAGCATTTAAAAAAACCAATCAATGTGGAAAAAATATAAGCATATCTTTATTAGAACCAAACCTTGTATACCAAGATCCTCAGAAGTCCCAGGGCCCCTGCAAGACTACAGTCCATCCATTGCACTAAAAATAGAAATAAAGGGGCCGCAGAGCTATAGGACATACGCATTTGAAGACGGGCACCATCTTTTGGAAATTCTGACGCCCTATATATCCAGTAAAGGATTAGAATCAGCACTCAAAAATCAATAACATATTTGGGATTATTTTCCTTCATGTTTGATGTGAAAAGTAATAGAAGACCAAAGAATGTCAGAGTAATCAACACAGTGGAAACCCAAAAAACTAAAAAATAAAAACACAAACTGTAGAAATTCACGAGTATTTCTTTTTCTTGGGATTTTTAGAATGATTGTAATAAGAACTAAGTAAATGTCTAAAAGTAAAATTACAATTGCAAAGAGCTAACCAACAAGGAAAAGTTCAAAAACATGTCACAAAGAAGCTCTTTCTAGATAAAAGGTAATGAAAAGCACCTTGGCAGGTGTGAAGTCTACGCAAAAGATCGGAGAAAGCATCGTAAGCATAAAATATAAAAATCACCATTCATTCTTCCAATTCCTTCAAATGATCAGCCGTCATGCCCAAGGAAGGTTAAAAAAAAACAATCTTACCCAAGATAACTCAAAATCAAAATGCATCCACATGTACTCAAGCCAACCCAAAGACACGTGAACCAGTTAGCTAAGAAACTCAACATGCAAATTGAGATACAAATGACAGGTTTAAAAGTGACCCGTAAAGGGTAATTGCAGCTCAATGAACAACATCCATGAAACATCGTCTCCTTGTTGTGCTAAAATTTATACTGCTGTCATTGAAACGTTATTCAATCGATCGCTTCCAACAGCCTTTCACCTTCCAATGTTTTTCTTCAACGTAAAAACAACCCAAAATAAATTGAAGGTAACCATCATAGTAAGAAAAGTAGAAGAATCTAAAATACACCAATGCGGCATAAATAAAATTGTAATCAGGATCAGCATTTCCATGATATCCGAATTGTCAGGCATCTAGGATCAAAAATATTGAGTGAAAATTTTCAAACATAAAAATAATAGGATAAAAAATCCATAAATCTTGGGAGAAAGTAGCTTAGATCGGTCTCTGCACATTTCAGAAAGACTAACCATAAACAAAGTAAAATTGAATAATCATCTATAAATTAAAATTATAGATTCTAAACGCCGCCAGAAAACCCATCCCCTCTAACAAAATCCACGCAATCAATTTCTTAGACAAAATAAAATATTGAGAAGTTCGAGCTGAGTATCTGGAACCATTAAAAGTTAATAGGAGCGGAAGGAAAACGATCTGCCTCACTGATTTCTTCAAAAAACAACAAAAAAGGAAACTTTCTATTCAGGAACAGAAATTCGCGCTGCAATCAGCCAACAGAACAATTAACACATTCTCCAAAATATAATAAGAGAAACAAATGTCTCCATGCCCAAATTGCCCTTTCCCTGACCAACGCCAATCCTCAAATAAATATTGAAGAAAGGGGGAGAAGAACGGAAGAGTGATCGAGTGCAGGAAACAACTTACAGCGTGTTGGCATGCTGGATGTCAGCTTCGAGAACTTTGAGCGAATCCTTGAACGATTTCCGCATGTAAACCATGAACATCTCCACCACAAATCATCCAGCAGTAAAGAGAGACAAAACCCAAAACCCCTTCCCTTCCCAAACCCTAAACCCACGCCTCTCAAAAACCCTAGCTTCACCCTATATCCTCCGCTCTCTTGGTCTATCTCAGTACACTTTTTCACCTTTTGAAGGCGCGAGCTAAAGAATCGGTTCGTCCAGTGCCACGCGGAGGTGACAAGTCGTGCACGTCAATTATCTGAATTTTGGGGGAAAATTCCCCCAAAATTCAGATAATTAGCCGACTACTTTCACTATCATATTTGACACAAAAACCGACCCTATCCAACCGGAAGAATAACTCAACGGTGCCGTTGGGTGACGGTGATAAGTACAGTCCACTGTATCTCCATGGCAGCGCCTACCTTATCCATTTAGGTACAAGGAGTAAAATCAGAAGGGCCCACGGCTCGGATATTTTTTGGATGAGATGACGAGAATGCACTGGCGTTCTGCCGGTTGAAAGAATGGAGAGGAGGGGTATTATAGCCATTTCGTTTTTGTATTATTTGGCACCTTCTATTTTAACGTCGTCTCAGCTTTATCCAATGCTAATCCGTCGGAATCAAATGAACGGTTGGATTAGAGGCAATTGGCAATTGTGCCGTATAATTTGTCCGATTTGAAGTAAAATCTAAGACTTACAAGTTTATAAGATATTTAATAGTTTTGTTGATTTCATACTAAAAAAATTTAAAAATATACAGATTTTTATGTATTAATTTTGTATGAAGATCTTACATATATACAAATAAAAAAATTGATCATATATACTAAAATTTTTAAGTGGAATATTTGAAAAGAGAAATAATCATGAAATCTATTCCATATTGTAACACTCTGAATCCGGAAAGCGGTACATCCCACTCCGAATCCAAAAAGTAGTATATGAATAGCCTGTCTAGTATTCACAAAGAGAACATACATATACAAATGATACAACTGTATATATATATGCATATCAGATCAAATAGATGGAGTGAATTAAAAGTCAGTCATTAATAAAAGTTCAAATACTCGATGCATCCAAAATAGCAATAATTCTGATACAAGTCAAAAGAAATATAAATAGAACAAAAAAAAGAAAAAATTATTGAACCCTCAGAACAAAAGCATAAACATAATAAACTAATATAAAATAATAAATATTAAAAAAAAGTCTACTATTGATAATCCTGCTCTTGAGGTGGCAATCTACCAAACACGTCTGCAGAACCTGCTTAAAAAGACAACGTTTGAGTTTGATAAACTAAATTTAACAAATAACTATTATCTATCAAAGCATAAATGATAAAGGAGTGGGACATATAGTATGAACATCCAATGGGTGGAAATAACTTAAAGCCACCAAACTAAAGAAGTAATGACACATGGCATGCTTCTTATAACAACAATCTAATATGCTAGTACAATTAATGCATGTGTCAAACTACTATCAATACAAATTATTTTAATGCACATAAATCCAATCACTCTAGGCATCATCATTCCTCAATAACATACCAGTCATTTATTGCTTCCAATACATATCCACTTATATTTTTTTATATTTAGCATGGGTGGGCAAAAAACTTATAAGAACCCCTTGTCAGCTTTATTACAGGCTTTTCCCATTTCAAATCTTCAATCCACCTTTTAATCGGACCATGCAATGCTTCAGCTGTAGAGAGATAGAGACTAACGGGGTAAAATATTGAAAGAGAAAGGGAGGAATGACTTTCCATTGCGGACAAAACAATAAAAATTGATTTTAGTTGATGACATCTCCTCTAAAAGATTTGGCTAAAGCTAAAACTAAAAGCCTAAAGGGGCTTAAAGCTGATTATTTTAGTGGCTTAAAATAGCAACAAGTTCACCAACGAGGAAATCTACTCTAATTTTTGTAATTCTTCCTTTTAAAATTATTTATTTATCCAAAGAAGCCACCAACATCTTTTTTTGGACACATGAAAAGGATCAATAGTTCTTTTTTTCCCATTGCTTCTCTCTCGCAACTCGCGACTCACGACCTCGAGCACGACTTTTGTTTGCCCTTTCACTCCTCTCTCGCCCCCAAACGAAGACCGTCCATGACAGATGTTTATGTCTTACAAACTCTAAGGGTCATGTTATTTGCATTCTCCTCTTGGATCAGGTAATGAGATGACAAATGAAACTATTTTAATGTATTCTACCCTTTCAAATAAGACGACAAACAAAATTATTTTAATTTAGGCCCCCCCTGAATAAAATTTATGGCTCCGCCACTGATATTTAGCATATATTTTTATTATCGGTTCATCATATACCCATCACTAGAAAGGCAAACACCAGCCCAAGGAAATTCAGTGATTTTCAGTAGAGTCGTCACTCTAGGGGCCCATCGACCACAGCTAGCCAAAAACTAATAAGGTTATACTGACATACACATAATCATGCAGTGCAAGTGTTGTTACAAATAATCAACAGGTTTTTCTGTAATTCAATATGACAATTAAAATTTATATAATCAACATGATTTATAATAGGAGTATTATGTATTGCAATAAAACTAATGTGTTTTACCAAAATAGTATTTATTGCATTCAAATAAGAGCACGCATGAAAATACAAAATTGATACACAGGAAGTTATGCAGCAATAAATCAAGAATATTTCATTTATGAAGTTTACTAATTCATTATGAGCAATGATAAATATTTACTAGTTTGATCATGCTACAGAAGTTAATATAGAAGTGGTAATCTAAATAGTTATAAAGGACCCTAATGCAATGGACACGAATTTCGCCCTTAACAAAGAAGGGTACATTCACATCAAAATAAATAACAGTTACTTATAGTGGTTGCCACAAACTTCAACCTTGAAAGCGGTTCGCTCAATTCCACCAAGCAACAATCCTACAAGTAGTAAAATCAAAATATCATTAGGCATGCTCAACGAGGCATAAAGAGGAATATCCTAATCAACCATAATCACGCCAAGAACACCAAAATTAATTATGAAATGATACAATCTAAAAAATATATGCAAATAACCTACGGTTTGGTCAAATCGAACACAAAACCTAAAATGAGGCCTCCTCCGAAAATAAATTAAAATATATCATGACGATGAATCAAGGCAACATCAAATCAAATCTAGTCAAAATACTGCAAAAGATGATATATATACTTCTATATCTTGAGAATAAAGAGGAAGAAAGAAGGAAGGAGAAGAGAAGTGAGAAGCTTTTGAACTCAAGAACTTACTCGAGGCTGTCGTTGCGAGCAATGAGCGAAGAGGGAGGAGAAGAGAAGATTTTGGCGGCTACTACAGGGGAGAAAGAGGAGTGGAAAGTTGCCCTAGGTTCTATTTCACCTTAAATGGAGAGAGTAGCGATGAAGGGAGGGAAAAATCACAAGAGGCGGAAGAATTGTGTGATTTGTGCGATTGGAGAGAGAGAAAATCATGGTTGGCCTGCGTGCAAAAGAGGTGAAGGAGTCGGGTGGCTAGCTTGCGTGTGCGAGAGAAATCCCAGATCGATTCGGGTTATGACACATGAATTGAATCAATAAGTAAATAGAGATTACAAAGCTAAATTTATCCCCTCAACTGAAAAAGATGGGCTTACAACTATTAAAACACTAACTTTACCTCCTTTGGTAGCTGGGAATTTTTGATAAAATTGATGAAAGCATTTGGATGATGTCAGATGAGTGTTGGCATTTGAGTGATGACAGTCAAACTGAAGGAGTCAAATGATACTAGTCAGATGACAGTGCTTTGGAAACAATAGTCAAATAATTATAATCATATGATGTCGAAAGAATTGAGAGGGTGGTCAAGTGATGGTGGACTGGCGTCATGATTGGGCGATGACAGTTGGATTATGGCAATAGTTGGCGGTAATCATTAGCATCAAATACCGTGTAGAGCTCTAAAATTCATCAAATCTCCAAAGTCCCTCCAATCTTAAGTTAATGTCCTCTCATGTGGAGAATGGGGATCTTGTTATAGTTCTTTAGATTGACATTTTAATAAATCTAGTCAAAATTTCATAACATTAAATTGAACATTATGTATTGATTCATTTGATCATGGACCATTTCTTTAGCATTGTAGTGACTTATTAACTCAGAATTAAATGATCCTAACCTCGTTGGATTCTTCCTATCGACGCTTGTTCAAATTATAATCATATCAAAATTGGATATCATTTGGTCCCTAATTACTATCATAAAGTTTTCAACTATACTGTAATTTCTTGATTTAAGTTTATTTAGAATTAGACTAAATCACTTTTTAGTGCCATTGAATTCATCTTATCAAGACATTCAATTAGACTATAGATTTGCTAAATTCAGAATGTGGACAATCAACAATTTAACATTGAAAATTTTTAATTCTAATACTATCTTGAAATTTATGCCGAACCAAGTGAATCTTCACATGATATATAGTTGTTGACATCTAATAATTGTAATCAAAGTTTATCATTATGAATGCATAAATATGCATGTATAAGTGAATGATGCAACACATGTATTTGTAAATCGTTTAAATGTAAGGAATTTCAAATACACCAAAATTGGACTAGATAATGAATTTAAAATATACCAAAATTTTATATGCATTTATTTTACTTCAACTCAAATATCAATATTCTCAAAAACTCACATTTAAAATACTATACACATGTTTTACTTCGAACAAAATAACCCCTAACATTAATAACAAAGCCACATTTGTTATGTCATATGAAGGAGAAATAATTTTGTGCGGACACTGGATCATTCGGATGCGAATTAGAATGTGCCACATCACCCGATACACAGCGGTACACAACCATGCTACACAACAAATGGGTGACATGGCGCGTTCTAATTCGCCTTCGGACGTCGCCGTATCCGCACATAATAATTTCATCATATGAAGACATTTTGCATGCCATGCTACTATTTGTTGCGTAACATATTGAAGAGATTGTACATAAGTGTCCTAAAATTTTTATACATTTTCATATCTAATATTCAAAATTTTATATTTATTTATATAATATTTTATATCTTAATTCTATTAAAAATATAAATAAAAGATATATTTTACTTTAAAAAAATTAATATTAATAATATTTATATTTAATTAAAAATTTTTAAGTATTACATAAATAAATATAAATATTTAGATATTAAATATTTAATTATTAAAAAAATTGTGTTATGTATGCAAATTCCCATTTAAAAAAATGGTTAACCCCATCATTGAACCTGCATCGAACTTGTAAATTTCCTTAACACCATTTTAAGATTTCAAGAAGTATACCATGTGATTCCAGTAAAAGTGATTATAAGACCTTAGAGATTTTCTTTAACAAATTTATCTTAATTTATTTTATGCTAGAGTATTAATTTTCTCATTAGCAAAAACTCTCATAATTAATTATATCCAACCGATATAAAAAACAATCATAATTAAGATTGCCACTCACACGATTGTCAAGTGATGACCAAAGGAGGGTATTAATGGCTAGTCCAACTAAAATACTATAGTTGGTAGGGTATTAAAACTCTCGTCTTTCCGTTCCTAGTGAGAGAAACTCCTCTTAAAAATTTGAATTTCCCGTCTTTCCCAATTATGGCGGGGGATGATTGGCGGGATTCGCCGGCGACCAATCCCTCCTCGTCTCGTGTTCCTGATCGTAGACATTCTTAGAGATCTCCTCTTATTATTAGGGATCATGTTGATGAGACGAACTATTCGAGTTTCGTAAGAATGATTTTTTTCCCTGGTAAAGGTAAAGGTCCTATTGTTGAGAATGTTGATTTTCCTTCCATCAAATATGTTAGTAAAGATTATACAGGTCAAAAGAATGATTTTGAAGCCTCATCCTCTTCTGGTTTAAATCTGAAAGTCAATAGATTTTCGAAATTGGGTTCCAATATTCCTGAAGCAGCAATTTCTCCATCCTTCGCCTAAGTGGTTTCTTCTTCTGGTGTAGCTTCTGATTGTAATTTGATTGTGAATTCTTTAATAGATAATGTTGGTCCTGATTCTTCTCGTGTGGATGTTGTGCCAGTCATTAGTAAAGATGGAGTTAATAAGCCTGATTCTCTTAATCCAAAGGAGACTTTTAATGTTTGGAGGAAATCAAATATCAGGATTGTTAATCCTCCTGATAATGTTGAAATGACTGAAGATGGAGTGGCGGTCAAAATTCATCCTGATGATGAAAAAGCTAATATAAATAGGCTTCGTAATTCTATTGTTGTTAAAGTCTTTGGCAATTTAGTCCCTTTTTCTGTCATCAGTACTGAGCTTAGAAGAAAATGGACTCATTTAGGAGCATTTCACCTAACTAACTTAGGAATGGATTGGATGTTATGTCCATTTCATTCTAATGAAGTTAAGGAGACTGTGTTGAGTGGAGGAACTTGGTTTGTAGCTGGGCATATCATTGGTATGGAAGAATGGACTCCAAGTTTTTCAACTTTATCTATGAAAAATTTATTTTCTCCTATGTGGATTCGTTTGCCACATCTACCATTATTCTATTGGGATGAGAAGAATATTGCTATAATTGCATCTAAGGTTGGTAAACCATTTTTCTTGGATGGCAATATGTTTAATTGGGGTAGAAGAGAATTTGCAAGAATTTGTGTTCATATCAACATTGATGAAAAGCTCCCACAAGGCATATGGGTTAAAGGTAGCGCCAGTCATTCTTTTCCCAAAAGGTGCAATATGAAATAGTTTCTTCACTGTGTTTTCAATGTGGTAGAATTGGACACAATTCACAAGGGTGTCGGTTGATTAATAACCTGAGGAAGGAGATGCTGGGGGAAAACTGACAAAATCACTGGTTTAGATCCTATACATTCTACTAATCTGATTGTTGGAAATGGGAGTAACAATCCCGAATCTGCTTCTGTTAAGGGCGTAGAGGAGGAGGATGATGAATATTGTCCGTGGATTCATGTTAATCGTGGTAGGAAGAGATCCTATTATTCTAACAAATCGAAGTCTTTTGCTGCTCCTTCAGGTGTTAAATTTGTTGAGAAACTCAGAGGTAATACTAATGGTTTATTTGATGATAAGCCACTCGCTGTCTTGAGGAGCTCGGTGGAAAATAATGAGCTAAATGTTGCTTTGGATGGTAATGGGAATAAGGTTGATAAAGTTACGAAATGTGCTGGTGAATGTGCAGATATTCATGTAAATCTTTATAAGAAGGATACACTTCTAGTGCAACAGGGCTCAATCGAGAATGATATATCTGATGATGATCCTAATCCTATTAAAGAGGGGGAATTCGTTTCTGTTGTTGCTGCTACTGGAAATGAAGGAGGAGTTGTTATTCATGTTATTCAAGCTGAGGTTATTAATGAGGATGCTGTAAAGATTGATCATCCTTCATGAATGTTGAAGATGTTCAGATTGACTTGAAGGTATCAAATTCTCATCCTGAAGATTTTTCTGTTCTTAATAATTCTCAGAGTACTCTGTCTAAGAAGAAGAATGTTGATTCTAATCCTAAAGTTTCTTCTAATTCCCATATGAAGAAGGATGTTAAAAAGTTTGGACCTCTGAAGAGTAGTCTTAGAGGTAGGAGAGTAGTGGGTAAGTTGGATGGTGCTGGGGGCAATAACCCATTAATTTCTTAATGTCTTCTTTGTTTTTTTGGAATTGTAGGGGGCTAAGAAAAAAGAAGCTTCCCACTACTTGAGGAGTGTGATTAAAGATAATGGTGTGTTCTTTGTTGGTCTTGTAGAAACTAAATTAGTTTCTATGGATAGAAATGAAGTTAATAGAATTGTTGGGAGTGATTGAGATTTCTTTCATTTTGATGCTAAAGGTACTTCAGGTGGTATTCTTGCTCTGTGGAAGAGTAATATCTCATCCTTTACTGTTCTTAACTCTTCTAGTCAATGTATTATCAGTAAATTAATTGATCCTAAGGGTGTTACCTGGACTATCGCTATAATCTATGGTAATAAGAATTTATATGAAAGAAGGAATCTTGGGAGCTGATTGAAGGTTACTCTGCTGCAGCGGATCCTTGTATTATTGGAGGAGACTTTAACTGCAATCTCTCCAAAAATGAAAAAAAAAGGAGGTAAAATATTTATTTTCTCAAAAGGGCCACAAGAGATGATGGATTTTTTAAATAGGAATGATTTTCATGACATTGGGTCTAGGGGACCCAAATTTACATGGTGTAATAACAAAGAGGGACTTGCTTGCATATGGGATAGGCTAGATAGAATTTATCTCAATTCTAAAGCTTTGGGTCCTATTCTGTTTGCAGTTATTACTCATTTGGCTAGAGTTGCTTCGGACCATTGTCCTATTCTTCTCAATCTTTTCAATAATAATGTATTTTTTCAGAAATCTATCAAATTTGAAAATGTTTGGTGTTCTTATGATGCATCTTGGGGTGTGGTTAAGAAAGCATGGGAGAAAAATGACTATGGAAAGGCTTCAGATATCCTCCAAAGAAAATTAGCAAGAGCTCTTAAATGTCTTTTTTACTGGAGCAAAAAGATACTACAAGACTTAAACAAATTGAAAGATGAATTGCAAGCAGATATTTTGGTTTTACAAGATGAGGAGAGTGTTAATAGTCTTAGCCCGAAGAAACTTTCTGTTTTGAGAATGAAAGTTCATGAGCTTAATGTTACTCTTGCTAGACTATCGATGTGGTGGAGACAAAGATCAAGAGCTCAATGGTTGGAGGAAGGAGATAACAATTCAAGGTTCTATCATAATTTTGCTAATGCAAGAAGAAATGGCAATTTGATTCAGCAAATTAAAGATTTGAATGGAAAAATTGTAATTGAAGCCATATGTGAAGATTTCTTTATAACTAAATGGAAAAGCAGGGATTGTTCTGTAGAAGGATGGCCGAAAATTAAATCCGACAGCATGTTGAATGAAGATCAAAAGATGATGCTAATGGCAAGATTTCAAAAGCAAGAGCTGGTTTCTATGGTTATGAAGATGGACAACAACAAATCTCCTGGAAATGATGGGGTGAACTCCTTTTTCAAATTCTTTTGGAGCATTATTCATGTGGAGGTATGGAATGCGGTGAAAGCTTTCTTTGAATCGGGAACTATGCTAGAAGACTGGAAAGAAACATTGGTGATCTTGATCCCAAAGGTTACCAATGCTACTGAAGTTAATAAGTTTATACCAATAAGAATATGTCAAACTATATACAAATTGATGGCTGGTATGATCTGGAATAGATTGAAGGGAAGTATTCCAAGTATTGTTTCATAGCAACAAGTGGCGTTTGTTCCAGGTAGATCTATTTCTGATAATTATTTTCTTGCTCATGAGATTGTTAATAAACTTAGATTCTCAAAATCTAAGGTTGGGTTTATGATGCTTAAACTTGATATGGAACAAGTCTATAATAGTATGTGTTGGGAGACATTGCACCAAGTCCTCTTGATTATAGGATTCCCGGAAATGTTTATTAAAGTTATTATTCAATGTGTAACACGTCCAAAGTTTTCTATTATTATAAATGGGAGAAGTAAATGGATCCATGCTGAATGTAGATTTAGACAGGGATGTCCACTATCTTCGGGGCTTTTCATCTTGTGTTCTGAGTTGCTGTCAAAATCTTTTCAGGAGAGAGGGCAGGAGGTTGACATTAGAATTGCACCTAACACCCCCAAGGTTTCCCACCTTTTATTTGTTGATGATGTGATGATAGTAGCTGAAGCTTCTTCGACCAATGCTAAATTCATTAACAAGATTATGACATATTATTGCAGTTGGATGGGACAAAGGATTAATCAGAATAAATCAGTGGTAATGTATGGGAATTCTGTTTCTCGGAGGGCACAAAGGAAGTTAGGAAGGATTCTGGGCTTTCAGAAAGTCAAGGAACTCTTTTATCTTGGTATTAAGTTGGCTACTAAAAGGTTAAAATATGCAGATTATAATTTTATTCTTAATAAAGCCATGAGCAAGCTTAATACTTGGGGCTTGCGGTCTTTGTCATTGGCTGGAAAAATCTCATTGGTGATGTCAGTTTATTCTTCTGTTTCTCTTTTCACCATGACTCATTCATTGGTACCCAAGAGTATACTCAATAATATTGATAAGTGTTGCAGGAATTTTTTATGGCATAAGGAGCACGGTAGAAGAGGAATGCACTATATTTCTTGGGAGATTCTTTGTAAATCTGTTGATCATGGAGGTTTGGGTATTGAAGGGTATGCTCAAAGACAAGGCCCTTGGAGAGCCTGGATAGCCTGAAACTTTATTCAAAACCAGAATTCTTTGCTTAGCAAGATTATTGTAGCTAAGTATGGGAATGATATTTGGAAGGAAGAGGCTAGGAGAAGCTCATCCACAATATGGCGTATTATTAGAGATGGTGCTACTTTCTTGAAGCAGATTGTTAGATGGAGAATTTCAAATGGGGATTCTATTAATATTCTGAATGATACTTGGATATTAAATAGATGTTTGAATAAATAGCCATCTATGTTCAATATATAGGAGATAAATGATAAATCTGTTTCTGCACTGCTGGAGGGTAATGGTGGCTGGAATAAGGAGGGTATGCGAAACTTGTTCTCAGAAGATTTGGTAAAGTTAATATCTGGAATTCCTGTAGATAAGGAGTTGAAGCAAGACCAATTGGAGCTGGTTGTTAATAATACTGGAAAGTCAATAGCTTCGTTGGCATTCCAGGTTGTGAATAATCATGGAAATGCTGCAATTAACGTCAAGTGGATGAAGAAATTAAAACTAACTCCTAAAGTAACATTGTTTGGTGGAGGCTTATGAGTAAAGCGTTACCTACTAACTGTTGGATGAATTACAGGAGACTTCGTGATTCCTGCTTATGTCCTAGAGGTTGCTTTGAAGATGAAGACAACAATCATATTGCTATACAATGTCATAAGTTACTTGAAATCTTTCATGTTCTGGAACGGTGGGGTATTCACTTACCAAAGCTCAATGATTTGTCTCATTGCTCGAGGGAATTGGAGAAGGCGTCTTATGTGAATCCTGGTATGGTTAAAGTTAACCTTTCTGCTGTTTATCAAAATTAGAAGGCTAGGAATTGTTATACGCATGGTTTGACAATACCGTCACCTACTTCATCAGCAGCAACTGCTATATCTTATTCTTTACAACCTTTGTTTATTCCTATTTGCAAGAATTGGGATACTAATCGGCATTCTATGTTGTCTAAAGTTTGGTATCCCCCGCCTACAAATTGGATTAAATTGAATGTGGATGCTTCTTTGTTGGAATCTAATAAAGCTAGTATAGCTGGTATTTTGCGGGATCATAAAGGAAGATTTCTTATGGCTTATGGGAGAAAGTTGCTTCATTGGGACATATCTTTATTGGAGTTAATTGATGTTTTTGATTTCAAAAACTTTATTCAAGGATGGATGAATGAAATAAATGATATTATTATCAAAGTTGATAATATCAATGTGATCAAGCTTTTGCAAAATTCAGTGATGAAGGCTTGGAATAATGTTATGCATAGAATGAATTTTTCCTTTTTGGATTGCTTTCATAATGTAAATTTCTATTTTGTGTCTAGGGAGGGTAATAAATTGGCAGATGTTTGTGCTAATTATGCCATATTAGGTGATTTTTATTGGAATTGCTTTAGGTTTGGTGACCTTCCATCTAGTGTTGTTGACTTGATTAGGAAGGAATGTGATAGACAATCTATTACATAGGTTTTTGTATTTCTCTCTTTTCCTTTGATTTAATGCAATTCCAGTTCTTCAAAAAAAAAAAAAACTAAAATCCTATAGTTCTATCATCGTGGGTTTGACTTAAGATCTGTTTGAGATAGCTGTAATTTTTTATAAAAATTAGTTATGATGTTGTTATGAGGAAAGCAACTTAACAACTCTTGTTGTAAAAAATAATTTTTCATCACAGAAATTTCTAAAAATAATGAGAAATTAGCAAAAAAATAATAACCAAATAATATTTAAAAATTAAAATAGCAATAAATTTGCCCCAAATAGATCCTTAATAAACCCAATGTCACACATACCCTTTATAAATCCAATCTCAAGTGACATGGTGCTTGAAGCAATACCATCTAAAGATTTTCAATGAGTTACATTTTCTTAGGGTAGATTGGGTTGAAAGTATATTCAAAGACGCACCGCCGCCACAATGAGATTCATGGTTCATAGAAAATGTTAAAAGGGCCAAGAACACAAGCTTGATTAACCATGACTCAAAGGTGCTACAACATAACTATTGAATAATTAGTAGGTTGGTTCGATCAATTCATATTAAGATTGGCTCAAATGAGAGAGGGTGTTGTTCAAAAGTGCACAGGCATAATAAATTCTAGCTCATATGCATTATATGGCCAATTCAACCATCCAAGGGCAAAGCTAAAGTGCTAAACCCATCCTAAAAATGGAGCACTTTTAGGCATACTTGGTGGATGATAGAGGCGTAAATGGATGCATGTTTATATGTTATCTAAATAGAAAAAACCATCCAAAATAACCAACTGTTGTTTCCAGTCAATCTGGCATCAAAATTAACAAGCTAAACTAGATTGACATCAAACTGCACTAAACCTTAATCAAATTTGACTTAGCTCGATCAAATGTCATTCAACTTATTTTAAGCCAAACTCGAGTCAATTAAATATCGAATAGTTCACATCCCTAATCGTTATCATCATCATTTTAAAAAAACTCTGGTTGATGATACTTAGGCTTCATTCGGGACAACTTTTGACTGTTGCTTTTTTATTGCTTTCAAAAAAATTTTATACTAACAAACTGTTTTAGAAAGCAGTAAGAAAGTTATTCTAAATGAAGCCTAACATCAATTCAGAAACTCCGATTGTGGTGTGATCCAAATTGGAGAACAATTACCTGATAGCTACAAGAGCAGTAGTTCCTATTTTCGTCACATCAGAAAGAGGTGGCGGCAAATCTTAGAATTTTTACTGTCCAGCCATTATTAGACAAAGCTTTGAACATCACAGACAATGAGTTGAACAAATCCATACGTTTTTATCATTGATAAGAGGAAATGATCCCAGTCTTCAAACTTGACGACAACCGCCTAAAAACACCAATTCTGCAGTCATCCTGCGGAAATTATTTGCATCAGAAAATCTCAAACAAGTTACAGCACAACAAGTTCTACTATCATGCTGAAATTTTCTCATAAATTTGCAAAATCGGATGCCTAGTCCTTGATCGAGGAGGAACAAAATCTGTTCTGAAATATTTGAAAAGCAAACTTCCCGAATATAAATGCAATATATATAAGAAAAGTTGCCTGTGCAGTATTCAGCTATTCTTTACAATGTGAGTATGGCCGCTTGTGATGCAAATGTCATTTAAACTCACAAAAAATTATATCATTTATTTGTGAGCTTTCTAGTTTTCCAAGGAGCCCAAAATAGATGTATTACCATGGTAAATTTAAAAAAAAAATTGTGGCTGACGAGGGAATTAGCTACCTTGTTGATGAATAATAAGCTGGTTGGTTGTTCCCTTGAGGAATGGAATAATGCCAATAAGAACAAATAAGCATTCCATGGTGATCAAATCCTTCATGGTTTCATCAAACAATCTGCTTGATGCTCACAATTGGTTGTAGTTGAGTTCCGATATGCATGAAATCAGAGCGTGTCTAACCAGTTGATTATCTGAATCCATGGAGAGAACTTCCTCAAAGAGAGACTTTGCCTGATGCAGAAGCTTTGACTTCTCTCTGCTGTTATTTCGACGGAGATGTGATCGCTGTTGCAGTACCATGCCCCACCTATACAGAGCTGCATTTCCATTCATATCTTTCAGAAGACATTTATTTGCATATGGTTATTCACAGAGAAAAAAAGTTCTTTAATGTCCACCTGTGGCAAATAAATAATTTAATAGGAGAGACCGAGAGGGGAGCCCAAAAGGTGAAGAACTCATAAACACTAGTGGACTTCGGAAGAAGTTTAGGCGTAAGGTAAATCAGGACCTCTAAGCAGAGTATTTTGCAAATATGTCGAAAATATTCTAACGCAGTCTGAATCAAATTAAAATTGTTTGTCACTCAAAAATTTGTATATGATCATCACAAATTTCAAATCTCAAACCAACCAAATATTTGGACTACAAATTTTAAATTTTGATTATGAGATCATCTGAACTCTATCTTCACCAAACATCGGCGAGACTAACCCAACCATAGCAAGAATACTTAGATTCGGGCTCAAATAGGCTTACCTGAAAACATAATTTAAAACTACTTAGGCCATTTGGAGATCAAATGTCATTCAAAATTTACATGTTTATAGTTAAAATAAGTCCAACAAATCTACAGGTTTGCTTGGGGTAGCTTTTTCATTGCTTTGCTTTTCAAAATGATGTCACATTTCAATTTGGCAACTGTTTTCTTGTTGTTTTTTATAAATTTTTTAGGTGAAAATTTAATTTTTACAACTAAGTCTGATATAGTGTAGTGGTTGCAAAAAAGCTACTGTCTAATTTTTTTCATAAAGAAAACTACTAATAATGGCCGCAACAACTTTCAAAAAGTTGCTTTCCTCGCAACAACTTCGTAACCACCTTTGAAAAAAGTTGGAGGTGCCTAATCCAGCCCTAAGATAGTCAGTTTTGAGTTAATTAAAACGATAAGATAAAAACCATCAAATGATCAACGAGGATTCAATTTAAAATACCATTGAAGTATCTTGATTTTTAGTAGAAATGATAATGATATCCCTCCAGAAATCTATATATAGACCATGTTCTACATACAATGAGATTTTGAGTGGAGAGGATTCCCTAACATGGTGAATTTCGGAGTTATGCACGCCACAACCCGACACCATTCATTTACCCGCATTGTCACATGCCTTCATCACCGTCAAACACCGCCCATTGATGCCAGCTATCGCCACCACCCGACATTGAACATTAACTAATGCCAATGACCACCTTCACCATTGCCAAACACTAGTTGTCAACTAATATCGTTGTTCAGCGTCGAGGCTCGCCATCACATCCAAAATGCATCATCTATCAACCAACATCAATGCTCACCCTCACCACCACTTAATACTATTCATCAATCAAAGTTGATGCCTGTCATTGCCACCACCGGATATTGTCCATCAACTAACATCAATATCGGTTGTTGCCAAACATTGTACGTCAACGTTCTTTATTGCCACCACTGAATATCAAATATCGAATAACACCGACATTCGTCGTCATCATCACCTGGCATTATTTGTTAACCAATACAAATGCCCCCCCTCATAACCACCCGACGCTTACCAACTACCATTGTTTGATGTCCACCTACCACTGACGTCCGATTCAAACCTTCATGACTACCTATTCTCCCCTCCTCTCATATAAATAGAGAAAAGCTGACAGTCGGACATCGCCCCACCTGTAATGCCCCCCATCAACTATCACTCAAAACCTACCGCAAAATGATGTCCAACACCATTATTTACCATCACCCAATCTCTCCTTTTAAAAGGACAGCAATTAGTATGATTGCCTGACCTTTGATGTTCATCATCAACTATTGTTCAATGCATGTCAACCGCCTGCGTGCTCAACGCCCACATTCAAGGTCATTTTGGTCTCCCCTCTTGCATGAAGTGACCAAGCCGACCACCCGAAGTCTCCCGACACCAATGTTCCTTGTCAATCTTTACATAACACTTGTGGTTAATCATATCTAATATGGCCATTCACATGTTGGTTGAACCGTCCACAAGGAAGGAGTGGGAGCCTAGACACATTTCTGCATGTGATTTTTGTTTGTATTTTGCTTAGACTCTTAGGAATAAAAATATTTTCTATTCATAATTAAATAATAAAATTTAGCCTTAATAACTTAGTAAGATAATCAGTCTAGAAAGTAAGCTGGGAGCCGCCTGGGGTCTCATGAAACATATCCTTCCTTTTTTTCTTGTTAAGCACCTCTCCACCTGTAGGTATAAGCAGACCACCTGACTTATGAGGATGCAGCTCTGACTCGGGGGAGTTCTGCTCTTTTATGATAAAACATATTTTAAACTTTTTTTAGAACTTCACATTCAAAATTATTGCATAGAGTAAATTAGCATACATTGCATTAGAAATTAATTTAAAATTAAAATGTTAATTGCATTAACCTAGGGCAATAACCTACCATTCATGGTCCGAGACTATTTAGCATTTCTTAGATTTCAGTTTCATTTCTAAACAAACAACAACTTACCTATCTTTCATAAATAGTTGATTCATGGTTTTAAAGTGCTAAGTGGAGTTAGTTGGCATGTCTAATCCAAACGAGCAATAAATTCAGAAGTATCGAGTTATTTTTAAACTCTATCTTAAAGTTTACAGATATAAATCCCATCATTCCTCGTTGCATATCGGTAGACTAGGTTCAAGCTATTGCTATGTAGTGTTTGTCTTAGTTTTATGCTCTAAGGAAAACACAAAATCATAAGCCCTCGCCCTCCGAGAATATAATCTCAACTTTTTAATAAAATTTCAACATAAACAATAAATTTCATCTTAAACTATAAAGTTCAACATAGGATAGACTGGTTTACATCTAAGTTTCTCAGAATCCGATACCCCTTACTTTTCTCTTTGACTCGCTAAAAATTGTTCAACATTGAGCTTTCTCTTTTGGAAATTCTTATTTCTATCATTGTCTTCAACATTGTAATTAAAGGGTATGAAATCACTGCTTTAATCAAGAGTCTTCTTAGGATAAATTATTGTTTTAATTAAGAGTCTTCTTAGGAGTACCCCTCTTAAGATGTAATTAACCATCGAGGCTTTCCCTTATGAGGAATTAAGAACGTCAAATTAAAATAAACTCTATTTTATTCCTATAAAATAGGTAAAAAAATTTTGAGAACATAGATCGCCTTTTCAAACCCATTTCTATTTTCAAATGTCATTATTGCATTCCCAGATGATAAGATATTCTCCTTACTATGTTGGATCCTAGAAATGATGCATTTTCCTAAAAATCGGTTCTTACTTTCAAATCCTCGCAGCTTAATGTATTCATCTCCCGAGATGATATGTTATTCTCCTTGTTGCATTTGATTGTAAGAATGGTTAAATTTTCAAAATCTATTTCTCTTTTCAAATACTTTTTATAGAATTTCATATTCATCTTCCGAGATAATATATTATTCTTTGAATTGTGTTTGATTATAAAAATGACATTTTCTTTGGCATTGAATCCATTATAGAATACCGTATCCGTCTCTCGAGATAATATGTTATTCATGGTGCAGCATTCGATCTAAAGATAGGAGAGCACACCGAATCTACGTGATTTTATTTTCCTACACTTCCTACATCTGAGAGGAATTCCATAATCAACTTCCAAGAGAATCTCACATTTGTATACAGTCTCTAACTAGGCTCATACTCTTTGAGCAGTTTCATAGCCATGGCCTTGAAATGGTTTTAACAGTCTAGGGACAAATTAACTTTTACTCTTGATAAAGAAAACATCTGACATATGTCACATCTCAATCAATGTTCAATCGATCTCAATGATCCGATTTGATCTCTTTCGCAACAAGCTAAAATCACAAAGTAATAATCTGATAAAGAACCTAATAAAGGTAAATAATCACTGATGGATTTATCTCAATCTCTCTTGACATATGTTAAGTTTATGTGGTGGAACCCCATATTGGCAAATAAAAAGTAGACATAATTTCTTAAGGAATTTCTCACAAATCTCCTCATCAGGATATACCATTCATCCAGAAATACAAAAAAAATATAAGGATTTAAAGTTATTATTTTGGTGGCCAAGCATAAAGAAAGTGGTGGAATAGGTGGCCAAATGTGCCACCTATCAAGTTGTGTAGGCCGAACACCAAAGACCGAGTGGATTATTGCAATCATTACCAATCCCAAAATGGAAGCAAGAGAAATTTGTAATGGACTTCATTGTGGAATTTCTTAGGTCTAGACAATGCCATGATTGCATTTAAATGATAATTGACAGATTAACTAAGTTCCCTCACTTTTGGCCATCAAGCTGACAAATGCAGTGGAGAAATTATCAATATTATATGAGAAAAAAATTTATGATTGTACGGTGTGCCAAAGGCATTGTATCCGATAGATGTGAGAGATTTACTTCTAAATTTTGGAAGAGCATTTATGAAAGTTTGAACATAAGGCAAAAAATAAAGCAACCTGATAAAGAGAATCAGAAATGAAACAATGATTTTCCATTTATTTGACTGATCACCAATGAAGTGAATTTCAAGGACAAAATTATTTAAAAAAGGGAGAATTGTAACACCCAAATTTTTTAAAAGATGAAAAGAAAATTTTCTCGAAACTTATGCCCCACTTTCTCACATCTCAAATTTATTAAAATTATTTTGATTACGCTCGACAAATATAAACAATACACCTACGATCGATTATATAATTATCTAATATTTCAATTAAAATCACCTAAGTTATAAATGAAAACATTGAAGTATTAAAAAATTACAGTAGCAGCTGGGCTTCCCGATTTCTCCAGAACAGCTAAGAAGGCATTGGTAGAGGCGGTGAGGAGGGCTGGGACGGCAAAGGGCCTTAGGCAATGGACTTAAAAGATGGAATTTAATTATATATATATACCCATTAAGCAACCTAACCCCATACCAACCCACTAGAAGCAAGCTGTGAGCAGCAGTAACAGGTAGAAGAACTCAGGATGATAACCCAAGGAGCTTGGTTAAATCATTGCTTTAAAACACTTAAACCTTAAGCGAGATCTTTTAGCATAATTCCTGGTAAATATCACACCAAGATAAGGATTCATGGACCATCACCTGATCACCCCTTATGTGGCAACTAGACTGACATATTGGGTTTTATTCAGTTTCTTTTCATTATGGTAGTTACCTTTATTTTCATTAGTCAAAATTTTCAGCTTCATTGATTATAGACCACCAGTATTAATTCTATTTCATTAATAAAATTTCATTTTACATTTCGTATAATTATGGATTTATGTTTCTTTTAATTTATATATGAAATTTTTTTAATACAAAATTGCTTCACTTGAACTTAATCCATGGGATTTGTCTCATCAACTAAGGTTAAGTCCTTCACATGTTCCATCTTGTTGGTGTGTGCCGCCTTCCAAATCCAATGTGTGATAAAAAGAAAGTATTAAACTTAGTCTCGGGTATGATGCATTATAGGAGCAAAAGTTAAAATAGATTGGAGTGATTTCATAACACCAAAATCTTCATATTTATTGGAATATAACACAAGTGATTTTATTTATAGTAATATTATCCAAAAATTGAAGAGTTGCAATAATACTATTAACTTTCATTATCAATGATTTGTTGAATACTTAATTATTTATCTGTATCAAGCGCAAATGCAAATTTGTGTTCAGTAGTTTATTTCAAAACCTTGGGGTGTTGGTTTTATAAATAAAGAAGATTTCAATGGTATACACTTAAATCTCACAAAAAGATCGCGCAGAGAAATTAAAGGGAATTTTAAATGGATTAAGATTATACCATCTGGCGCAAAAGCATTACTGCCTGTCATCATAGCATTGAATTTATCAATTGCAGCAAATATACCTTGTCAGCATCCATGGCTGCTTCCTGCAAAAAATCAGAAAAGCAAACTTATATTAGAATTGGTAAAGATATGTGCAGTTGTCCACCCTGGGAAAAAAAGTTATCATTCCGCCAGTGCCTTGGATCCACAAATCCCCAAAACCAACAGCAGCCCTCCGCTTCACTGTTGTGCGGCTCTCCTTCCTCTCCCCAACCATTCCCCGACCTGGCCGACCATTAACTCATTCTTGGTGGAGGAAGAAAGATGGGGGGGGGGCACTCAAGGATGGGCGGTTCGATCCGGAGATACCGGCGATGCATCGGACGAGGAGGAGAGCTGTCGACGGGAACTATCGAGGATCATGTGAGGATGCTACTTAAGGGGCTAGGGGAGGATCTCGAAAGGGAGGGGCTAAGGAAGATGCCAATGCAGGTAGCCAAGGATTTTTGATATGGTACGAGAGGTATTAAGTTTCTTGCTTTTCTCTGTTGATTTGCTGTTATGAAATCAGATATGTTAGGTTTTATTGGGCCTAGAAAGATGGGGTTTTGAGATGGAATTCTTTGTGGATTTCTTTTTTATTTCCTAATTTGATGGGCTTATTTGTGCTTTTTTTATTTCTACTTCTATGTGGATATGTTGTGGTGGATTTGGTACTTTCTACTTTTGTAATGTATAGCTTTCTAGCATTGATGTTTAACCCCGTATTACTTTGTTTTGTTTGATTATCCACTTCCTGTTACTTTTATTGGTGTTTTTTTAACGAGTTGGAAATGAGCATTATGTTTGATAGATTATATATATATATGGCTTTATTCCTTATAATGGCAAAAATTGGAGAAATATGTCTATTATTTATTTTTTTTGGAGAAATATGCTCGAAAGTTCTATTCGTGCTAAAATATCCCTACTCAAACTATTTATTTAAAATCCGTTGTGATGAACATTGGTTCATAACATGTTTGAATGAGTTTCGGTTCGAATATTATTTTAAAAGAATTTTGTACCTTTGTGAACCTATAGATACAACAAACCATATTCTAGTTGTTATAATAGTAGTTTATACGGTAGAGTGTATGTCATTGCTCGGCCTCCACATGCACCCGAGGTTTTTAAAAGTTCATAAGATACAGGGTATGATTTCTTTTCAGAAAAATGGTGGTGTCGATGAGATTTCTCTTGTTTAGCCATCCCAAGGCACTTTGATTCCATGGTGGGTAGGATCTCAACCATTGTGTGGAGAATCTTTCAGTCATTTGAACATTTGGATGATAAGATTAGAATCCAGAATGCATATATTACTTGTAATTATTTTTCAATTCATCAATTATAATAAAATACAAGTTTTTCTTTTAAATTGTCTTTATATTATTTTTTATATTAAATTATTCATTTATTAATTTTGCCCACCCTGAAAAACAAAGCTGGTTTCTCCCTTGATTCATGAGATAGCTTTTGTCATATAAAACAGTTATTTGATACTTTTACCTTTCAATTTTCTGCCAACTAAAATGAATTTGTAGTTTATGTATTGAACACTATCGGGTTAATAAATTTAATTGAAGCCTAAACTAAAAGGGATACTGTAGCAGTTAAAGACATTGGCATTTGACAAGATTATATCTTTATCATTATTAGCTTTCCCAAAGAGAAAAAATAATCAAATAAGAAAACCTTATTGCACCGTAGATGCAGGACTTTTGAATGGTTTACCATATTGCCTACTACTAAGTCTAATCATAAGCACACCATAGCCTAGAAACTTGGATCTCTTTCTTTACAAATTCTCCTAAATGTCCTCCCTATTACCATCCACCTCAAATTCAGCAAGGTTACTCAAAATCATTATTAAAAATTACATAGAATCAAGCTTTGAAAACAATGAAATAATGATTTATCCAACAAAATAAGAGATTCACCACAAAGGAGTTGCATTATTCTAAATTCTATACAAATTACAACCACCCGAGAGCATGCATCGCCAAAATAATTTAAGCATTCAAATTTTAGTTGACTTCCAACGTCTGTGATGCAATGCCCTGATTGAGCAAGTGAAAGGTTTACACATCAAAAAGATATTTCACATAACCCTAAAACTGGCAATCATGGAATAAAAGATTATTGCAAGAGTTACACATAAATCCAAAACAGTTAGATTCTTCAGCTTAAATATAATTAGAATTGAAAATAAGCAGCATAATTCAGAATGAATATATCCTACATAATGATAATCAACAACTTTAGCAACGTTGCTGACTGGAGATTTTGAGAATAAATTTAAAGGATTGATGCTTACTGGCCCAACATCTGCAATCAACTGAGCACGAAAGCAAAGAGCAATTCCCCAATTGTAAAGAGCTCTAACATCATTTCCATCAATTGATAAAGCTCTTCTATATTTTCTTCCTGCCTTAACAAGCAGACCTTCACATTCTTCACATACAGAAACAAGAACAGATGCAATTTCCTCTCTATTTGTGACAATACTGTCATTTTTTTTAAGCCGCAAGCCACCTGGCTTCCCATTCAACAAAGAATCACTTCTCAATAGAAGAGTTCTTAACTCCCGAGTAACTTTCAATTTTAGTTCCCCGTGAAGGAGGTAAGTATTCCCCAACTGTCCCACAGCAACTAAGCTCATTGGCCTCATATCTATAGCAGCAGAAAGTAAGTCAGCAGCTTTATACAATGTAGCATCTGCTTGTTCTTCACCAGCTTGAGTCATCATGAACTCTCTGGCACGTGTCAAAAGGTAAGAGGCCTCCTTTATGCCATCTGCAAACTTTTCATCCATTGATATATTTGAAGAGTCTGGCATCTTACATTCTCCCCTTGCATTTGTTGGTCTCTGACTACCAAGACTGGGATGATTTCTCAATGTAGCAGTGCTTTCTTCAAAATCAAATCCATTCATTTGCTTTTCTTGCAGCTCACTGCTGTCACTTCTACAAGAAGGCTCATGCACCCTATTTCGAATTTCTAAAGTATGTTCATGAAGAGATGACTTGGATTCCCTTGTTAAGTATTCCATATTCTTTGTTCTTTTCTGAAAGATGTTTCCTTCTGCTGAATCATTTAAGTTATTATTGAATGCTCCTCTTTCATAATTTTGCTCGAAAACAATTTTTTTAAAGCTACCACGGTTAGTCATAAAGCGCCAACTGCTGCTACTACCGTTTTCATTATTGCCTTCTTCATCAAATGAGAACATATCACTACCTGCACTGCCATTTTTAAAATTATTCTCAACACTATTCAGTATAGAAACATCGTTAGTTATAGTGTGTCCATTTTTCCATAGATTATTATTAGATCTGTCCTTCCCTGGTGTTGTTCTTTCTATTCCCCCCCGCTTATCATTAGAAGGCATTCCATATTCTTCAACATTAGAGCTTTGTTTATTGACGCTACGCAATTGTCTTCTTCTCGACTCCCCAAATTCATTTCCTGCATCCATTTCTCTCTCTGAAACTATAAAAGGACCCTTTGCATCCACTGGATTCAACTGCTGACCAAGCTTCTCGTTAATGCTATCCTTTGGTTTTTTTGACTTTGAACCAATCACAGACTCGTGGAGCATACCAGCAAAAAACTGGAAAAAATCAATCCCACTCGCCCTCAATTCCATTGTTTTTCTGCTTGATTTCTGATTCAACTTCTTAGCGCCGACATCAAAATCAATATGGCCCTCAAAAAGGTCATTACTGAAAGAATCAGTCAAAGTTTTTTGCGCTTCCCCAATAGCCGCTCTAACATACTCAATAATCTGAAGGTAAGTCTCAGCACCGCCCATTCCCAGATCGTCCACATTAATACCACCTGCAAGGCCTTCCCTTAAATATGACATCTTACCATCCAAATCACTAAACAAAGCTTCCAGCTGCTTTAATTTCTCTTCAAAAACACCTAAACCATCTCCACTTCTTCCCATTTTCTTAACCACAAAACCAGCTTGGGCCGCTCCAATGGCAAACCCCCCAAGAAAAACTACGATTGAGACGGGAAGAAGAGCAATAGTTAAAAACCTAACCCTAGAAACTGTCAAAGCCGCGAAAAAACCCAGAAGGAAGGGCAAGGCGTGCTTCTTATCATCAATTCCTAAGGCAATTATGAAACGGCGAAATGGCTCGAGCAGACCCGAATCTCCTGCCTCCTCCGTAAGCTCCAGTTCCTCCCAGCCGCCGTAAATGGAGAAATCTGGATCGGGTGATGCGAAAGTAGAGCAGAAAAGATTGACGTGCTTCCGTTTCCAGGTACATCTCTGACGAGTCGAGTGAATAAAGGTAGGATATTTGATGGACGTTAATCTAGAAGAGAGAGAGAATACGGATTGGCGCACAAGGAAACCATCGGAGATGAGGGTTCCCATCTCCCGCAAGAGAGCGGGAGAAATTCCAAGATGGAACTATCGAAGAGGATGGTTGAGTGCTATCTTCGAAAGAGAAAAGGGCAATTTTTAAGACTAAGCACGATTAGAAACGTAATTAGGATATTAAGTTTCATTTTTTTAAAATTTAAAAGTAGGTATAATCGTCTGTTTAATAAGTGATTAAGATTTAAGCATAAATCCCCATATGAGCGATTTATTTGGGAGACCAAAATCTCCCGTCAAATGGGTAATTTTGCACTGTTTAAAATGATCGGCCGAAGTCGTAATTCAGAACCCGTCGCTGCGATTATGGGGCTGTTTGGTATGCAGAATAAGGAGGGTAAAGTAATTTAATTACATGTATTTGTTAAATTGAGTTGTTTGATTGATTATGAGCGGATCATTAAAAAAACGTCGGACGAATTTTCCGTGTATTACAGCCCTCTGTTCGCGGGACTTCCGAACCCGCTCAAATTGAGCGGGTTAGAAATACCTCGCGCGAAAAAAAAATGGCAATGGTTTCGAAAGAGCGCCCTTAGACTCCGTTCTTCACACGCGAAGCTCTCGAAGCCAAAAATTTCTCTCGCAGCTTCTCTCTCGCCTCTCGACCGCGAGCTACACGAAGCCAGTGCCTCCTCCATTCACTCTGCCTGATTCGGTGTTTCGCACGACTCCAAGGGAACGAAGTCCCCACCTCCCTCCCTCACTCTCTGTTTCGCAGACCAAGGCCCAACCTGACGTCGCAGGTTCGCCCTAGATATCGCTTCTTCTTCTCAAGTGCAGGTATTTCTCCCTTTCTTCCTTTCTTCTTCGGCCAAATACCAAATCCCGTAAATCCACGAAATTTCAGGATTTATTAAATCCCGGATTTACGGTCCAATGAGGGAGACGGACGATTTATTCCTCCGTGAGATTTAGCGTGTGCTCAAATCCCGTTTGCAGGTTTTTTGCCAAAATCCTGCTCAAAATATGCATAAATTCTTTTAAATCCTCTATCCAAACAGCCCTACGGATTAGCCACTATCCACGCATGAATATCCCTATGTTTGCTATTTTTATGATCTGGAATCATGTCCTGCAGCTTATGAGGCAACAGCAGCTGGCATTACAATGGGGATTTATGCATAGCTATCAGTAGAAAGCTTTCTACTTACCTTATTTGATGGATTCTGCTGTCATCTGACCCCTATCCTTATTCTTTGTCTCTCAGTCTTCTTATTTACTTTTGGAATTTATGCAGTTCTTTTGGGTTCTTGATGTTTCATAATGTGCAGCGTAGGGTGCATTATTCTCTTTGAAGTTCCAATGAAATTCCTGTTCTGAGTAGTTGCAGATGCATATTTATAGTGGATCAATGGATGAGATTGTTCTGAAAGAAGCATGAAGCATGACTTGTTGGGATGTTGCACCAAGTTCTTTTTGTTGTGGCTGTTATTAAATTTTAATTGCCAGTGCTCATCTCTTTTATTAAGTGTTGATGCCGTGATGCATTGCCTATTTGAATCTTTCATGGTTGAGTTCTCATTTCTTTAATTGAGAATGATGAGGCATCAAAGTCTCAAAGATGACCTGATATCCGCAAGCAACAGATGCTTGCATTTTTTTTATTAGGGCTTGAGCTGTGAGGACAGCGTGAAAGCTTTTTTCTCTTTTTCTAAGATGGAGTGCAGGAGTTGTCTTTGGATATCTCCTTGTTGAATCACCAGGCAATAACCTTGGTAATTCAAAAGGATCTGAATCCTCTCTCTCTCTCTAGCTAATTCAATTTATGGTTTGAACCTTCCAAATGTGCTTCGGTTCTTTGATTTGGACCCATTCGAGCTCGGATTGGGTCGAATTTGGTGTCTTTGGGTTCGTCTTTTTGAGACATTCAGCTCGACTATAAGTTTGCTGAAATTGGAGTTCAGATGAACCCGAATTTAATTTTGGAAGTTTTGAATACGAATTCATCTCGAGATTCATGCTCGATCAAGATAATTTTTTGATGATATATCAATTCTCAGTGCTATTATCTGAGTTGCTTTCGCCTCTTTATGAGTTCCATACACAGCATGATGATGATGATTTAATGATTAGCCACTATACACACATGGATATTCCTATGTTTCTTATCTGTGATCTGGAATCTTTGGATGTCCTACAGCTTATGAGACAACGTCAGCTGTCATTAAAATGGGGATTCATACGTAGCTATCTGTAGAAAGCTTCTCTACTTGACTTATTTGATTGATTTTAATGTCATCTGACCTCTATCCCTAGTCTTGGTCTTCCATTCTTCTTCTTTACTTTTGGAAATTAGTCAGTTCTTTTGGGTTTTGGATGTTTCATAATGTGCAGGGTAGGATGCATAGTTCTCTTTTATTTTTGTTGTTTTATACTAAATCTTCTCATGTGTGCGTGGGAATTAAATGTACAATTGTAACAAGTCAAGCTTCTTTCCTTTACAGTAGCTTGTGGATCTTATAATTGTGTACCCAGCTTTTTCTGAATCTTTATTGTTGACAGCTTGGGTTGGACAGTTTGGGTAAGGTTGAGCTGATCTTCTACGAGTTTGAACTTTGCACCCCATTATTTATTAAAGGACTAATTTGTGCTGCATCTTTTGCCTCAAGAAATCACCAGAGTTTGCATATTATTTTTATGGTAACATTCTCTTTGATTAAGCAAAACCAAGGGTCTAATTCTAATGGGGTTGTTTCTTATGTTATATATGCAGGAGGAGCCACTGCTTGGTTTTTCTTTTTTTTAGGAATGACCATAACTTGGTGAAAGACTTGGTTATTATTTCTTTGCAAGTTAATTGATCTGAAGCATTGAATAGCATCAAAATGCACATATGATAGGTCGAGACATTAAGCTCGTCTTCTGATTCTTTCCGAAATTTGCTTTCAGGTCAGCAGTGCCAAAGTTCGTTTGCCAGGTTAGCCTCCTGCCTGTGCGAGTGCCCAAGTAATAATGAAATGTCGTATCCGAGGGAGAATCTCTCCTCAGCCAACTGCTTGTTGCAGCACTCTTGAATCTCAGTTCCATAAGAATTTACATGAATAAGTGCTTATGTACATGATTTTTTACATTTACACATTTTGAAATATCTTTGGTTTGAAAGCATGTTGGTCTTGTTGTTGTTGAAGTCTGTAAAAATGAGATGAGAATAAGCGGTTCACGTGAGAACAGTACTGTATACTTTACAATGAGGTCTTATGGTTGATAGAACTCTATCGTGTATATTGTAGTCGTATATAATCAGATATCGTCTTTAAAATTTTGTTTGGAGAAAATTTTTTAATTATTTTTAAAATAGCTTTTAAGTTAAAAAATTTTGATTTAAAAAATTTTATACTAATAAGTTATCTAAAACAAAATTTTTTATGTAAAACAAAATACTTGAAAAATTAAAAATGTGAACTTTAACAAATTTAAAATTAAAATTTCTCTTTATCAGAAGTATATTTACGTCTATTTCGTCACACTGTTAAATTAATACACAACATA
The DNA here is from genome assembly GCA_019925795.1 of Dendrobium chrysotoxum. Lineage (NCBI taxonomy): Eukaryota > Viridiplantae > Streptophyta > Magnoliopsida > Asparagales > Orchidaceae > Dendrobium > Dendrobium chrysotoxum. The sequence goes on along the minus strand of CM034309.1, from coordinate 40,262,986 downwards.
ATATTATATCTTAAAATCTCAAAAAAAAATTATAATAAGATAGTGCAATAAATAAATATACTGATTTAATTTTATAACACCAAATAATATTAATTATTATAAATACACTGCTTTTTTAAATACACAAGTTATAATGACAAAAAAAATTATTACAAATACACCGCTTTTACTTTACTTTACATATATCTAACCAAACAAGGGAAACAGTTCTCCTGCATTTACTTTGCAAACAACCAAACAGACTCAAAGTATTGGGAATGCACTACATTTACTTTACATTGCATTTACTTTACACTGCATTTGATTTTCAGGCAACCAAACAGCCCCTATGTCCTCTAGGATAAATCGCCCATTAAACGGATGATTTAGTATTGAATTCAATTTTTTTTTTAAATGAAATTTAGCTTCATAATTAATAAATGGGTGATTTAGCTCAAATAGGATAAATCGTCCATCAAACAAGCGATTTAGCCTTGTCCAAAATTTTTTTTAAAAAAATAATTTTAGATTGGTTAGGCTACATGACATAATTAATAATTAATGCATTGATAGAAGTTATAAAGAAAATATTTCATTTAATTTCTTCCAAAATTATAAATTATGCATTGATAAAATAACCCGGTGTAATTTTTGGAGGGTATCTTTGGTAATATTTTTTTAAAAAATATTAAAACCCGATGGTATATTTTTTGAACATTTGTATGTACAACTTGTGAATTGGAACCCTCATTTTAAAAATATCTGTAAAAGCATAGGATCCTGATAATGTCAGAATCCTTTTGCAATGACAATTCATTTAGCTTGTAATGACACATCACATTAGATGACCTGTATGGAGAAGCTTAAAAGTGTTCCCAACAAAGAAAGATTCGATGATGCAAATCGAAGAATGCAAGCTTGCATAGCACAAGCCGGTGACAGCCCGTTAGAGCAGAAGGCTAATCAAAATGAGATATTTAGGTGTTGCATACATGAATGGTCGGAAGATGAGGATGATTGCCTCTGAGATATGCACGTCGAGTTAATTAGGGTAAAACTTTATAAGACAAGAGTTTTGTTAAATGTTGTTGGTTGAAAATCTCTTCAAATTAGGTTTCGGGAAGTGAATGGTCACATAATCAGCCCTTATTTCTTATAGATGCGGTACCATGATATGAAACGCCACAGAGATAGTGGACATTCCCCGCCAGATATTGATTGTAGCCACCTTGACCATGAGCATGTAATTTTATATCGTGATTGGTCTTCGCAGTTCGACAATTTCATTATGGATTTCTATAAAGAGCAGATGAACGAGGTATTACCTGATAGTATGCCTAGAGAGTTCTTCAATGTTGACGACTGGCAAGGCCTTCAGTATGAGTTTGAGTTCCATCAAAAATGTTGTCCAACTCAGACACGGCTACAGTCACATTTACATATATTGATTAGGAAATATGGAAGTTATGTCCTCCTATAAATGTTATGCATGCCAACATATTCTATTTTTTTATCACCGTATTTTTCTTATTTAGTAGGAAGTGTGTCTAAGTGTTTTTCTTTGTTATGTAATCGGTTCCTTATGCATATATATTAAAAAAATATTTATATGTTGGATGAGTACTTCTGCTTACTTATGTGTTTCGTGTTATGAATTTAAATGTGATATAAAAAGGCTTGGCTTCATTATGTACTACTAAATAAACATGGGTTGTCCCATCTATTTGTCTTGTAAAATCAGCTTTCGTATTATAATGTCACTATGTATTGCCACATCATTTTGAGCTATCAAATCATATCTTCTCAGATCAAATTGTGATGATAACAGATTATAATTAACATAATTTGCTCCAATGCTCCTATAAATTGAGCACATCTTCCATCCTTCTAAGCAAACGATTATGGATGACAGCACTCGATTGAGGGAAGGAAAATATATGACTCCCAAAATCCCTTCTAAAAAAATGATTATAGAGGGAAATACTCGATTGTGGGAATGCTTAGCGCATTTCACTGATGAGGGGTTAGAAGAGATGGCAATAGCAAATGATATTTATCGTTGTTGTATACATTTCTAGTCAGATATGGAAGACTAATAGTATGGCATGCACACATCGAAGCTATAAATCTTTCGAATGAGAAGGATGGCACTGGTTTGAATGATACAGGTTGGAGTTTTCTGCAAAAGAGGTTTTAGAAACTGGGGGGTCATCTAGCGCCTATTAGGGTTTTGAAGGATAGATACGTTAAAATCATGAATCATTGTAAGAAATCATATCCAAGAATCACTACACTCTGACTCCACAATTTCAAAAGCTAATGAGAAAAGGTCGTTATTTGCATCAAGCCCAACAGCTATGAGTAATGTTCCCCTATACTTACCTAATAGGAAAGTCCCATCTAGGCTGAGGACGGGTCGACAAAACCTCCAACCAGTGATAGATGGCCTGAAAGTCCAAAATAACCTTTGAAATATATGTGAACTAGAGGATTGAATTTTGTACACAGTTCCGGGCATAGCTTAAATAATACCTGCCATGAATAAATTCAATGATCGATAAGACTCTTCCCAACTACCAAATACTGTCTTAATAGCCTTCCGACGTGCATCCCATGCATGCTTTTATGTAAGAAACTTTATTGTTAAACTTCGCCTCAACCCTTCTAATTATTTCTCTAAGTTTAATATCCATTCGTTCCTTATAGTTAGAATAATAAAGAAGCTAATGAACTGTGAATTATATTGCATGTGACCTGCTTGAAGAATAGGGTTCGAGCACGTATGTGAACCTTTTATGGTAGGTATCTTCCATACCCACCCAATCGCTTGCTTAGGCTAGCATGTAAACGCCAAGGATACTTTACTGGCAGATTATCATGTTGTATACATGCAACTATGAATTTTTGTTTGTTTGAAGCCACCACGATAAATTGAACATTATTTGTAATTGACCAACTATGCAAGGAAAATTACAGTTCAAATTTTTGGCGAAAACATATATACTCTACCAATTTAGTCGGAATGATAAATTTATCATCCGTAATGCTAAAAATATTACTACTATCAGGTGTAACCTCCGCATTCCACTGACGTGTAGTCTTCAAAATCTCAGCATATTTATTATTAGATGACATGCCCTCTTCTGTATTTTCAGTCCTTATACAGTAGTCACGAATAATATCATTAGTATTTGGCTAAACACCAAGATTCGTAACAGCAGGATCATGGAGGATATCATCAAACTCTTTATCCCCACATCACTTGAACCACTGCTCATTATCTCATACACTTCATCATTAAGTATAGGAGCAGATAATTTAATATCTTTGACTTCAAAAATAGAAGTAGGCTGGGATTGTGTTGAAGGGCCGGCCAAATTCTCTTGGTATGCGATTGGTGTGGATCTGCATTGATACTTACATAATATCAGATAATGATGAATAAGATTTAACTTTTAAAAAATTAATAATTTCCTTTACAACTAACATACCCTAGATGTGCATTTGGGATTGACAGGGCCATCTCCGCAGCAACATGCATCTCATGTACATGATCTAGTACGACTGAATTATGAATTTGAGTCGACAGATCTTCATCCAAATTAATATCATTAGGAATTTCCTCAACCTCCACATACAGAATCAGAACTTTAGAAATAACCAATGATAATGCAAATTCACAACCTTCATCGTCCTCATGCTTCGAGGCCATGAATTAGTTACCTACGAGAAAACGACCCATAATGGTCACTACAAACTTTGAGGGATCGAACTTCAGCGCCCTCATAACCCGATCCTTCAACTGCTTCAAAGTCGAGTTGAATGGAACTTGTCGGGGCTGACATTTACCACCAATATATGTTGGCGAAAAATTACCATCTAAGGATAACTCTCCGTCATATAATAACATAAAAGATGATGGTCGAGTACTCATTTTGAATACCTACATTTATAATAAATTTAGGTGATCGTGCACTCATATATTTATTTCATCGAGACAATCATCAAATTCATAACTTTCCACACTATTTTTCAATAAAATTTCAATTAATAAAATTTTACTATGTTAATATTATCATAAACTTATTAAATATAAATATTATAAATAGTAATATTAATGTTTCCTTATAAACCCATAAAAAAGTTAACAAAAATATCTACAATTTTCTCAATAAACATTTTGGAATTATTTTTATTTAGTTATATTTACTAACACTATCAGAAACTGCATGATATTTATTAAAAACAAGTAATAAATATTAATATAATTAAAGAATGATTTAATTATTGACATATGTTTGGACAAATTAAGTAATAATTCTATTAGAATAAATGCTTAGATTAAATTACAAATTTATATAATAACTAAATGTTAGCGGAAATCAAAATTTGACACTACAAAAATAAATTTATATGTACCCGATTAAATATATAAATAATTACAATAAAATCAGACTAATAATTATAAAACAAAAAATTAACTTCCCCCATAAACATCATAAGTTATATCAGTAAATCACATTCATACACAATGACTCAATAAGTAATATCTACTAAATCCTATAAAAAATTTTCATTACAAATTCATCACCAAGCAAAGCTATTGCCAGCACATTTGATGGGCGAAAAAACTAACAAAAAATTGCTTTTTTGCATGATTTAGCATTCACAAACTTAAAAAATGCATAATATTCATAAAGACTTTGCTTTTTTGTATGATTTATTCATACATTTTTTTAAAAAACACTATAATATATGCCACACCTAAAATTATTTCAAGATGATGGCATCAAATCATCATTTGTAAAATGCAGTAAATGCCTACCTAAGGGACGTCTGCCATGCCCTGAATGCTCTAAGACGATATGATTTTTCATCTAAACAGAATATTGTCATACTCTCTAAATATTTCCTATAATATCAATTTTTAATCATTTCTAAATTTCTTTTATGCAAAATAAAAAAAAACAAAAAAATCATGAAAAATTAGCATGCCATAATACTATATGCATTCGCATTTCAATCTACACTATTACATAGTGGATTTTCAAATTTTTGGCATTTCTAAACTTCATTTTCCAAGAGGGATAAATTTAATGAAAAAAATAAAAAAAAATATAAAAATACCTTCACTCGACGAAGTTGGGCAGCATGTCGGAGGGGTCGCGAGCACCGATCGGGAATAAGGAAGGAAGGAGAAGAAAGGTGATCTCCATCCGTTTGAAAAAAATTTTGGGATATGGGCTAATCGCCCATCAAACGGGCGATTAATATATCCTGTGTTAATCACCTATTAAATGGGTGATTTTGGTGGCTAATCGCCTATTAAATAGGCGATTATGCCTACTTTTAAATTTTTTTAATTGAATGCTTATTCAGTTAATTAAGGTTTAAATGATGATTAATGTTAAAATTTCCCCAAAGAGAAAATGACGCTATCAGGAGGAAAATCCAAGAAGGTCGTTTACATGAGAAATTATTCTGTGCGGTCAATGAATCCTCCACAGTGAAACAGAATGTGCCACATCAGTCAATTGGTATATAACGATACATAGCATCGATATACAGAACAAAAATAATGTGGCGCAGCCTAATTCGTCACCGACGGCATCCGATGACCGCGCAGAATAATTAATTCGTTCATGGAGTTGATCAAGGCTAGGGGTGTAAACAAAGCCGAGTGGAGTCGCAGACAGTCAGCTTGAGTTGAACTCAAAAGGCGAGCTCGAACTTGAGTTCGTCCAGTTATAAACGAGCTCGAGCCGCTCACAAGCCTCGGCAGTCCAGTCGTCTTCCACGCTCACAAGTGCGATTCGTTGGTCTTCCACGCCCACAAACTTGCAGCCTCGGCGATCCAGTCATCTTCCATGCCCATGAACTCCACGGTCATCTCGTTTGTTCGCCTCAAATTGTAAAACAGCGGGTGAGAGCGGGACTTGTGAAAAAGTGGGCGGAATTTGCAAAATAGTGGCGGGATTTGCGAAAAAGAGCTACCATCAAACCCTAATAAATAAAATATAAATTATTTAAAATATATAAAAAGTGATTCGAGATGTCCGCAAGCTCGCGAGTTGAGCCTTATTAAGCTTGAGCTCGTGGCTAGATAAGCTCGGCTCGCGAGCTCTTTAACAAGTCGAGCTCGAGCTGGTTCGACTCATTTACACTCCTAATCAAGGCATTTCTATACGACAAGGATTAGGAGAAGTTATTAACGTAGTTTTGTATTCAGACTTCAATGAAATCGTGATATATGGATTGGACACATGGATTTCATATTTAGTTTGCTCTTGCCAGCCTGATCGACCATGCCGAGAGGTGGTATTTTTGACTTTTTTGAAAAAGGCCTTCACCATCCCGTTCAAATTTAGGGCTTAAGTTTGGCACTCCTTTTTAAGAAAAAAACCACGAGAGTTACCTAGTATTTAGGATTTTAAAAAATGAGGAACAGCCAGTAAAGATGAAGATTGGTTTAGAGGAGGACATTTCATTCTTCGAACATATGATATATCCATAGGACGCCGAGGCTAAAAGGCGATATGCAAACATTCGAAAAAACTTGAAGTTGAAAAAATTACAGCCTGAAGCAATTATAGGTTTAGGGCATAAAGCGGAAGTTATGTTGATTGGAGGTATTGTAGGTTTCAACTTATTGGTAAATTTTGAACTCCTCTAAATTTTTTAAGATTTTTTTTATAATAACACATTGTTTATAAGCTTATAAACAGTCAATACATAATCAATACATACTATGTACATGCTTTATATTAACTGTGTATTTGATACTGTACAAGGTATGCATTTGATTGTGTATTAACTATGTATTGCTGTATGACAGCTTATACACACCTTATACAAGCTGTATACTGACTATGTATTGATAGTATACAAGGTGTGTATTGACTGTTTATTGACTATATACAAGGTGTGTATTGACTGTGTACAATTAGTACACACCTTGTATAACATGTGTACTGACTGTGTATTGATATTATACAAGCTATGTACTGATTATGTATTGACTGTATATAAGATGTGTATTGACTATGTATTTACTATACTAGATGCGTATAATCTATGTATTTAATTATGTATTAACTATGTATAAGTTATGTATTAGCTATGTATTGATGGGTGATAATTTATACTCACATTGTACAAGCTATATATTGACTATGTATTAGATGTATACAAGCTTTTTCTTGATTGTGTATAAGCTATACACACCTTGTATAAACTGTGTATTGATTGTTTATTGACTTATGTACAAATTATATATTAACTATGTATTGATTGTGTACAAGCTGTACACTCCTTGTATAAGCTGTGTACTAATTGTGTATTAATATTGTACAAGCTGTGTACTTACTGTGTATTGTCTGTGTATAAGCTGTGCATTGACTATATATTTACTGTGTAAAACTATTTATTAACTATGTATTTACTATGTACTAGCTGTGTATTTGATTGTGTATTAATTATGTACAAGCTGTGTATTAACTGTGTATTGATGTGTGATAGCATGTACTGTGAAAAGTTTTAATTAAAAAAAATTAACCTAGAATAGTAAATAATTATTTCAGGAGATATTATAAGTCCAAATCACAAATCATTTTTGCTAGAATATTTATAGTATAGTGCTTTAACTATCCTATTTTTTTCATAATTTTTAGCACTAGTGAAATTTTTTAAGAAATCGGCACATGTTAGCACAAGTGAGATTTTTGGGACCAACAGGTGTTCGTTTTGCAAATCAATTTCACCAAAGTGTTTTAAACATGCTTAGCTAATTTATGAATATTTTTCAATAATTTTTAGATTTCTAAATTTTAAGATATAAAAATTTAGATGAATTTTATATTAAAATTAAAATTTAATAATTTAAATAATAATATTTTATTATAAAATTATTTTCACAAATGAAAAAAAATCTTTTTAAAGCCATTTTGCCTTTTGATTTCATTAAAAGATAGTTTGGGGAGGAAATTAGAGGAAAAAGAGAGAGAGAAATTTAAAACCCAATTTTGGGTGACTTCGAGTTATTTTCGTCCGTCACCCCAGTTAAGAAATGTGTTTATCTCGAGGTAAGTCATATTATGCCGATCTCAATTTTTAAAAATATAAAATTTTTAGCAAATTTTTTGATTAAAATTTTATTTTTGTTAGCGAAAAATGGGAATAACTTTGCACTAGTAAAAATTTCACCGCATAACTTATTATATGTTATAGAGATTATAATTATGCATATTTTGAATATTTTTTAGAAATTTTACAATGGGTGTTTTAAAATTTATGAGATTTTTATTGAATAGAAAATTATATTGATATTAAAAAATAGTGATGTGGTACAATAAAAGTCTTAAAATATCATTTTACATAATCCCTGATAATTTGATAATTTTTAAAAAATGTACATGTTCTGATGCTATAAGCACAAAAAGAAAGTCATAAGGGGCTAGAATCTTTTGAGGTTCTCTCTAGGTTCATGAAATGTGATATGAACTGCTCTATGATATGAATTTCAATTTATTTATTTATTCAGTATTTTTATTTAAATCAAGGAATAATTGCTATGCATTTATTATATCTCTCAGTATAGTGATTTATTTAAAATGCACTACTTTTAAACATTCAATAAAATATTTGATAAAAGAATATTTGAAAATTTAAATTGATTTGTGTGACCTCTTGAGCTGTTATAGCTCACTGTGATTTTGCTTCTGGTTTTCAGAAGCTATGTACTAACTTTGTATTTACTATATACCGACTTTGTATTTATTGTGTACCAGTTATGTCTTGGTTGTGTATTGACTATGTCTAAACTGTGTACTAGTTATGTATTGATTATGTACAAGCTGTGTATTGATGTATGACAGTTAAGACACAACCAATACATAGATGATACACAGTTGATATATAGTCAACACACAATCAATACACAATCAGTGCACAACTAATACAGAGCTGATACCCAATCGATACGCAGTCGATATAAAGCCTATAAATAGTGATATGAAATTAATACACAATCAAAACACAGTTAATGCACTATAAATACACAGTTAATAGATAGTCAATACTAAGTCAATATATAATAAACAACATGTTAGAATAATGTTTGTGTAGTTTGAAAGCGGGTTTTGAAAATTTTAATCTTCTTTGGAAAATTTAAATTGATGTTAAAATTTTCAATTCTAAAATTGAACATCACATTAGAAAAAGTATACCACCTCGGGAGGTGAAAATAAAATTTCAGGATGGGGTTCAGATTTAGAATTATAAATTCTATCTTTAATATCATAAACAGATTTAAGAGTAAACTTTGTATGGCCTCGAAGGGTCAAAATAAAGTTCAGTCATATATCAAACTACGATAATAAAGGGAAGTGATCGTTAATTTCATATTCGAAATCATTTTAACAAAAGATATATCTCCCCGAAGGGAGAAGATATCATTTGTTAATAATCGTTCGAACATAACGATAACGATAATCAATAATTTAATTTTCCCAATGAAGACTAATTGAATTTTGAAAATCAATTTTGAAAATCAGTTGTTGGTTCTAAATCTCCTACGAGTACAAGCCCTCGTAGTTAATTACATCATGGGAGACCGAAGTCCCCTACGAAAACTTTCGATTAAAATAATGGCAGAAATTTTATTTAGAGATTTCTAGGAGTGATACCAAAGAGATGAAATTAAAATTTCAAATGGGATAGGAGCAAAGTTGAACACTTATGTTGGAATCAAATGAGGAAGGGTAGGAGACACTTTAGGATTCTGAAATAATTCAGAAGTGCCCCGATCTAAGCTAAATGTTGGGCTTTAAATTTTAGCTTGAGATATGCTTTAATTTGAGTTGAACATTTTATTAGAAATTTGGGATTACATTTCCGGAGGTTGGGGTCTTATAACTCAAAGTCTGCCCCGGGTCCTAAATCTAAATTTGGACACTGGAACACAGTGGTCCGAACTTAACTAATACAGTGCAAAATCTGGGCTTACCCCGGCCTGGATTGGGGAGCCAGCTAAACCACCTAAACGTTTCAAAACCATGAGTCCGATCTTTTGATGTAGAGTGATCAGGGACGTTATTTAAGATTGGTTTAAGAAGTTGGGGTCGACATCTAGAGCATATTCCTAATTGACCCATTGACTTATGTTGGGTAGAATACTTAGACTAAAATGTAATTAAAATTTTAACTTAATTAGTTTCTAATGCGATGCATGCTGGTTAAAATCTCCAAATCAAGTATGCATAAGATTTTAAAAAAAGGCTTATAAAATAATTTTTTGAAAAGACTAGACTTCCCCAGATCCAGCACCTCATCCTCATAGGTCGAATTATCTGGACTCTACCCGCATGCAGGGAAGTGTCTTATAGCAATGAGGGAGAGAGATGCAGTAATATGCATGCGACCCCGGACAATTCCGGCTATTCCCTAGGTCGTTAAATTTCTATGTTATTTAAATCTTAAAATTTTAAATATTAGTTATGAGTAGAAATATTTTTAGTCCTTAGAGAGCCTAGCGAAGTCCAGGCTAAAACAAAAATGACATGCAAGTGCCAAAGAACTAGGAAAAACAGGCAATCCTATACACAATCAAATTAAATTACAACACATTAAATGATCAAATTAATTAAGTAAATGTCCATAGGCAAATTGCCTTACTTATTACAACCTAGATTTACATAAATTAAAAGTGGCCGGGCACCACTAATAACAACCCGGATTCTAATCCTAATATAGACGCAAGTGCCTTTGAGTGGGATACTCTTTGTCTTCAACTTCTTGGTCTTCTCCTCCTCGAGCTCCTCGGATTCTTCATGACTGGATACCCAAATGAAAAAGAGAACTCTTCCCTCGAGGGGAATGTTACTCTTTCCATTTTGAATAGTAAAAGGTGATCCAAATTTGGAGTTCCAAATAGATAAGGACTATCCCCCAAAGGGGTATCCTTTCCTCTTTGGAATGCAATCTTTGGATTTATGTATCCCAAACTCAAAGTGTCACTTTCACAACTCAATACTCAAATAAATTACATGAATATAAAAATAAAAATTCTAGACTCTCCTGCAGGGTTATCCTAAGCATTTAAATATTAAAATACATCCCAAGCAGTTATATATATGTGCATATAAAAGTAACACACTTGGCCACGCTCTTTTTTATTTGGGGTCTAAGCAGCTGAAGCACCTGTAGCATTTATATTTATAATTTATCTAGCCCTCTTTATTGCCCTGCATGAGCATGACCACTTGCAAAAAGTTCAGTGAGCATCCAGATCGTTCCTAACATAAGGGTAATCTAGTCGCCCATCACATCAATCCATAGAGTACAGTAAAAGTAAACAAACACATCAATCAATTTCAATCACAACATGCAATAAAAACTCGAAAAACCCGGCACACGGTAGAAAAGTAAACACCGGCCTAACCTAGATCTAGAGTCGGTTGTCCTAACAAACAATCTAAAGTGTGTGTAGAAGGTCGTGTGGCTGAGGTAGATCCTAGGATGGGTAATTTGTTCAAATTATCTAATATTTGAGTTTGTGGAAGGCTCAAAGAGAGGTTTAATTATAGTTTAAATATTAGTATATTAGTAAATTAAACCTTTATTTCACCTTCCTTGGGGCTAAGCTAATAGCCTCGTGGGCCTGCGTTACCCAGTAGCAATCAGGGTTGATTAAGTTGATTTAGTTTGTTGAAAATTAAGGATCAATTAATATTAATTAATTTAATTAATTACTAATTTTAAAATTTAAATTATTTTATATTTTCCATCAACATGTTCGTGGCGTTGTGCCACCAGGCTCGAGGAACCAGGCCTCCTTAGGACACTTAGCCCCGCAGCCCGAAGTAGCCATCCTAAAAACCTTACTAATGTAGTTGAATTAAAGGTTTTAACTTAGTTAAGTAATTAAAAGTAACTTAATTTTGATGTTTAACACTCCATTGAATCCATTCGTGGCGTTGTGCCACTAGGCTCGAGGAACCAGGCCTCCTTAGGACACTTAGCCCCGCAGCCCGGAGTAGTCCATCCGATAAACTTCATCTTTGGAGTGTTTATTATGCATTTGAGTGTTGGTTGAGTGTTTTATTAATCAAATTAAAGTTTTCTAGAATTTTAATGAATTATTGGATTTTTAGAAATTATTGGAATTATTTAATTATGTTAATTAAGGGGTCCAAAAGTTGACTTTTCAATTTAAAGCTCATTTTATAAGTTTCAGATTTTTAATAAATATTAGACCTTATGATGAGTTGTTAGACTGTTAGCACACTCAATTTGGAGTTTTCTATGAAAAGTTATGATTTGTCGAAGTTTAGGCCTAGATTTGAACTACGGTTGACCGAAAAGTTGACTTTTTTACTTTGACCAGATTTTGGAGGTTTGAATTTTTTAGAAAGTACTATACCTTAATTGGAGTTGATTGACATTGAGTTTGCTCAATTTAAATTTTTCTATAATTAGTTATGAGTTTTCAAAGTTTCACTAATTATTGAATTTTTAAAAATTGCTTAATTAGGAAGGTTTTGATCATTTTGATCCAAACTCATCCCAAACTACATGGAATCAATCCCAAAGGTCCGGAATGACCCATGAGAGTGTTTCCAAGTGTTTAGAAATTATTTTGGATTTTTTATGATTTTTAATTAATTAATTTAATTAATTATTAATTTTTATTAAAAGTCAAATTAAAATTAAATTAGGAGTCCAGTCAAGAGGATTTTATTTTTTCTAGGTATATGATTAAGTTCTGGTCAATTTGAGATATTATTTATAATTTTTGAACTTAATAAATATTTATTACATTTTTTTGAAGTTTCTGGGCCCTTAAAAGGGCTTAAACTTTGGGTAATTAATTTTCTAACCTAATGACCTCCAAATTCAATGAAATTTGAACCTAAGGTACATCATGTCACTATATTTTCTATGTTCAAGTTTCACCCCTATTGGGTCTGTGTACAATCCCCTATAAATTTCCTAAGTTTTCTAGACTTTTCCTTCATTATTTTTCCTGGGTGTCTCTACTGTTCAAATAGGCTTGAAATTTGGTGTGTCTAACCCTGATACATATGCAATCACACCACAAAAGTTATGCAGCCTAATTCTACAGAAAAATGGAGTTATGAATTTTCAAAGTTTTGGGACCAAAATGGACCCATTACCTTAAAAATTCACATCATAGCAATTCAATGGGTATCTGAATCTAAAGAAATTATAGTTCATGCCTAAGATACCTAAATACCTTCCACCAAAATTTGGGGCTCAATTGACTACTGGATTGTGAGAAAATTATAAAAAACTAATTTAAAAAAATAGAAATATCTCACAATCTAGTAATCAAATCAACTTAAAATTAATTTTAATAAATAGTAGGCTAAATTATCTTTCCAACGAGCCCAAAAACACTTAATTTGATGGAGAAATGAATTTACTATGAATTTTGAAAGTTATGACTATTTTTTTTTAATTTTTAAGTCTATTAATAAGCGGCGCCAATCATTGACAATGATCGGCGCCAAAACGGCGGCGGCGTATGGCATTTTGACATGATAAGTACTATTTATCAACCACCTATCCATGCCATCACTAACCCCAAGCCGTCCGATCGGGAAAGATAGAAAATCGGACGGCCGAGATCGATCAAGGCCGTTTTAGTTCAAAATAAACTAGAAAATTGAAATACTCATAACTTTCAAAATACTCGTCGAAATTTAACGAAATTTGAAACATAGGCTCATGGGAACATGAACTTGCATTGCCTAGAGTTTGGAGACCCCAAACAATGAAATTTTTTAGCAGTTTCAAATTGAAATTTAAACTTAAAATGAGCATAACTTACAATCCAACCGTCAGATTTTTGAGATCTTGGGCTCATTAGAAAGCTGCAGTGATCCTCTACAACTTTGATGAAGACACTAAGAGCTATATCTTTCTGGATAGAAAGTTGTGTTGAAACATCCTCTTTCTCTCTCTAGAATGCTCTCTCCTCACTAAAATAGTAATTTGAGGCTTGGAAATGGTGGGAAGAGGCTTGGGAAAGCCTTAGAAATGGTTGGAGAAGATGGGAAAGGGTTTTGGAAGGTTGAAGGCTGCTGGAGAGTTGGGGGAGAGTTGAGGGAGAGTGAATAATGAAGATTCTCTCTCTTAAGTTAGGTTTCTCCCACCTTAACCCTTGGCTTTTGGATTAGATGGTCTTGATTTGTTTGGAGGGAGTTTGGATGCATTACAAGTATCTCCTAAGCTATCCAAAGCTAGGTAATAGGGTTGGTGGTGAGTGTGACCTCTCTTGGTCCATGGGAAAGGGGACCACAAGCCTTTTCCCCCATTTGGATGAACCAATGCTTGGCTTGGTTTATGGTGTTAGATTAGGACTTCTTAAGAGAGAAAATGGGTCAATTTTTATCAGTTTTAAGCAGGTTTTGGATTAAGCCATGGATTGCCAAGGTGGCTTGGTGATGTGGCCATGATTTGCCCTCTTTCTATAGGCTTAAAGGGGGTTGGAGAAGGTTTTGACTCCTCTAAATGGGTTGACCAAGTCAACCCAAGGGGGAGCTTGACTTGGAAAGCTTTGGACATGTCAAGGGTGTCCAATTGAATGATTTTGAGGGATTTATTTGATTTAAAATGGGTTCAAACATTGAAATTGACCTTAATGTGGGTTAAGGATTGATTTGGTCAACCATGATTAACTTGGTCAACATGATCAAATCATGGGTTGACTTTGGGTCAAAAGATTCAAATGAGTATTTTGGGATCAATGGAGGTGGTTTCATACATTGGTAAGGTCATTTGGATTGAAATTGACATTTGAAACCTTAAAGGACATTTTTGGTCAACCTTGGTTGACTTGGTTAACTAGGTCAAACCAAGACTTGAGTTTAGGTCCAATATATTCCTAATGATATTTAGGATCCATTGGAATATGTTTGGAATATTGATATGGGAAGGTCATGTTGAACTTTGGGGAAAAGACCAAAAATTCCTATAAAGGGCATTTTGATCATTTTTACCCCTGGTCAACACTGGGTCAAATTCAGTCTGAAAAAGTGTAATTTACTGGTCAACCAATCATAGAAAAAGTCATGACTGTGATTGGAGGGTTTGGAGAGGGTCCCAAGGTCAAATTGCTCTGGATGGCAAGTCTAGTGGCGTAGGCTGTAAATAATTGAAGGTTTTGCAGCCTTTGGGAAAAGATTCAGTTTGAGGGGCTAGGAGTGTCAGATTGAGCTCAAATTTGGAGGGTTGGTCCTAGAGACATGTCTGGACAATATGCAATTGATGGATCATGATTTGGAGGTCACTTGACTGGGTTTTTAGGTGACATAAAGTTCACCCAGAAATGGTTTCAGGACCTAGGTCCTTGACCTTAAAGGTTTGATTTGGAATATTGGATTTGGGTTGGATTTAAGAGTTAAATGATTGACCTTGAATCATTCATATCAATGGAAATCAAATGAATGATTGAAATTAATTGGATATGATTTGAAATTTGATTGAATATTGATTGAAGGCTGGATTAAAGATTGAATTAAACGGTATAGCTGGGTTTGACTGGGATTAAATTGGGTCTTTATTAAGATCTTTATGACTGAGGGGTGGACAACTCCCCATCATTAGGTCACTAAAAAGAAGCCCAAGTGGGTCCTAGTGACCTCATACAAAAATGAGGTCAACAAATGGACCCCCAATATGTGTAGTAGAACAAAGTTCTAGTACACATATTGGCGTTGACCGAATGGTAGGTTGAAGTGGAATTTTTTATCCTAAGGAACAACAGATCTAGCCTTAGAGACTTAGGTAGAAGGTAGACACGTCTAATCCTAAGGAAAGGAAGAATCCTATCCTAAAGGAGAAGAGAACTAGCAGAAGCTAGGATGGTGCCACTAAGGGCGTTCTCCACCACTAGCGATTCTAATCCTAAGAAAAGGCCGCACCTATCCTAAAGGAAGAGAAGAGAAGGTAGAACTAGGATGGTGCCACAAAGGGAGTTATACACCACTAGTGGATGATCATGTGGGGAGGAAGCTTGCTCCACATAGAGGATCTAAACTGGATTGAAACTATGATGATGCCACAAAGGGCGTTATCCAACACTAGCAGATGATCATGTGGGGAGGAAGATTGCTCCACACAGAGGATCTAAACTGTACTGAAACTAGGATGGTGCCACAAGGGACGTTATCCACCACTAGCGGATGATCATGTGGGGAGGAAGCTTGCTCCACACAGAGGATCTAAATTGGATTAAAACTAGGATGGTGCAATAAAGGGCGTTATCCACCACTAGCGGATGATCATATAGGGCGGAAGCTTGCTCCACATAGAGGATCTAAACTGGATTGAAATGAGGATGGTGCCACAAGGGGCATTATCCACCACTAGCAGATGATCATGTGGGGAGGAAGATTGCTCCACACAGAGGATCAAAACTGAATTGAAACTAGGATGATGCCACAAAGGGTGTTATCCACCACTAGCGGATGATCATGTGGGGAGGAAGCTTGCTCCACACAGAGGATCTAAATTGGATTGAAACTAGGATGGTGCCACAAAGGGTGTTCTCCACCACTAGTGGATGATCATGTAGGGAGGAAGCTTGCTCCACACAGAGGATCTAAACTGGATTGAAACTAGGATTGTGCCACAAAGGGCGTTATCCACCACTAGCAGATGATCATGTGGGGAGAAAGCTTGCTCTACACAGAGGATCTAAACTGGATTGAAACTAGGGTGGTGCCACAAAGGGCGTTATCCACCACTAGTGGATGATCATGTGGGGAGGAAGCTTGCTCCACACAGAGGACCTCAACTGGAAGGAAACTAGGGTAGTGCCACAAAGGGCGTTATCCACCACTAGCGGATGGTCATGTGGGGAGGAAGCTTGCTCCACACAGAGGACCTCAACTGGATGGAAACTAGGATGGTGCCATAAAGGGCGTTATCCACCACTAGCAGATGGTCATGTGGGGAGGAAGCTTGCTCCACACAGGGGACCTAAACTGGATTAAAACTAGGATGGTGCCATAAAGGGCGTTATCCACCACTAGCGGATGATCATGTGGGAAGGAAGCTTGCTCCACACAGAGGATCAAAATTGGATTGAAACTAGGATGGTGCCACAAAGGGCGTTATCCACCACTAGTGGATGATCATGTGGAGAGGAAGCTTGCTCCACATAAAGGATCTAAACTGGATTGAAACTAGGATGGTGCCACAAAGGGCGTTATCCACCACTAGCGGATGATCATGTGGGGAGGAAGCTTTCTCCACACAGAGGATCTAAATTGGATTGAAACTAGGATGGTGCCACAAAGGGCGTTATCCACCACTAGCGGATGATCATGTGGGGAGGAAGCTTGCTCCACACAGAGGATCTAAACTGGATTGAAACTAGGGTGGTGCCACAAAGGGCGTTATCCACCACTAGTGGATGATCTTGTGGAGAGAAAATTTACTCTTCACTAAAGATCATGTTTGGATGATCGTATGTGAAGGAAACTTGCTCCACACAGAGGATCGGATCTGAATTCTAGAATTTGAGATTTGAATGATTTAGAATTTGAATTGATTTAGTTTTGAATTTGAAGAAGTTTGAATTTAAAATTTGATTTGACGAATTTGAATTTGAAGGGTTTTGACTCTTTTATATTTGACTTTGAATTTGAAATATTTTGAATTTGATTTATTAACTCTAAAATTTTTTTAAAATTTGGTCTTGAATTTGATTTTGAATTGGAAGAGTTTTGAATTTGATTTAAAAATTTGACAATCATCTGGCATAGTACTTCCTGAAGAGCCTCCCCAATATTTAAAAATATTGGATGGCATTCTTCAGGATTGATCAGTTGACTAAAAATTTCCTCAAAGATCATCATTAGAATGAATGATCCAGTCAAATGATTCAATCTTTGAATTAAAAGTGGTCTCCAAAAGACTACGACCAAGTCTCCTACTTGGGGAGTTCTAAAGTGACATAACTTATCAATATCTCGAATCAAACGTGACTTAAAGGCTTTCAAACTTTATATAGCACGTATTTGATTTTTATTTGAGGCCCTTAAGCTCTTCGAATTGGAGTCGGGCACTTTGCTCAATTGGAGTTTTATTTTGAACAGCAAGTCCCAACAAAGGAAACTACGTTCTGAAATCAGAATGATCTAGGACCCAACACAAGGTGTAGTTTGATTTTGAACAATAATTTCCAGCATTATAAAATATTCCTCTAGTGGGTTTGATCTTGGACTCAGCATAGAGTATAATTTTATAAAGGTCTTTAAGAAAAAATGCCTATGAGGAAGAACTCACTCATATTCCTCAAGGGCTAGATTTGAATTTTTATCAAGAGTAGAAGATTCATTCTTCTTATCAGAAAACTTCCTCTAGTTATTTGGACCCTGTCGGAATGACAAACGGGAACAAATTCAGAAGTGCAGTGAAAAGCCTAATTCTTCCTGATACATATGCAATCACACCACAAACGTTATGTAGCCTAATTCTACAGAAAAATGGAGTTATGAATTTTCAAAATTTTGGGTCCAAAATGGACCCATTACCTTAAAAATTTACATCATAGCAATTCAATGGGTATCTGAATATAAGGAAATTATAGTTTATGCCTAAGATACCCAAATACCTTCCACCAAAATTTGGGACTCAATTGACCGCTCGATTGTGAGAAAATTATAAAAAACCGATTTAAAAAAATAGAAATATCTCACAATCTAGTACTCAAATCAACTTAAAATTAATTTTAATAAATACTAGGCTAAATTATCTTTCCAACGAGCCCAAAAACACTTAATTTGATGGAGAAATGAATTTACTATGAATTTTGAAAGTTATGATTATTTTTTTTTGAATTTTTAAGTCCATTAATAAGCGGCGCCAATCATTGACAATGATCGGCGCCAAAACGGCGGCGACGTGTGGCATTTTGACATGATAAGTACTGTTTATCAACCACCTATCCACGCCATCACTAACCCCAAGCCGTCCGATCGAGAAAGATAGAAAATCAGACGGCCGAGAACGATCAAGGCCGTTTTAGTTCAAAATGAACTAGAAAATTGAAATACTCATAACTTTCAAAATACTCGTCAAAATTTAACGAAATTTGAAACATAGGCTCATGGGAACATGAACTTTCATTGCCTAGAGTTTGGAGACCCCAAACAATGAAATTTTTGAGCAGTTTCAAATTGAAATTTAAACGTAAAATGAGCATAACTTACAATCAAACCGTAGGATTTTTGAGATCTTAAGCTCATTGGAAAGCTGCAGTGATCCTCTACAACTTTGATGAAGACACCAAGAGCTATATCTTTCTAGATCAAAAGTTGTATTGAAAAATCCTCTTTCTCTCTCTAGAATGCTCTCTCCTCACTAAAATAGCGATTTGAGGCTTGAAAATGGTGGGAAGAGGCTTGGGAAAGCCTTAGAAATGGTTGGAGAAGATGGGAAAGGGTTTTGGAAGGTTGAAGGCTACTGGAGAGTTGGGGGAGAGTTGAAGGAGAGTGAATAATGAAGATTCTCTCTCTTAGGTTAGGTTTCTCCCACCTTAACCCTTGGCTTTTGGATTGGATGGTCTTGATTTGTTTGGAGGGAGTTTTCATGCATGACAAGTGTCCCCTAAACTACCCAAAGCTAGGTAATAGGTTTGGTGGCGAGTGTGAGCTCTCTTGGTCCATGGAAAAGGGGACCACAAGCCTTTTCCCCCATTTGGATGAACCAATGCTTGGCTTAGTTTATGGTGTTAGATTAGGACTTCTTAAGAGAGGAAATGGGTCAATTTCTTTCAGGTTTGAGCAGGTTTTGGATTAATCCATGGATTGCCAAGGTGGCTTGGTGATGTGGCCATGATTTGGCCTCTTTCCATAGGCTTAAAGGGGTTTGGAGAAGGTTTTGACTCCTCCAAATGGGTTGACCAAGTCAACCCAAGGGGGAGCTTGACTTGGAAAGCTTTTGACATGTCAAGGGTGTCCAATTGAATGATTTTGAGGGATTGATTTGATTTAAAATGGGTTCAAGCATTGAAATTGACCTTAATGTGGGTTAAGGGTTGATTTGGTCAACCATGGTTGACTTGGTCAACATGGTCAAACTATGGGTTGACTTTGGGTCAAAAGATTCAAATGATTATTTTGAGATCAATGAAGGTGGTTTCATACATTGGTAAGGTCATTTGGATTGAAATTGACATTTGAAACCTTAAGGGGAATTTTGGTCAACCTTGATTGACTTGGTCAACTAGGTCAAACCAAGACTTGAGTTTGGGTCCAATGTATTCCTAATGATATTTAGGATCCATTGGAATATGTTTTGAATATTAATATGGGAAGGTCATGTTGAACTTTAGGGAAAAGACCAAAAATTCCTATAAATGGCATTTTGGTCATTTTGACCCCTGGTCAACACTGGGTCAAATTCAGTCTGAAAAAGTGTAATTTACTGGTCAACCAATCATAGAAAAAGTCATGACTGTGATTGGAGGGTTTGGAGAGGGTCCCAAGGTCAAATTGCTCTGGATGGCAAGTCTAGTGGCGTAGGCTGTAAATAATTGAAGGTTTTGCAGCCTTTGGGAAAAGATTCAGTTTGAGGGGCTAGGAGTGTCAGATTGAGCTCAAATTTGGAGGGTTGGTCCTAGAGACATGTCTGGACAATATGCAATTGATGGATCATGATTTGGAGGTCACTTGGCTGGTTTTCTAGGTGACAGAAAGTTCACCCAGAAAGGGTTTCAGGACCTAGGTCCTTGACCTTGAAGGTTTGATTTGGAATGTTGGATTTGGGTTGGATTTAAGAGTTAAATGATTGACCTTGAATCATTCATATCAATAGAAATCAAATGAATGATAGAAATTAATTGGATATGATTTTAAATTTGATTGCATGTTGATTGAAGGCTGAATTAAAGATTGAATTAAAAGGTAGAGCTGGGTTTGACTGGGATTGAATTGGGTCTTTATTAGGACCTTTATGATTGAGGGGTGGACACCTCCCCATCATTAGGTCACTAAAAAGAAGTCCAAGTGGGTCCTAGTGATCTCATACAAAAATGAGGTCAACAAATAACTAAAACTTACTTGTTAGTATATTTTTCAAAACATTGATCCATGAATAATTACTTTTTCTTGGATAGCATTTCCCTGCCTTGAATTCCGTCATTTTACTTATAGGTCTAGTGACTATAAGAAATGCATCCACCAGAATTGGTGCTTCAGCTGCAGGTTCCTCTAATGCTGGTGGGGTCCCTATTTGTTTCTTCTTGTTGTCAATAGTTGTGAATGGCGTCTTAACGAGATTTTTTGCTTTGATCTTTCCTCTTCTTTACTCTTCCTTCTATAACTGATATAAGGGATACAATAATCAGTTTATCATCATCATCCTCATCCTCATCCTCATCCTCATGAAGAGGAACCATATCAATTGGGCTTTCTCCTTTCTATTGACAAGAAGAATTGGATTAGCTGGGGCTTCCTCCTTTCTGTCGATAAAAGGAGAAATTGACTCAGCTGAGGCTTTTTCCCTGATGTCTATTGGAGGAGAAAGTGCATCAATAGGGGCTTCCTCCTTCATATCGATAGGAGGAGGAAGTGCATCAGCTAGGGATTCCTCTTTGATGTCAATAGGAGGATGAAGTGTATCAGCTGGGGGGATTACTGGTAGGATGAGGATACAGGAAGTTGATAGCGATCCAATTTACATTCAACAACATGGTGGAGGAGTTTGTATTAAATAGAATCAACCAATGCTTCCATATGACAAAGCCTCAAGTCTAGCTTATGTTTAATGTCACTGAACAGAGATGTACATACTGTTTGGATTATTTTTAGCAATTTCTCTTGAAGGCCAGTCTAATCCTAAGCTTGCATTGGAAGGAGAGCTTACTGGGGAGAATAGTGGTGTGAGGGGAGGCTTGATGGGGAGAATAAGAGGTGTGAGGGGGGCTTAATGGGGGAGAATGAAGGGTGAGGGCGAGGAATTCATTTTGTGTTGTTGGAGAGAGGATTTACTATGGAGAATTAGAGGTGTTTGGATGGTTAGGATGGCAGTACAGTCAATTAGAATGTTGTCTGCTTTCACCTGAGTTACTCCCTAGAGGGCATAAAACATTTGCATGAATATTAATACATTATTATCAAATCTCCAATATAAGGGGCATTAATTGAAATATACTCCAGGATAAATCTACATGCGTACCTATGTATTATTTAGCTCCTCAAATAAATAGGAAATCTTTTAGGTAGAATAAAATAAATGATTATTATGCCACTGAAGAAAACAGGGTCTTCAATCAAGGTTTCAGGAACCAAATCTACATAAGATCAAATGTAATATTAGCTAATGAATTCATAAAATAAATTAATAATTAAAAAAGATACTTAGAGTCTCTTAGTACTCATACTTAGCAAATGTATAAAATCATTTATATAACCTAGTGGCTTCTCCATAGCAAACTTCTTGGCAATCCTATTAAACTCAACAACAACAACAACAATAACAACAACAACATCAAGCCTTTGTCCCACTACATAGGGTCGGCTACATGAATCCTTTTCTTCATTGTTTCCTGTTAAAAGTCAAATTCTTGTTTAAATCTAATAAAGAAATATCATTTCTAATATTTTCTAACTAAGTCTTTTTAGGTCTACCTCTATCTTTCTTAACATAAGTCAAATCTAGTACCTCTACTTTCTTAACCAGGTCATCGAAAGGCCATCGTTTTATGTAACCAAACCATCTAAGGCGACTCTCTCTAATCTTATCTTCCAACTGAGCTACTCCAACCGTTTCATGTATATGCTCATTTCGTATCATATCTCTAAGGGTAAAGCCACTCATCCACTTAAGTATTCTCATCTCTGCAATACTTAACTTAGTATTATGCTTCTCTTTTAATGGCCAACATTCGGTACCATAAAGCATTGCAGGTCTCACCACCATCTTATAGAATTTTCCCTTAAATTTGAGTGGGGCATTTCTATCACGGAACAAGCCCAATGCATTCCTCCACTTCAACCATCCAATTTGAATTCTACTGATAATATCCTCATATATTTAACCATCACTCTGAACAATAAATCTAAGATATCTAAAACATGTACTCTTATTAATGACTTGATCACCCAAAGTCGCAATCCCCTCACTAGATCTATTACTACTAAAATTATACTCCATATATTTCGTTTTAGATCTACTCAAGTGAAAACCTTTAGACTCTAAGGTTGACCTCCATAATTCAAGTTTACCTGCAACTCCCTCTCTAGCCTTATCAACAAGAAGAATATCATCAGCAAAAAGCATACACCAAGGTACATCCTCTTTTAAATGTCTAGTGAGAACATCCATGACTAAAGCAAAAAGATATGGGCTTAAGGTTGATCCTTGATGTAATCAAACTGAAATAGGAAAATACTTGGTCAAACCACCTTGTGTTTGAACACAAGTAATAGCTCCTGCATACATATCTTTAATGATTTGAATATAAGTGTTATTAACTCCTTTCTTTTCAAGCACGCTCCATAGCTCGCTTTCATAGTATCATGCTGCAATATATGCTCCATAACTCGCTCTCATAGTTTTAAAATATGTCACGTTAACTTAACTCCTCTATAATTCGCACAATCTTGTGCATCACCTTTATTCTTAAAAATAAGAATTAACACACTCATTCTCCACTCATCTGACATCTTTTTAGTATTCAAAACAGTATTAAAATATTTAGTAAGCCAAAAAATTCCTTCATCTCCTAAGCATTTCCACACCTCTATTGAAATATCATCAGGTCCAACAGCTTTTCCACCATTCATTTTCTTTAAAGCCTCTCTAACTTTGATTTTACTAATACGCCAATAAAAATAGAAATCTTTATTTTTATTTAGAGAGCTAAGGTCATTAAAGTCAATCGTATTTTTACATTCTTCATTAAAAAGTTTAGCAAAAAATCTCATCCACCTTTGTTGAATATCACCTTATAAAAAAGTATTTTTTGATCTTCATCCTTAATACACTTCACTTGAACAAAATCCTCACTACTCCTATCTCTTTATTTGGCTAACTTATACATTTATCTTTCTCCCTCCTTAGTATCTAATCTATTATATAAATCATTAAAAGCTAAGATCTTTGCATCACATATTGCTTTCTATAAATTCCTTACGTGTCTCTTTATATCTTTCCCAATTATCAGAATTTTTATATTTAAACCAATTTTTATAACAAATATTTTTATTTTTTTATCTTTTGTTGCATATTTAGATTCCACCACCAACTATTTTTACTATTATGAGCTTTTCCCTTTGATACTCCAAGCACATCTTTTGCAATATTCTGAATGTCACTAGATACTTTTTTGACATAATATTAGCATCCTCATGCACAGACAAAATCTTAAGATCTAAAATCTTACTCTCAAAAATATTTTTGTTAATATCCTATTAAACTCAAGAATTAAAAACTCTCTTATGGTCTCTGCCAAGTTATATGCAATAATAATGAGCCTTCTTGGGATTTTGTAGTTATTAAGAAGAAAAATAAATTTGACAATAAAAATATGATAAATTTCTTTAACATAACGGATGGGTCAGTTAATTTATTAATGTTTCTCATCTTATTTTTAATATCGATTGATCTGTATAATGTAAGTGGCTCGCTTTCCAAGATGATCTCAACACCTTTGTTCGGCAGTTCTGTAAGCAGAACCACTTCATTTGAGGTGAATTTTAGCTTATGACCCTTGATAAAATATTGATAAGGAATATCCAAAAATAAGAGCAGCTCATATATCAGAGGAACATTCTATTGGAATGGTGAAAACTTCAAAATTTGATATATATTTAATCTCTTTAAGGTGTCTTCAACATCCTTGTCTAACATCTGGATGAACTCGTCGCCGATAGTTCTAAAAACTAATGATATGCACGATAAGTAATCTTTGGAACATATATCTGTAAACATCATAGAAAAATATAACTCAAAACTATAATTAAAATGCAAAATCGATAAGTTAATAGACAATTAATACCAAGTCAATACATAATTAATAAAAATGAACAAAAATAACTCATAGACAATTAAAATCTATGAAAAATAATATAGAAAATGAAATGCAAAGTTGATATACAGTCGATACAGAGTCAACACATAGTTAATACACAATTAATATACAAATAATACATAGTTAATATGTAGTTAATATATAGATAATATCAAGTCAATACACAATTAATACAAAATGAATAAAAATAACTCAGGCATTTCAAATCTGTGAAAAAAATTTAGAAAATGAAATACGAAGTCGATACATAATTGATATACAGCCAATACATAGTTAATACATAGTGAATACATAGTGAATATTAAACTAATACATAATAAAAAATGAACAAAAATAACTCATAGACATTTGAAGTCTATGAAAAATAATTTAGAAAATAGAATACAAAGTCAATATACAATTGATACAGAATTGATGCTCGATTAATACACAATCAATACACAGTTAATACATAATTAATTGATAGTCAATACATAGTCAATACATAATCAATACACAGTTAATGCATAGTTAATTGATAGTCAACACCAAGTCAATACACAGTTAATATAAAATGAGCAAAAATAACTCATAAACATTTGAAATCTGTGAAAAATAATTTAGAAAATGGAATGCAAAATTAATACACAGTCAATACACAGTTGATATATAATCGATACACAGTTAATACATAGTAAATACAAAGTCAATACATAATTAATAAAAAATAAACAAAAATAGCTTATAGATATTTGAAATTTGTGAAAAATAATTTAAAAATGGAATGTTAAGTTGATACATAGTCGATACAGAGTCAATATATAGTTAATACACAGTTAATATGCAATATGCAGTTAATACATGATTAATAGATAGTTAATACCAAGTCAATACACAGTTAATACAAAATGAATAAAAATAACTCATAGACATTTGAAATCTGTGAAAAATATTTAGAAAATAGAATGTGAAGTCAATAAATAGTCAATACACAGTTGATACACAGTCCATATATAATTAATACATAGTTAATATATAGTGAATAAATAGTGAATACCATGTTAATACTTAGTTAGTACAAAATGAATAAAAATAACTCATATACATTTGAAATCTGTGTAACCTAATTTAGAAAATGGAATACAAAGTCAATATGGAGTCAATACATAGTTAATACACAATCAATATATAATTAATACATAGTGAATACCAAATCAATACACAGTTAATACAAGTTTCAAAAAGAGATAAAAAGAACAAAAGTAACTCATAGAAATTTAAATCCGTGCAACCTAATTTAAAAAATAAAATATAAAATTGATACACAATCGATACATAGTTAATACACAATCAATACATAATAAATTTGTAGTAAATATCAAGTCAATACACAGTTAATATAAGTTCAAAAAAGAGAGAAAATGAACAAAAATAACCCATAGATATTTAAAATCTGTGCAACCTAATTAAAAAAATGAATACACAGTCGATACATAATCGATACACAATCAATATTCAGTTAATACATAGTAAAATTGTCTTGACAGTATATTAAAAAAATTATTCCTTTCAAGTTCAATTGTAATACATATTCGATACATTATTGATATACAGTCGATATACAATTAATACATATTCAATAAACAATTGATACAAAGTCAATACATAGTTAATACAAAGTCAATATACAGTTAATACAAGTTTTAAAAAATCACAAAAATGAACAAAAATAACTTATATACAATATATGAAATCTATACAACCTAATTTAGAAAATGAAATACAAAGTCAATACACAGTCGATACACTCAATACACACTGAATGCACAATTAATACACACTATACAATCTCATATGTTTAAAATTTTACATGAAGGTTTGCATTTATCGGTTTGCAGTACCGCGAGCATCCAATCGTGTATGCCAAACTAACTGCCCTTTTCTCTTTTTTTAATAGTGCGACAAACGAGAGCTTCTATTTGTTAAACAAGGTGGGTTATGACATTCATGTTTGTTAAACAAGGTGGATTACAATATCAACTAAAAAGTGACAAGCAAATACTATAAACCCTAAAAACTATAAATGTAAACCCTAAAACTTATTTTGAGAGAAACATCAAAAAAAGTATCTCTTTGAAGATGAACTGAAATAGAATGACAGACTAATCTCGATGGAACTTAACGAGTTAACAGAGTGCCTGAATGTCAATGAACAGTGAACCGTGAACTGACTCCAATGCCGAAGATGAAAAGTGATCCAACTCTGCAACTTTTGATCTGTCGTGAATTCAAAATTTTCACCTTTGGATCGAGCCAAGTCGATGGCCTCGCAAGAGAAAAATATAATAATAAGGAATCTATATTAAATATCACCATTGGGCCGGGTTGATCGGGTTGGCAAGAGCAAAATAAAATATGAAATCCATGTGTCCAATTCATATGTCCAATCCACGTGTCACGATTTCATTGGAGTCCGGATGTAGAGCTCCGTCTGGACTCCACACTAATAATTTCTCCAGGATTAGAGTCTTCGAGCCACCTTTTAAATCGGGTGATTATATATTTGACATCAAAATCTTATTATTTATACATATAACAAATAAAATACTAAAATAAAATTAAATTAAATTAAATACATCCCCTAACTTTTCTGTCACAATGCTACATGGCAAAGCTACAACAGGGCCTTGGATATCGCAACTCCCATATGCAGCTCATATCCTGATATGATAGTTGAGAGCTTTAACTATCAATCAAGATATCTTGAGTTTAAAACTTACATATGTGATGTGTGAATATATTTTTAATTGACTCAAAAGTCTCAAAAAAATTATAGACTCCTGTTGACCACCAGCTTTTTGAAAGTTAGAATGTATAAAAAGAAATTAAAGAAACCTACAAAATAGGACTCACAAACATGTCCATTGAATCCAAAAGGAACTTGTTTGCATCAATGGAGATCCGCTCTACTAGCATTCAATCGACATGTCAACCATGAGGTCAGTTGACATGTCGGCCATGAGTCCTCTTTGGATTTATCCCTCTACCTTCTCTCTCTCACTCTCTCTCTCTCTCTTAATTTTAAAAAGAGACTAAAGCTTCATTTTGGATAACTTTCTTACTGTTTCTTAAATTATTTTTTTAGTGAAAAATAAAAAATTTTGTACAAAAAAAATTACTTTGAAAAGCAATAAAAAAGCCATCGCAAACAAAACTCTTTCTTACTATTTTCTAAAGCAACTTTCTAGTACAAAAAATTTTTGAATTAAAAAATTTTCCATTAAAATGCTATTTAAAAAGCAGTAAAAAAAATTCCCAAACACGAAGCTTAAAAGTTGGATTTCTTCTAGTTTCATTAAATTTTCCCCCATGCTTGCATTTGGGAAAAGAAAATTAGATGAAATATATTGGGCTCAATCTCTCTCCATGTGTACAATGGGCCGATTTCTTTTGTTTTTTAAATTGTGCTCTAAGTTCTGTGGCAGGTGAGGTGGTTAAACAATAAAATTAATTACATTTGATCATTAAAAAAAGCAACTTCTAAAACGAATTTTGAATGATTACGATTAATTATAGTAATTTATACTCTAAATAACATGGATTTAATCAAATGACATTTCATCATAAAAAACAAATAACACCATTGGATGTTGGTTATCACAGTAACAGGAGAGGTGTACCAATACATCAAAATGAAACATATAGATTGCAACCATCAAATCATAAAATCTCCAAATTCTAGGAAGCCAAGCTCATGGCTGCTTTTCGAATAGAAACCAGACCCATTACATGATCGCCGACCATAATATCATCATCAAATATCCATGCACCATGAACTAATCAGAAGATATCAACCCATATAAAAATGATCACAATCACACATTTTAGACAGGATACTATAGAGCTATCCTCAAGAACCAATTCTGACAATAAGCAAGGAGAAGATAGCCAAGCAAATCCGAAAATGACATGATAATAATGGGGCTTTCTACTGTTTTTCAGTAGCGATAACATACATTAGAATAAAGTGTACGACTAAGTTAACCAGCTAGTGTTGCAGATGTTTCTCTAGCTACTGCTCCTGTAGCTTCTACAGGCACATCATCCTTTGCTCGGGATGAACCATTTGTTACTGATGCTGTTACGGCCACATTTGCTCCTTCAGGAGGGCTACTGCTACCTGATTTCTTTTCAGCAACTGTATTGCCTGCGGAGCCCTCTTTGGTAGGTTGAGTGGCAGCAGGAGCAGGTGGTGGGGGTTTCATGTGGGGCGGGGGATTATGCTTTAGCTTTACAAGAAGCTGACGCATCCTTGATAGGTCAGTAGGCTTTCCAGGCTTCGGGCCTTGAATGACAACAATAGATGGTTTCTTCTCAGCATCCTTCTTCCCTCTTTTCTTCTCGATGTTAGGTACTTCATTTGGTATGAGTTCAGCAATTGCTTTCCAGTATTGCTTATCTGCATTGGTATGAAACTTCTCTTGATTGGCCAGGAATATCTGGCAGGAAGGATAATAGCGTCAGTATAGCAAACTAGGCATGTGGCATGGAAAATGAATTTTATAGGATAAATTGGGTATGTGGCAAGGATTTTCAGACCTTCTCCTTTTCTCTGTTGTTGGCTTTGTTAGTCTCCTTGTTCAGTTTCCTCTTCTCATAGAACTCTATCTTGAATTCTTCGGCTTCAGCAATAATTTGATTACGGAGTTCCTTTTCTTTCTTCTCTTTTTCCTCGAGATGAATAGCATTTTTGCTGCACGTGTCATTGCATTAATCATGATTAGCATAGAAACCCCTCAAAATATTTGAATCGAAACATTACAAAGACCTGCCAACAATTATTGGGGAAGTACAGATCCACTTTACACTGATGGGTGCTCAATGCCTATAACCTTCAACAGAAAAATGAAATATTTGTTTTGCACTAGTTTTTGCAATTTGATTGTAATCAGGACGATAGATGCGTCAAGTAGAGTTTGCATTTAACTATGAATATAGTTTCACGCATACCTATGATGAATTAAAATCTTAGATATAATGGATAAAACTAGAGGTATTTTCCATCGACAAGATGATTAGTTGGCTATAGTGGAGCACCTACAGTAAAATCAGGAATTCTACTCCGTTCTGTCAGTGGACTGGTCATTTAAGTTTTCATTTAGATTCCATTCTATGTCATATGTAAAAACCAAAAGCCTTCCTAACCCCTTCTAAATTTGATAGTTCTGTGACCAGGCATGTACCATTCCACTTCAATGCTTGATTCACCATAAGGTATGCAGAGCAATAAACAATACCATTTAAAGCAAAATAGAAACTAGTTTAAGATTAACTCCAACCATTCTGTCCAAGCAAAATAGAAACTAGTTTAAGTTTAACTCCAACCATTCTGTCCAAACTTGATTCAAGCTACGCCTAGCTATAGGTTGATTAAATCAAATTGGACGAACTTATTAATTTCAATCCGAGATCAATCTATCCAAAACAAATAATAATAATAATAATAATAATAATAATAATAATAATAATATTTTTTAACTTCAAAGACAAAACATCATTTCAAGATACACAAACACACAGCCATAAATGTATGCATACAAGCATCCATACATACAAACAACAACAACAACAACATCAAGCCTTTGTCCCACTACATGGGGTCGGCTACATGAATCCTTTTTCTCCATTGTATCCCGTTAAAAGTCAAATTCTCGTTTAAATCTAATAAGGAAATATAATTTCTAATATTTTCTAACCAAGTCTTTTTAGGTCTACCTCTACCTTTCTTAATATAAGTCAAATCTAATACCCTACTTTCCTAATCGGGTCATCGGAAGGCCATCGTTATATGCGACCAAACCATCTAAGGTGACTCTCTCTAATCTTATCTTCCATTGGAGCTACTCCAACATTTTCACGTATATGCTCATTTCGTATCCTGTCTCTAAGGGTAAATCCACTCATCCACCTAAGCATCCTCATCTCTACAACACTTAACTTAGTATTATGCTTCTCTTTTAATGGCCAACATTCTGCACCATAAAGCATTGCAGGTCTCACCATTATCTTATAGAATTTTCCCTTAAGTTTGAGGGGGACTTTTTTTTATCACACAAGCCCAAAGCATTCCTCCACTTCAACCATCCAACTTGAGTTCTACTGATAATATCCCCATCTATTTTACCATCACTCTGAACAATAGATCCAAGATATCTAAAATGTGTACTCTTATTAATGACTTGATCGCCCAAAGTCATAACCCCACACTAGGTCTATTACTACTAAAATTATACTCCATATATTCAATTTTAGATCTACTCAAGCGAAAACCTTTAGACTCAAGGATTGACCTCCATAATTCAAGTTTACCTTCAACTCCCTCTCTAGTCTTATCAACAAGAAGAATATCATCAGCAAAAAGCATACACGAAGGTACATCCTCTTGCAAATGTCTAGTGAGAACATCCATGACTAAAGCAAAAAGATATGGGCTTAAGGCTGATCCTTGATGTAATCCAACCGAAATAGGAAAATACTTGGTCAAATCACCTTGTGTTTGAACATAAGTAATAGCTCCTGCATACATATCTTTAATGATTTGAATACAAGCATCCATACATACAAATATATTAAATACATACAAATATATTAATTTCATACGACTTAATTAAACCTAATTAACACCTTTCCACGAATTTAAATAAATGTATGAAGCATGAAAGATAAAGTAAACATATTGATGTGAAAATACAAAATTAATAAATGCTCATCATATTATAATTAAGCTCATTTCCTTAATTAAAATATTAAAGATGTAATTAAAACATAAAGCCATGATTAATAAATACAACAACAACAATATCAAGCCTTTATCCCACTATGTGGGGCTGGCTATATTAATCTTTTCTCTCCATTGTGTCATGTTAAGAGTTAAATTTTCATTTAAATCTAATAAAAGAAAATCATTTCTAATATTTTCTAAACAAGTATTTTTAGGTCTACCTTTACCTTTCTTAATATAAGTCAAATCTAATATATCTACTTTCCTAACCGGGTCATCGGAAGGCCGCTGTTTTATGTGACCAAACAATCTAAGGCGACTCTCTAATATTATCTTCCCCTGGAGCTACTCCAACCTTTTCACGTACATGCTCATTTCGTATCCTATCTCTAAGAGTCAAGCCACTCATCCACCTGAGCATCCTCATCCCTGCAACAATTAACTTAATATTATGCTTCTCTTTTAATGGCCAACATTCTGCACCATAAAGCATTGCAAGTCTAACCACTATCTATATAATTTTCCCCTAAGTTTGAGGGGGACTGTTCTATCACACAACAAGCCCGATGCATTCCTCCACTTCAACCATCCAACTTGAATTCTACTAATAATATCCCCATGTATTTCACCATCACTCGAACAATAGACCCAAGGTATCGAACACGAGTACTCTTATTAATGACTTGATCACCCAAAGTCACAATCCCCCACTATATCTATTATTACTAAAATTACACTTCATAAATTCAGTTTTAGATCTACTCAAACAAAAACCTTTAGACTCTAAGGTTGACCTCTATAATTCAAGTTTACCTTAAACTCCCTCTCTAGTCTTATCGACATGAAGGATGTCATCAGCAACAAGCATACAGCAGGGTACAAGCTCTTGCAAATGTCTAGTGAGAACATCCATGAGTAAAGCAAAAAGATATGGGCTTAAGAATGATCCTTGATGTAATCCAATTGAAATAGGAAAATACTTGGTCAAACCACCTTGTGATTGAACACACGTAACAGCTCCTCCATATATATCCTTAATGACTTGAATATAAGCATTATTAACCCCTTTCTTTTCTAGAACTCTCCATAGCACTTCTCTTTGAACTTTATCATATGCTTTCTCTAAATCAATAAATATCATATGTAGATCCTCTTTATTCCCTCTATACTTCTCCATCAAACTTCTCAATAAATGTATAGCTTCCACATAGACCTACCCGCCATGAATCCAAATTGATTTTGAGAAACCGAAGTTAAGGAGGCTTTAAAGAAAATGAAGTGTGGAAAAGCTGTTAGAACTAATGATATTACAATAGAGGTGTGGAAATGTTTAAGAGATGAAGAAATTTCTTGGCTTACTTAACTTTTTAATAAAAATTGATCTTTTATAAAAATTGAGGATAACTTCAATTTGGTAACATCAATTAATTATAATTGATCTTTATACAATGCCATTGGTTCCTTAAAGCCCTTTTTTTATTTGCTATTCAAATCTGCAAGAATATTCTCAAACTCAATTATTGTTTGGTATGAGCTAGGTTAGTTTGTTAGTCACCTCGATGATTTGAAGCCAAATTTTAATCAAATTTTTTAGCAATCTTAGGGAGAAATTCAGCTCTGATGGAAAAAAACTTAGCACGCCATTTTACAATACAAGGAATTAAAGAAAGGAACAAATGATTGGATTCAAAGATAATCGGGTTGATTTAGCACATCAAGTGGATTCAAATTAGCCCACTAGACCCATTACAAGAACAAAAGCCCAAGCTATAAAAAATTCATGAGCAACAGCCCAATTCAAATCCCATGTCAAAATCGAATGATGAAATTATTTAAATATAATTTTATTTTAACTTTTTGCATGTCAAAATGACTTTGAAACCATATATGATTGGCCAATTACTGAAGGAGCATGGAAAGTAGAGATATTAACTGAAAATGTTGGAAATCACCTCCATTAAGTGGCAAACTACTCCCAATTTACCTCCAAATTTTCCTCTAAAATATTAAAGTTCAAGGGTCATTTTTTTGCTTATAAATAGGAGCTGATTATGTAATGAAATTTTTATTATTAAATGATATATTTTGGTGGAGAATTAATCTTCATTTTCTTATTGCTTGGGGGCTTCAACAGTTGGCTATTTCTTTGGTAAGATCTGGTGCTTATTTTTTTATGTTAATTCTTTCCACTCTTCTTCTCTAAAACCTACTCAATTTTCTCCGTCATTCTCTTACATCCCAATCATCCTCCACGATCAACCACCACCCAACTCAAGCCCCACAACTATTCCAAAACCCCATTTACAGCTTTCAACTAAACTGAGTAAGACTAGAACCTAATCTTGTTCCATATCCTTCGACACCACTTAAACTTCACTAAATCTTAGCATCTACTCCAGATCATTAGTCCAAATCCTATGCTAACCGTCAGCAATTATTTCCCATCGTTTAGTCCACTTAAAGCTCATTCCCTAACAAATCAGCCCAAGATGAACTAGTCCTCAAATTTCCATCACTAAACCTATTTAAATCCAAAAAAAATTCAACACAAACTCGATATCATATCCTTAGACATTAAAATAAAGTTACATAACATTTACTTGTCATTATTCTCATTAAATGAGTTACCTTTCAACACAAACTCGATATCATATGCTTAGACATTAAAATAAAGTTACATAACATTTACTTGTCATTATTCTCATTAAATGAGTCACCACCAACATCACAGACATTTTAGCTTTGGCAACCGAAACAACCTTTTTTGAGTAATGAGCAACAAATTATAAATAAGACGTCCTAGTTATATGTTTATGAAAAAACTAAATTATACGTAGCTTCATAGGCATTTTAGGAAGCAGTTAAATCTTTTTGGTGAAGATAATTAACTAAACTGCATTTAATTCCAAGATAAGGTTACTTCATCACTGGTACGTTGCTATACTAAGAGATCAAAGCGCCACATCAAAAACCTTATCATTTAAACTCCTCTAATAACCATTGATTACTAGAATCAGGGAAATTACTTAAAACACAAAATGTGACTTCCGATAATTACTGTATCACATAAATGGACCTTGGCTGATTCATAAATAATAACATTTCATAACAAGTAGAAACAAATGATTCATTGTTCTATCGGGAATAACTTGTAATCAAATAAAAAAA
Source organism: Dendrobium chrysotoxum (assembly GCA_019925795.1). Classification (NCBI taxonomy): domain Eukaryota; kingdom Viridiplantae; phylum Streptophyta; class Magnoliopsida; order Asparagales; family Orchidaceae; genus Dendrobium; species Dendrobium chrysotoxum. The sequence continues at coordinate 40,228,013 of CM034309.1, read as the reverse complement.
CCATACAGAACATAATAGGCAGCTAGAATTAGAGAACAAATATGTAATATCTCTTTTTTACTTTCACTAAGTAGGCCATGCATAAAAATTAATCACTCAGAGGATATTCCGTTAGATATGCTTAAAATGAAGCATTTTACAATTTATTTTTTTAGAACCGCATGAATTGTTTGGTCAAATGAAAATCAAATGTATTGAAATACTTTTTTATTTGCTATTCAAATGAATAGAAATACGACAAATAGTGGTTGGTGATGGTTGAGGGCGGTTGGCAGAGATGGATGGTGACCACAAGCAAAAAAGTTTAGGTAGTACACTGAATTTCCCTCACATCAGAAATATACCCGATTTAAGCAATTTCCAAATTCATCAAAACTGAGGTATTCTAAATCCCCTATAAAAATGCTTTATATTTGGCTCACTAACCAAACACCAAAAAAAATCAAAATCAATGCATTTAATTTACTTCAAACTCCTAATACTTGCAATCAAACAGCTCTAAACCGACAGATGTAGCTCTATTGAGAAATTAAAAAAAAAACAGCTCTAAACCGACCTTAATTTTGCATGTTTTGAATGACCTCCATTACTCTATTTTTCCATTTTCATGAAAGACTTATAGAAAGTGAGATGTGAGCACAAAAGCTTCTACTTTTAATGATATATATAATAGACTACATATGTGCTAAGAAGCAATGAAAATGTCTAAAATTGATAAAGCAATAGATAAAAGGTCTAAAGATTTTGATAAGTTAAATCTTTTTTAAACTTAATTACTATAATCTCAATTAAATGAGAAGAATTCAATAAAAAAATGAAAAATCTTCTTTAAAAAATTATTAAATTATAATTTGAGGGATGTAATCATTCTTAAAAAGTGTAACAAAGAAATAGTGAGATATAATATAATCCCGGAAAGTAAAGTAGAGTTGGCTCTAAAATAATACATTACAATAAAACAAATAGGTTCAGACTTAAAATTATAGGTTATATTGCATTAGTTTGATTAACAAATATTTTTGTTTGAACTTCAAAGACTAAGATGATATTAAATTATTGATGAACAAGTTCTTTGGTACCAGTAACGGAAAAAAAATCAAGATTGTGATAATTATGAAGAAATAAAGCCAATGCCAATTATAATGAAGTTTTGGGTAAAATTAATACAAAATATACTAAGAAAATTACATTTGGTTTCATATTATAAAGATTAATTATGAAAAAAGTTCTAATGTTAAGAGAATTAAAGAAAAAAGATAAATAAATGAGAAAGGATTTTTATATGATTTTTTATCTTAAGAAGTTACGTGATCAGACAATATGTGAATTGATTTGATACACATCAAGACGACGACACAAGATATCTAAAATGTGTACTCTTATTAATGACTTGATCACCCAAAGTCACAATCCCTCCACTAGATCTATTATTACTAAAATTACACTCCATATATTCAATTTTGGATCTACTAAAATGAAAGCTTTTAGACTCTAAGGTTGACCTCCATAATTCAAGTTTACCTTCAACTCCCTCTCTAGTCCTATTAACAAAAAGAATATCATCAACAAAAATCATACACCAAAATCATACACCAGGGTATAACCTCTTGCAAATGTCTAGAATAAAAAAAAAAGTTCTTAAGATCATGAAGTACATGTCATCAAAAGAAGTTCTTAAGATGTCTATGATGGAGCATTAGTTAGTATTAAAAAATAGTTGTTGTGAAGTGACCAAAGAACTTCAAATTATAGTAGAATTATATCATCATTAAGTACATATTTTTTCTCAGAAGATGCTTAAAAAGAATATTCAAAGTATTAAAAGTGAGATGTTTTAACATATGCTTTTTACAAATAATATTATTCTGAAATAGAGTTATCCCTAAAGAAGATGAATATAGGCAAAGTTTAGGTCTAAATGAAACACCTATTAAAATTTAAAGAATTAATTATGAAGATAGAATGGCTAGGTTGTCAAATCATTTCAATATAGCAAGGTTTAAAATTGCATAATTAGAGGCATGACTCTACGCAAGGGAAACAAGAAAAGCATTAAGGCATGTCACACATAGTCGGCTAAGTTGAACACCTCAATAGCGGTGAGGCATGCCTCAATTCTATTTGGATGAGGCATAAGCCTCTAATTTTAGGGTTTATGTTATTTACAATTTTTTATTTATAAACCTAATATATCAAATTAAACCTATTTGACTATTTGTTAAATCCTAAAGCAAAATGATAGCACACAAGCCTTAGGAAACACATGGTCCCAATACATGCAAGCCAAGCCACATGCTGCAGGAACCCTCACAGTTCACAGTCACATCTCAACCCTGTTGCATCGCTGCCACTGCTGCTCCACCGCCTCTGCTCTTGTTATTGGTAGTCTTTGTTTCGTTTTCTTTACGATTAATTGTTTCTTTATTGAGGGTTTTTATTTTCTTTGATCATTGGCCTTTCATATATTTTATTTTGAATTATATTTTTTCTATCTTGAATTAAATTTTCAATTTAAGGTTATTTCCAAATGATTAAAGGTTCTAAAAAGAGTTCGATGTGAACTAGAAAATATTCAACATTGAAATATAGTGTCAAATGCAAATTGAAGGGAATGAAAATAATTTAATTTCTTTGAAATATTTTTGGGATAAAGTAGTTAAAAAGTGTAAAAAGGATGACAAAATTATCTTTTTGATTGCCATAAAAAATGTTCTCTGAAGAAGTAAAAGAAGATATTTGTGCTTTATATGAATAAAGCAATCATGTCAAAGCATTTAGCATATTGGCAATTTAATGACAAAGTTACTAGTGGCTAATTTTATAGTAAAGGGATAGTGGTAAAGATTCTTCTATTCCTATGACACAAATCACCAATAGAGGTGCTAGGGGTCCTATTGATTAATATATGATTAATGTGAAAGATAAAAATAATGATGGTATGAGGATAGCCTTTCAAATGCCTCCACAGAATATAAGAGATGCTCGTAAGCTTGTTTGCATAGACATTGAAAGGTTCTTCTATGAGAATGCAATTCCATTTAATGTGGCCATTTCTCTATCCTATCTCAACATGATTTGTTATATAAGTTCCTATGGTTGAGACCTTAAACGTCTTTCCATGTATGAACTCAGGGCAAATTTTAAAGAAGCCACTAAAAAGGTTACTGAGAATATCAAGAGAACTTGGTCACAAACTAAAATTACAATCATAACAAATTATTGGTCAAATATTAAAAATAAGAATTTGATCAATATTCTAATAAATAATCCCTATATAGCTATCTTTTTTAAGCCTATTGAAGCATCATATTAGGCGAATCATGCACAATACATTTTCAAACTAATTGCAAGAGTTACAGAGGTGATTGGGGAGCATATAATAGTCCAAGTTATCACTGACAATGTAAGTACTTATAAGATGAGAGGAATAAACTGATGAAAAAGAAAAAGCATATTTATTGGACTCAATGTGGAAGAAAAAGAATAAGAATGCCTTAACTAAATGTAAGAATATTAACATGATTATTTTACAATTATAGTTGGGTTTTAGCATTGATGAGGAAATTTGCTAAGAAAGAACTCATTAGACCAGAAGCTACTAGATTTGTTATGGCATACTTAACTTTACAAAGCATCCAATAATTCAGGTAACTTTTGGAGGCTATGCTCATCCTCCATTTTTTTTTAATTTTTTAATTTTTAATTTTTATTTTTTTATGTTCACCCTCCATACAATGGTTGAATTATGCTTTGTCCAGGAAACATGAAGGTAAAGAAGTGACAAAGATTGTTTTAAGCGATAGACTTTGGTTAAATGTAACTTATGCTACCACAGCTGCTAAGTCTTTAGTTCATGTTTTAAGAAAATGTTGAGGTGCGAAAAAATTCAATCGCAAAGGGCTTAAATGGAATGAGTATAGCTATAAGAAAATTTAGGAAATTATAGATGAAAAAATGAGAGCATTAGTTGCATCGGTTTTGAATGTCAGTAGCCATTATAAGAATCCTCAATATCAATATGCTGAGAACAAGTCCACCTATACAATAACAACAATAACATCAAGCCTTTATTCCACTATGTGGGGTTGGCTACATGAATCATTTTTCTCCATTGTGCCCAGTTAAGAGTCAAATTCTCATTCAAAACTAATAAAGAAATATCATTTCTAATATTTTATAACCAAGTCTTCTTAGGTCTACCTCTACTTTTCTTAACATAAGCCAAATCTAATACATCTACTCTCCTAATCGGGTCATCGGAAGGCCGTCATTTTATGTGACCAAACCATCTAAGGAGCCTCTCTCTAATCTTATCTACCATTGGAGATACTCCAACATTTTCACGTATATGCTCATTTCGTATCCTATCTCTACGAGTAACGCAACTCATCCACCTAAGCATCCTCATTTCTACAACACTTAAACAAGTCCACTTATCCATAAATAAAATTTAGTCTGTGTCATTGTATGAATAGATAGATTACTAATCCAACGAAGAGGGAGAAGAATGATTTTCAACTTGAAGCTTTCAAAAACAAGTACAAGTTCTTTAGATTGCAACAAACCAAAGATCCCATGGTGAAACATTCACTTGGTAAGCTTAAATATTTATGTGTTAAGATTTTTAAATTTTATATGCTAAGCTAATATTATTTTTAAATTAGTAGGATGATGGATTCAATTTCAATACGACACTCCTGTATTATGAAGTGTTAGACCGGTCCAATTGGACCGGTCCAGCCGGGACCGGCCCAGGCGGAACGAGGCGGACAATGTCCGCCTCCCGCTACAGGCGAGCGCACCGCAAGCCTCCCAAAGAGCAATTTAGGAAGGAATTTTGAGGGGTTTGAGAGGGCAATTTGAATGTAGGGACTGTTTAGGGATTTCCTTTTGATTTGTATGCATTAAATACTTTGTTTTCCTAGGGTTAGGGCATCTTGAATTTGGCGGAAATTTGAGATCTCTTAGGTCTTTTGGGCTCTAGCGGCGTCTAGAGATTTGGGAGAGAAAGATCCTCCTCTCGAATAGAGGATCAATTGTATCTTGCGGTATTCCGTTCCCTTTCATCAAATAATACAAATTATCTACTGTTTTCGTGTTTTCGTGTAGCTTTTGGTGGAGATTTCTCGCTGTTTTCCAAAGATCGATAGGAATTACTTGAGATCTTCAAGTGTTTCCTATCAAATTGGTATCAGAGCGTTGTCTTGGGACCATCGGCGGCTGAAATTATAAAATTTTAGCGGTGAAATCTCATCCGGAAGAAGATCTTCTCGTGGTTCTTGGGAAGAAATATGGCCGGGAAGAAGGTTGAAGTTTTGGAAGGAGAAATTGCGCAACTTAAATCAGAGTTGGAGGAAAAATGGTCTGATTTTCAAAATCAGATTTCATCCAATAATAAAAAGATGGGAGAGAAGTTCGCCGTGATGGAAGAGATGTTGAAGAAATTGCTTGAAGCCAAAATCAAATCAGTGACATCGGAAGCAAAGGAAACTATCGGCGGCCATGGAAGAGATGAGAACCCTAACACGTTTAGGGGAAGGGAAAATTCAGAAGTGGAGATCCTGGAGGGAGAAGATGGAATGCCTCCTCTAGAACCACTTTCTAGAGAGGAGAGGAGCAGTGACTACGCAAGAAGGGGTGCTGAATTTGAAAGGAGAGGGGATGATTCTGATCGCCGGGGTGCTGATTTTGAAAGAAGAAGAGGGGATTTTGATGAAGGGTTTGGTTATGATCGCCGAAGGGAAGATCGTGACAATTGGGGAGCACCTCCTCTTCAAGGAATGGGAGGTTATGGAGGATTTAGGGGAAATTGGTGTGACCCGAGGGTGAGGAAACTGAAGATGCCAATCTTTGAGGGGGAGGATGCGCACGGGTGGATCTACAAGGTAGAAAGATATTTCGCCGTCAATGGGTTGACAGAAGAGGAGAGACTGACGGCGGCGGGCCTATGTTTGAAGAGAAGGCTTTGTCTTGGTATTAGTGGAGGGACATGCGACGACCCATACGGAGTTGGAGAGAGTTCAAGGATTGTTTGGTAGAACGTTTCCGAACTGGCAGGGGAGGAGACTTCTACGAGTAGTTCTTCGTCTTGACACAGGAGGGTTCAGTGACGGAGTACCGGGAGAGATTCGAGTACCTTGCTAGCCGATTGGACCGCCTTCCTGAGACAGTGCTCGAGGGAAATTTCATGAAGGGGCTGACACCAGAGATCGGGGCAGCGGTTAGAGTAATGAGGCCTCGTGACTTGGGAGAGGCTATGGAACTAGCTCAGTTGGTGGAGGATCAGAGGCACCTGGAGAAAGGGGTGGAAGGCAGCAGCTCAAAAGGCACGTACAGGATGGCCACCACCTTTTTGACACCTAAGGAGCCGACACCGGGTACCTTTCGGGAGACTCCGAAGGAGAAGACTGCCGGCGGAAGACCTGGGGACAACTTCAAGAAGTTCACAGAAACAGAATTACAGGAGAAGAGGGCGAAGGGGATCTGTTTCAGATGTGATGAGAGGTATACGTCGGGGCACAGATGTAAGGACCGAACTCTTCAGGTTCTTGTTGTTTGTGATGAAGAAGGATGGGAGGATGGTGTCGTCTTTCCACCTTGCGGAGAAGGTGGATCTTTGGGAGGGGAGTATTGTTAGACCGGTCCAATTGGACCGGTCCAGCCGGGACCGGCCCAGGCGGAACGAGGCGGACAATGTCCGCCTCACGCAACTCATCCACCTAAGCATCCTCATTTCTACAACACTTAAACAAGTCCACTTATCCATAAATAAAATTTAGTCTGTGTCATTGTATGAATAGATAGATTACTAATCCAACGGAGAGGGAGAAGAATGATTTTCAACTTGAAGCTTTCAAAAACAAGTACAAGTTCTTTAGATTGCAACAAACCAAAGATCCCATGGTTAAACATTCACTTGGTAAGCTTAAATATTTATGTGTTAAGATTTTTAAATTTTATATGCTAAGCTAATATTATTTTTAAATTAGTAGGATGATGGATTCAATTTCAATACGACACTCCTGTATTATAAAGATTTGCAATCAAAATACTAGCTCTTACATACTCGTCATCAAGGTGTGAGTGAAATTGCAGTATGCATAACCAAATTCATACCAAGGATTTTGACTACTTTAAGAAAAAACTCATTGGTTTATATCATGTACAATAAGAGATTAGAAAACAAACATTTAAAGAAGATAACTTTGGAGGATTGTGAAAATCCATTAGTTAGCAATGATGTGGTATTGTGGTATAGGATGAAAAATGATTTGGAAAACAAAAACAAATTACACCATCACAATTACCAAAGGAAAATCTCAATGTTGACTTCTTTGATGAAGGACAAAACAAGACCAACACGAATAAAAAAAATAAAAAAATGTTAGCATAAATTATGTAATAGAAATTAGAATCATTATTGATTGGGGAAGATGAAATTAGTTGAGATGGAAGATGAGGAGAAAGATTTGGTGGAAGATGACACAACTTAGGATAAGGGAGAAAGATAGCAATTAACTATAATGATGACTCTAATGAAGACCTTTTAAGTGATGAGACTAGAGGAGGATCTTAGACTACTTCTATGTTAAAATGGGAGTAGGAAAGACCTTTTAAATAATTTGAAATTATTTAGTGCTTCTAACCATGTATAGTTTTTTATAGTATTACTCAAAACATTTTTAATCTCTTAGATATTAGTAAGTTCCTAATTATTTCATGTTTTCATTAATTTAATGGTTTAATTCTTAGGCTTACATCTTGTCACACAAAAAAAAGTCTCAATATCTAATTGTGTAATTTCAAACCTTGCAATATAGTTTTAAAGTCAAATAATTGGAGAAATACTCTAAACGGAGATTTTCAATATAACAATTATAAGGAAATCAACTAAGTCATGATGAAGTTATAAGAGAGTAATGAAACATACGCTTAGACAAATTATATCAATATTGAAGAACCACTTTGATTTATTGAAAAGAAGATCCACTATAGAAGAATTTTTTAGGTCAAACAACAAATAGAAAAATACAAATAACATAGAAAAATCTCCGTATGACTTTTACTTATCTTGCGAAGGCATATGACCAAGTACTATGGGAATTGATTTTATTTATATTTAAAAAAGAGAGACAAAAGAATGTTAAGTTATTAAACATATAAATGACGGAGCATTGATTATTATTAGGCATTGTTGTGAACATTATTTTAAGTGTTGGTGGTTTAGGTTCAATTTTAGTGGCTTAGGATCCATTTCAGTTGAAATTGATCCAAAACTAACTAATATTTTCATTTTCAATTTCAAATAACTCTAGCATTTTCTATTGAAATGTGTGAGCTTCAATGAAATTTTAAACGAGATTCAAGATTTTAAACTCAAACTAAAAACTCTTGATTGAAGATGTTACTAAAACTTTATAGTAGTCAAAGTTGCACAAGAATTATATCACTAGTGTAAATTTTATAGGTGTATAACTAAAATTGTATAATATGCTTTACTACATACCTTAAATATACTTTTGTAATATTTAAGTATAAAAAAATAATAGAAATCATAATTGAAATTGAATCCTAAATCAAACTAACTATCAAAACTAAAAAATTTATGATATAACTTAAATTGAAACCAAACCTATAATGTTTTAAAACATTGGTTAAGTGACCAAAGAGTTTTCAAAGACAACAACATTAAATCAATATTCTTTACATTAATGATGGAGATATTTATAAAAGATATTTAAAGACAGGTGTCTTGTTGTATGGTCTTTGCAGTGATAAATTTTAGTTCATGAGAAATCTACTCAATGAAGTGAAAATTTAAAATTAAGAAGATAAAGGACTTAAGATTAGTTGAACAAAGACTAAATATACAATATGTAACTTTATAGGATGTGATATGGACAATTATTAATATCAAAATGCTAAGTAATACCTAAGTATGATAAATTTAAATATGTTGAATCTATCACAAAAAAAAATGAGGATATATGAATTAGGATATAACTTCAAAGTTAACATTGCATGGTTAAAATGGAAAAATGCCTCTGGATTATTATGTAGTATGCTAATATCATGAAGACAACAAATTTTATATAAATGCAATTCAAAAAATTATGTTATAATATGAGTGTTAAACAAGAAAAGAGTTTCTAATGGCCAAGTTGAGTGTGAGAGAAATAAAAATGTTAAGATGAATGTGCGGCAAAATTAAGAATAATAGATAAAAAAATAAATCTATTTCAGGTACAATGGTGGTAGCATCAATTAAAGATTAGGTAGTAGCATCAATTAAAGATTAAGATAGTAATTAATAAGCTTGGGTGTTTTAGAGATGTAAAACAAGAAATAGAAAATATGTCTATATGACGAGTAACTAAATTTAGCATCAAAGCATATGGAAATAAATTGGATGGACGAAAGCTTAAAGGTAATATAGATAGAAGTTGTGCAAAATATTTATGCATAATAGGTTAAAGATCATATGAATGAGAAGAAAAAAGAAAATGAGGATTCATAAAGTTGACCCCAAATAGTAGGGATAAGGCTAATGATGATAAGGAAGACCAAATCAATGGTATCACAGAATATCATGTCATAGAACTAATAAGCAAAGAGGCCTATCAAACAATGTAAGAGAACATAAAATAGTGTGTTTCTAGAAGTGATTTGATTGTGTGCATGCAAGCTTGTTTTCGTGCCCAATAACCATGCCAAATATTTGTATACAACGTGAAAAAAAGAGGCTTATATTTTATAAGTTAATTTAAATTTGATTCTAGGGGCCTGCAATCTAGGAAAAAAATATCTTAGACTCACCGCACTATCCATCAACATCCATACATCAATAACGACAACTATCCTATAGATATATGTGAATATCTACAAGTGAAACATGGCATACAATAAATACAATATAGATTTTTATTATTTGTAGGCCTTCTAGGGTTAAGAACTAATGGAGAAAAATAATTCATATATCACTTACCCGCTTACCCAAATACCCAAATGAAAACCCCCAAATGCAAGTAAATATTGAAATGCAAACAAAACGTGTCATTGTCTATTTCCGTAAATATTGTTCAACTCGTAACTGCATAGTTAATATACAAATATGAGATATATCAAGCTCATAATTTCATATGATACTCCATGGTAATCATGAGCTTTTTTTTTCCTCTAAAAGGCCAACATAACAAGGTACTTCACACATGAATATAACTAATAACTAAGTGGATAACACTTGCACAAAAATACACATTGTGTGCTTACATATTTACTTGCATATATTGCATATGCATATTTGACAAGAGCAACTGAATCATATGATTTGGCGGTTGACTTCTCCCTGACATTTTCTTTTCCCAAACCATCTACACCTTCCTCTTATGGTTATTGATTGATAGATTCTCATTGAACAACCTATGTTATTACCTGCAGTCTGCATATGTATCGCATCTTAAGCACCAACCAATGTCTAGCCAGAATAATCACTCTATCTATTCTTATCCAGATATTCTTACAACCTATTGGAAAGCTTGTTCTCTGACCAATTTTCTCAAAGCCTTCCTCAAACAATATCTTTGAACTAGCTTCTTGTTCATCATATTATGCATGATGAAGCTCAATCAGTCATATTAATAGTTCAGTGCTTCAATACCTTGCAGGAAATTAGCAGATCTTGCATCTAGCTGGTCACATACCCAGAACAACTACAGCTATCTCAGGCTACTATGTGCTCGGCTTTCAGTTGACATCACATAATAATTTGATAAGGCTCTTTTTGTCTTCACCTCTTCTTTTTTCTTGATTTATGAACAGTTAGAAAAAAAGGGGAATGCTTCTAAGATCTTAGCACCTTACGTCTTAGAGTTTGTGAGGCTTAAGGTTTCATACCCTCATGTCACAATAGAGACCTGTCCAGGTGACCTCTTCTTCAGAGTTGTTCTTTGAGCTTTGATTTGGTAATTTTATGTACTATTTCCAGCATGGCAAGAAAAAACATCAGATATTAGAGTAATCTTTTTTCCCATGGAAAATCAAAGGCTATCATCACTCGCTGTTGGTTAGTTAGAACAGTGTTGTGCATCTACACTTCTGCAGTCTCCTTTTTGTTGTTTGTCAATTCATGTGCGAATTAAATTATTCCTCTCCACAATGGACCAAAATCTTAAGAACAATTGCTTTATGATATGGAGGAGATGTATTTTAACAAAGTGATTAGTGAGTGGTGCTATCTTTTTCCTAGTTTATGTGTCATTTTAAATATTGGATTGATAGCGTTATTAACAATTTTGTTAATGTATTGTTTTGCCTAAATGTTAATAAATTGTCATTTTAGTTACAACCATCAACACTATCAATAGCCTTCATCCCGATAATTTTGGTTAGATTCATGAATTGTAATTTTCTAACCATACCTTTAAGTGTTGCATGTCGTGTTAAGTCTAGAGCATGTATATCATCTTGCACCAACTTGCCGAGCAAACTTTAGCCTACTATTCCTCAAGCATCAGTTTTCAATGTCCCTCTCTCCCTGATGCAGGGTACAAACAAATAGCCCCTACCACCAACACCACCACCAACAACAACACCACACACACACACACAAACAATCAGTGATCTTTTCTTTGATCTATAAGCCCAACTACAATTTATTTTTCCACGTCCTTATTTTTCATAGGTGTCGCAGCTCTCATGCCTTCTCTTATATAATTACACTATCCTTCTAGTGAACATCACTTATTATTTCCAAGAAAATCAACTTAGTTGTTTATAACTATCATTGTTGTAGAGCATTAGATTTATATAACAAAGCATATCTTAGACATTTTATAGATATATATATATATATATATATATATATATATATATATATATATATATATATATATATATATATATATATATATATATATATATATATATATATTCTCATATATAAATGTATAAACATACAAATCCTCACATTTTATAGATACATAAATCTTCATATATAGTCTTATCGCATAATTCTTTGCCATCTTAGCGCTTAGATATGTAATTATCTTCTCAGGAAATGGAACACTATTTCCAAAAGTAAATTACAAATAGCACTTCTATGTAAGAATGTGAAGGATTGTTATAGCAATTGAATGATTAGCAATTAGCAATTACCCATACATTATAATTCACCGGCCCACATAGCTTAATTCAGTGGGTCCTCAAATTATTTCAGTGTAACTCAACTCCTCACAAGAACACACTTTTCTAACAAGCGCTAAATAGGCAAACTTTACGCAGTAAATTGCACCAGTATGAACAATATGACAAAAAATGGGCAGTCATGACAATTCAGAAGACCAGTTCCTCCAGCATGAACAAGATGTAGACCAAGAAGTCAATTCAGAGACCATTACCAAACAGTAAAACGCACCTTTCTTAAAAACAATCTAAGGAATGATTCTGAAAAATGTCAGAAAATAGTTGAACAATAACGGCTAATCTATCAGAAGAGCAAAAAAAGGAACTTCAAAGCCCATCCGCATAAAGTAACTAGGAGAAACAGCTTGATGAGAAATCATGTGCGATGCCACCTAAAAGGCAGGCATACACCCAATGCTAAGAAAAACCATAAAAAGGAGAGAGATTATTAAGAAACTCAAGTCTTGAAAGAATCAATGGCTCAGTGGTTGAAAGAGAATGTTGTTTCCCTAAGATCATAAATTTAAGCCACATAAACTACGATTTATTGCTTAACTATTCCAAAAATAATAAGTAACTCAAATCAATATATTTTCAACACAAGTTATATCCACCAATCCCAAAAAAAAACTCAAAGTCTATATTTTTAAAGCAATTTATATGTATAATGTAAGTATTATAATATGTTATGATATCTCAGCACCTCCACATCAGGCTTCTCATACATGAACCTGGTTTAAAAAATGATTAACCAATTATACAGCATACCATCATTATCGTGATTATTATTATCCCAGTTATTTGGGATTAGCTTTAAAACACTTACTTCTTTATTCATTATTTACTTATTCTTATCGAATGCTACTAATGTGCAAACTCTCATTTCTGCAATTCCAGCAACTTCTCTCCAAAAAACGCCATGAGAAATCCCTGTCGCTGAATACCATAAATTATATATCTAAAAATATATCTTGAACGGCTATAGCAAACAGATCTGGGGCATAGGAGGCAAAGCCCTTACCGGCGCCACTCCCGCAGAATAAACCCTTCCTCCGGATGCATCTCGCTTGGGGGCGGGAGTATCGGACCATCAGCGGCGAAGAAGCTTCCATTCTCCTCCTCTCCATACGCCTTCCCATTAGGTTCCGGTATGATGAAAGGGGAAGGCTCGGAGAAGTCCGCTAGCGGATCCGAGTTGTAGCCGAAACCCTCGGGAGAAGGAGGGATACTGCTGTGGCCAGAAACAAGGTGAACTTGTACGTTCTCGTCAGGACCGAAGGCTCCACCAGAGACGTCATGGAAGCCAGAGGTATGATGATCGTCGGAGATCACTGTGGGATCACCGGAATCCTCGTCGGCGGCGAAGTTGGGGTAAGCCTCGTAGCGCTGTGAAGGAAGCCGGGGATCATAGCCCACGTACGTGTCATCGTCGCCGAAGGGGGAAGCCATCTACCTGTCTCGCTCTTTCTTCACAACAGCGTCGCAGATTTTCTCGCCAACGCCCCCACCCAGCTTTTGCTAGTGGTGCGAGTAAGATAAGGAACGGGGGTAGACGACCCACTTTAATACCAGAGATTATTACGTGCCGGTCCGGACCGGACTGGAAGAAGCGTAGTTCATCATTGGTTTCTATTGTGCTCATACAGTCATACTGTACACACTAATAAAAATCGAGCGACCGGACTCCACGTGTAATAATCACTTTTTTAATATTTATTTTTTGAAATTTGAAATTTTATGCTGCTGTAAATTACATAAATATATTTGTTATTATTATTATTATTATATATATATATTTTTTTTTTTTTTTTTCTTAAATGTTTTTGCACTGATAATGTATCAATCGTATTAAAAATGAATAATTGATACATTCTTCTTAAAATTTATAAAACTAGTTAAATTTTATTTCAACAAATATTCACCCCCTTTTATTAAAGATAATTTGCTATTGAATGATAAACGTGTTAAATATAAGTGTGGTTAATTGTTTAAATATATTCAAATAAGATGTTTAAGACGTTACATGAATAATTTATAAAATTGTTGAAACTTATTAAAATAGTTAATTAAATATATGTTCAACTATTTCATTGAAGATAATTTAACTAGATTGATGAATGGGTCGAATAAGTGTAATTTCTAATAAACTCTTCTTTTAAATCAAGTATAATATATTATACAGACGCAAAAAATAATGTAAATGACTTATCAATCAACATATGTAAGAACTATTTCAATTTTGACTAAATTATTAAAAAACTTATCTTAAAGGATCATTATGAGCCTCATATATGGTGGCCTTGTTCCACATTTTGGGATATTTATATGAGAGCAGTATATATCTCTTGTTCAAAACCCCTGACTGCTCAAGCAAACTAAGCAAGGGATGCATCATAACATAAGAGTGGTCATAATCATATAACTTCATGGCTTTCACATACATTAACATCTTGCATATTATTTAATAAATTTTATTCTAATTCATTTAAACATATATAAACTCTATATCATGCCATGACTAAAGGAACTTATTCTCATCCCCAATGGCATACAAGACATTATCTTTTGGCCGCTTAAAGGTTTCCATATTCCTTATTTTATTGCACATCATGATTATTATTCTAAATAAGTAATTAAATATTTCATCCAACATAATTATATTTGGTTTATGAGTCTTTTGGTAGCTCCATATTTTCGATGTTATAAGAAAATATAAGCAATCAACATGCTGCAAAAAATAGTAATTGAAGTTAGTGTAGTGAATTAATTTATAACACTTTTAATGAATCAACATCTTTCTTAACTTATTATTTAATCATATTCTTAGAGTATTTCAATGTCTAAACTACTCTGCATTTCAAGCGTCCACTCCTAACTTCTCGAAATTATCAATCTCGCCTGATATCTAAGGATATCTGCTCCTGATTAATGAGGTGGAGTAAATCAATAGTGCATAAATTCATCAACTTTGTACATCATCATCAATGGACATGTTAACTAACACATATCCCTTACTCTTATGTAATTTACATACATACATACACACACACACACACACATATATATATATATATGGAGTTATATCTCTATGGCCTCCACTTCAACCTCCTCCTCCTCAACAGTGACAAAGTATCTCATTTGCTTTCCCAACTACTCTACTTCTTCCTCCATCTCCTCAACCTTCTCCTTCCCCCCTAAGATGCCCTATATATAAAAAAAAACAAAATTATACAAGACTAATTAAATCTTTCAACTTTTTCTTTAACCCGATTTGGTTATTCTTCAATCTTGCTTTGTCACCTCTTATCTCTAGAATGATGAAGTGTTGCATAATATTGCTCGATGAGGGTTTCGCCTATTTATTTAAAATTGAGGGTATTTTGGTTTGAAGGAAATTTTAGGTTACATTTCATTAATAAATGAAATAATTGACATATTTCTCCAATTTTGAGCATTATGGGGCATACAAATTTAGATTTTTTTTATAATTTTAACTTGGGCAATAGTAATCTGATTCATCAAACTTTAAAATGAACATCCCATGAAATGAAATACTAATTTATTGCAAATTGATATGATTGACATATATTAAGAATATATATGTTGATTTTAAATAGATTTGTATAATTTAAACATTTACATAAAATAATAGAAGATGTATTATTAGATTAAAAGATAAATATAATGTTTATTTTGGCTCATCTCATTTCATATTCAGTTAGGCCTCATAATTTTATTCTTTTTTCATTTAACTTCTCAAGAAGTCACCCATCATATGGGTGATCCATTATAATCATATTTAATTATGGGGTTATAAAGATAAATTCGTCTTACATCAAAATATGTATTGTGTATTGTGTAGTACACACACACTCTCTCTCTCTCTCTCTCTCTCCTCTCTCTCTCTCTCTCTCTCTCTCTCTCTGTATGTATGTATCTTCATTTATCATATGGGACTAAGGTCATTGTGATCCCTTATCTACTTTGAAATCTACCATTATTGTAAGCATATCATGAGTTGCTCCTTTTCCGAGACCTGGCTCAGATAAAGCAATATACACTTCATGTGCATGTTAAGATGCGTTTTAGATTAATTTAAGTTAACATAAAAAATAATATCTTTATTGATATTATTTTTTGGCTACTAATTTATTTAGAAATAGCTTAAAATATATCAAAAATTTTAAAATAATGAAGAAATTTCTTTCCAATAATTACATTCCCCATAGTGGTTAACAAAAATCACAATCTTGCTAATGCAGCTTTAATTTTTATATTAAAAACAAGGAGAAAATAATTATGAATAAACAAAAATTATTATAAGTGAGAGTATGAAATCTACAACATTGTATAAATATTTTACTCTTTCTCATAAATGATTTAGAGTTAGGATCACATCAAGTTTAGAGACTTTAATTTTGATTTAAAAATTCCATAGATTCAATTAATTTATAATCTAATGGTCAGATTTTTTTAAATAATTATAAGAAATGGTAAGAATCTATATTAGGACAAACAAAACATAATAATATGCCATAATATTGGTATTAAAATATTTATTTATTTGAGAGTAATCTAACACTACAGACATTCCATAAAGAAAAGTTATATAGGAGGCATAAGATTAAGGTTTTGTTTGGGATAGCCTTAGCCTTTTAGTATAAATTTTTTTAGAATTAGATTTTTTTTGTACTAAAATGCTACTCTAGAAAGCAGTAAGAAAGTTGTCTCAAACGAAACCTAAATTTATGACTCTTAAATATACAAATGATGTGTAGTCAAAATGTTTGTTTTCTTATGATCAATAAAATGCCATAATTGACTAGTTAATTAGAAGTTTACATAGGTCATGGGAACTCCATGAAGCTATAATTAAGGTAGAGTATACAATTGGTCGCAACAAGAGGAGTTTAAAAGCTAACTAGTATGGCCCACTAACTACCTTAGGTGTGACATTAGCAAACGGTTGTTGATAATCATAAGTGTGACATGTATGTGATAAAGAGGAAGAGGAAGAAGTTGGGCTTAAATGGATCAATATGCTTTCGTTTGGCTCATTGGGATTGCTCGGACTCAAATTTAGATGTTCACGATGTTCTTAGGATTGTCATGATGAGATGATCATTTCAACTATAAGGATTTAAAATTTAAGGATCATTTGCTTTTAAAATTAATTTCCTCAATGTAGAACTCAACATGAACCTGACTTTGTGGCCATGAACCAAATTATTTCCCTTCAATAATAAATTCTTTTCATTGCTAAGCTCTTAAAATTAATGATTTACTTTATTAGGAAAAAAATCCAAAAATTGATTTAAAATTATATTAGTATGATCAAAATTGTGTTTTAATATTTTTTGGGCTTACAAGAATGAAAAAGGGATTCATAATGTATTGGAAAAATGGTCACGACCCAAAAATACATAAATAAACTTGTTATGGCCCAAAAATAGACTTGACCATATCTGTGTTGGTCATGGCCCACTTATTTGGGCAAGATCTGGTCAACTAGACGGACGCAAGTTGTAATGTTTATAATGCTTGTGACCATATTATATAAGGAATTATTCACTTTGGCCTTTCATCAACTCATACTAGGCCGAATCATTTAATTTTATCTTTTTTTTTCTAACTTCCCATAAGGTTGACCGTCATATAAGTGCTTCATTACAAGCATACTTAATTATGGACTTCCAAATTGAAATCCACATTTTACACAAAAAATGCGCCTTGCATATTATTTTATAGCACTTAGTTTATATAGCCAATTAATTTTTATCCACTTCTAATGTATGATTAAGGTCATTCATGTCTCACTTATCGAGCTTGTAATCCCATTAAACCTATCGATAGTCACTCCTTGGCGTCAATGACCACTCTTCACCTTGTCTTATATATTATTATATACCCTCATCAAATCGCCCTCATTAAATTTGACTATTATAAGCCCAACAATTTTTCTTGGTTCATATCATAAACTATTCATCGTATTAAAAGAGGTTAGGCTTTGATACTAATTGTAATGCTCTAGGACACCCTATGTAACATATTGTTTGCTTTGCTTAAGCTTGTCTCATATTTGGTTAAGTTGATAATTTTCACTTTTTTTTGTAACTTCTCAAGAGGTTACCCATCATTATTGAATTATCCATTATTACAGTGCTTGGTCTACTTGCAGTGATCTTAAGTGAACCTGATAAGAATTTTAGGCTTATTTAAGTATTTGTGAATTCATGTGAATTTATACTAAGTAGAAAATATATAACTGAAAAACATTTTTGGGAGTGCGATGGCGCTAAAGTGGAAGCAATACAACACTAATCTCTCTGCCTGGACGAACAAATTTTGAGTTATTGGGAGTACTATAGCATTGGCCCTTATGGCAATGTGACGTTGGGGTCTCTGTTTATGAGCAATTTACCAAATCAAAATCCCTTGGGAGCGTAGTGATGCTGGGAGAGTTAGCAACGTGATGCTCGGTAGATTTTCATATTCCAATACAAATATCTAAAAACATAACTTAAAATCTCTCACCTCATTTCAGCCTCTACACACACTGAGTGAGGAGTTGAAGAAGGAAAAAAAAAAAGAAAAAAATGAGAGAGAAAGAAGAAACTAGGGTTTGGAGGCCACTTAGTTGGATTCGTTCGTCAGGATAGTTGAATGAATTATCCGTCTCGAGATAGGCTTATGTTACCCTACTTCAATTTTTAATTTGGATAAAATGAGTAAAAGTTATGGGATTTTAATTGAATCTTGTAAATATGTCTGTGAAACTTTCAGTTATATAACTTTTGATATGTCATAGAAAAATTTTAAAGTTTCACTGGATAGTTTTAAATGTAAAATTTTTCATGTAATTTTTAATTATACTGGCATTGATAGAAAGTGCTATAGAATGTTAAAATATCCAAAATGATGTTATAAATGCTATCTGTGAAAGGTTTTATGTTTTGCCTATATATATATATATATATATATATATATATATATATATATATGTATATATATTGTGATGCCTCAGAATCTAAAATAGAAGAATTTTATTTTTTTTCTTCTTTATTATTCTTTTTTTTTTAAATTCATTGATAACCAGATCATTAATAATCATAATTGACTAATTGCATTCAGAGAAAATAAATATAAATAATTAAAAACATGATTACACTACCACAATCAATATTTATATCTTAATTCAAAGTTCAAAATCTAAAAGCATATATACAATAGTACAAAAAGGCTATAAAAAGAATATATATAAAACCCAAGAGTTGAAAATAAAATAAAACTATAATCAATGTCTAGCTTCACTCTACAAGTTCCTTACATTTATATGAAATTATATAAAAATCATGTAATAAGCACATAGCTCAACAAGTAATCAAAACTTATCGCATCCTTTAATACAAGGCAAAAAATTAAATATGTCTGCTTTAGTTCTTGTTAATATCAATTAATAATCAATAGTTTATTAATAGTAATGATAGTAAAACTAATAGTATCAGTAAAAATACTCAAGATTGAAATATAACAATAGTAAAAATCAATAGCAAAATTAATATGATCAATAAAGTCAAAAGAGATCTATCAACTATGAGAAAAATTAGTAAAGGACTATCAATCAAGGTACTATGTCAGTATATTATGTTAGTGTACTACATCAATATGTCTATCAATGTCTCTATCACATGCCATGCCATGTTGTAAAATGCATATTTTATCAATTCTATTTTAGTTTTATCTATTAATCAATCAATTCATATGCTATCATGAAAATACAATCATGGATGCGATTATGAACAACAAGGTAGGATTGTAACGTCCATGATCTAAGTGAAAGAACATATTTTCGATTCTCTATTTTTTTCAATCATTTATCAACCAGATCAATACAGACATTCAGAGTTAATTAGTTGCATTAAATAAAGTAAATAAAATACAAAAAAAATATAATTCACATCACTATAGTTAATAATTATAACTCACAACTAACATCCAAAAGAATATATACAATAGTTACACTAGCTACAAAAATACATGAACCAAAAGCTAACATAAAAATTATACTAGTATCAGTATAAAACTTCAAGCGTCAAGCTCTTTACCTGAAATCATTTAAAATCACATATAATGAGCTAAAAGTCAAGCAGATCACCAAAACTTATAACTGAATTCAAAGCACGATAAAAGTGCAATATAAATGTTAAGGATCAAATCATAGGAGTAGCAGTCATATGATCATTGAATAAGTGCAAGAATAGTAAAACTCAATGCAGTAGCAGTAAAATTTGTAAACAGTAAAATATTACAATACAAAAGCTAGTAAAATAGTAAATCAGTACGAGTATCAAATCCATAAATCAATCATGTCTCTGTAATTGGATAAAACATCAAATTAAAATATCGATAAAGACGATCAAAATCATGTCAATATAATAAAATCATATAAGAGTGTACCCATATTATTCAGGTATTCTATATCACATGCTTAGTATCAGTATAGTGAATCAGTAGTACCAAATAGTATCATTATTTAAATCGATAATAATAACAATCCAGTGGCAAAACAGTAGAATAATATAATAATAATAAATCTGTGCAGTACTAATAATTCATACAATAATAAGAATAATACCTCAAAAATATGCATTTCAATAGTCACACTAAACAAGTAAAAAGTTCTGACTATTATGATATTTTTCAGTATTAGTATCAGTATTAGTAAACTGTTGGCTCAGTAAATAGAGTCGTTACTATTTGCCCGTCGGCATAGTAATGATCTCCTTATAACTCCCAACTAATATATTACGTGAATTAGTAGAGGATAATACCAAACAACTTTATTTAAAGAAAAGCCCGTCGGCCCACCATCATGTACAGATCAATCAGTCTCCAACTAATGGGTCAACCAATTTTTACTTGTTTGTTTCACACATGCATATTATTATCATAATACTATAATAGTAATAACGACCAGCTATTACTCAAGCACATATCCACATCCATTTTCAATGCATTGTAGCAAATATTATATAATTGAGCTTAATTTAGAAGATGCCAAAATGTCATAACGGTAAATAACAAAGAATTCTATTAGACAAAAATGCATATTTTTAGAGAATTATCAAAATATCAGGAATTGTATAAAATGATGTTTTAAGACTTTTATTGTACTACACTACTATTTTTAGACGTCAAAATAAATTTTTGGGTAGACAAAAATTACTATATTTTTAAAATCACCCAATGAAAAATCTCAAATAAATACTTAAAATATTCATAATCTCAACCTCTATAATATACAAAAAAGTTATACGGTGAAAGTTTTGCCAATATAAAATTATTCATATTTTTTAGTAATAAAAATATAAATTTTATCAGAAAAATGTCAAAAAGATAAAATCTTTGAAATCAGAAATAGGTAAATATTCTTTACAGTGAGACAAGAAAATATCCCAACAGGCTCGACGAACAAAAATCACACCGCAACCTCCAAATCCTAACTTTTAGTTTCTCTCTCCTCTCATTTTCTGTCAAATTTCCTAATCTTTTCTCTTTCAGCTGAATGAATAAAAGCAATTGCTTTAATAAATATTAAGAGTGGATGAAGATATTTTATAATAAATAATAATATAATATTAATATAATTTAAATTTAATTAATTCTTAAGTATAAAATTTAAATAAATTATTTTAAGACTTTAAAAATTATAAAAAAATATCCATAAAATAAATAATTTTATTTTAAAAATATGGGTGAAATTGATTTGCAAATCGGACACTTGAAGGTCTTGAAATTCTCACTTGTACTAACAGGTACCAATTCCTTAAGAATTTTCACTGGTGCCCAAAAATTATGAAAAAATTCGTGTAAGTAAATACTATAATAAAAACACTACGACGAAGACGGTTTGCAATTTGGAGTTATATTGACTCTAGAAAAATTATGAAAAAGTTAAAATATGAGGTATTACAAGAACATCTAGTTTTAATATTGTGTTTTCAACATTTTCAATCTCAACTATTAACCAGTTGGTCATCAGTTATTAATTTAACATTAAATGTCGATCAGTTGATTATTAGTCTTTATCTTGCTATCATTATTTATCAATCTGTAATTATAGGTGACTTTCAATAATCAATGGAGAGTCATCACCCTCTGCCATTAACATAAATCAGTCATTCAATTACAGGCTACAACGAGGATTACACCACAAATATTTTATTTTAAGGAAAGCTCGTCGGGTCACCCTTCTGCCCAAGATATTATGTTTTAAGAGGCAACCCGTATTAATTATATTTTTTACAACTAGTCTTCCTTGCTTAAATGCAAATGCCATATTTATTTTATAATAATTTGATCATTTTCTCTATGCAAAGCAACTCAATATCATGTATGAAATGCACTAATATATGAAATTAAGGAAAATGTACAAATCTATATATTATGCTTTAACTTAAAAAAAATCATAATTTTAATTTACTCGATCAAATTATAATATTATAATCAAAATGTTAATAGAATCCATATATATTATTTACAAAAGTTACATGGTAAAAACAAGGTAAATCATGTGAAAGTATATTTTTGGCAGATTTATGAGAGATAAAATCTTTAGAAATCAAAATCATCAAAAACATAAGTAAGAGTATAGTCACTTGAAGTATAACATAATCTGTAATAGAAGCGATGAATGAAACAGCCTCGAAGAGCTTTCTCTCTCTCCCTTCTCTTTCCTCCCTTTTTTTTTCTTTTCCTTTCCTTCTTGGGCAAGTTACATGAATGAAAACATATAAAAAATTATTTTAGTGTCTGACGCCTATTCACCCAAAAAAAGTGAAATTTTGGGAAGTAATTGATGGATTACTACAATGTGCATCTATTGAAGTAATGATAGATATTGAAGGTGCTTTAAATGGGTATATTCTCTTAGGATGTGTTATGGGAGAGTTCATAGTGGTTATGGTGCTTTAAATGGGTATATTCTCTTAGGATGTGTTATGGGAGAGTTCATAGTGGTTATGGAATATGTGATAAATACAACAAAAGTTATACTTAATTTTGTAGTAGCCTATGTTATGGGAATATTGAATACTTCTTAAGGAGCGAGCAGAATACGTAGTTCCTCTATAAAAGAGTAGTAACAAAATCACAAATAGATCTCTTCTTACTTAGAAGGAAAAAAATTTCTTACAAAGTTGATAAATGATTCAAATAGAAGACTCGAGCATACATTGTAATTTGAAAGTTGATCAATTGTTAATCTTTCAAAGGTTGCTAAGACAAAATAAAATATTTTAGTTGAGCCAAACATAATGCATGATAAGATGTCTACTTACATATATATATATTTGAAAATTTAGGCCAATTAAAACAAACTCACACATATATTACATACGCAAGGCTCGAATACAAGACCTCTTGGTTGGTAGCCAAAGCTCCCAACTAACAGATCAAGATGAGCTGCGTTACATACATACTTAAATATCAATAATATTACTTTTTCTTAATTAATTACTTAAGAAAATTTCTTCATCCCATTTAATTTTATGAAGTATAACAATAAAAATAATTAAGCAATTTTTTATAATTACAAAATATCGAAAAAAATTTAATAAATACCTCAAAATATTTTATATATAATTGAAAAATCACAATGTAAATCTAAAATTTGAAGCACTTAGGACCATTATATTTACAATTTAATTGCATATTAATTACAATATTATTTATTTATTCTATGGGAAATTTACATACATACCACAATATTACTATTATTTTACATATCTAACACATCAAATATTAATATTACAGGTATATCACTCGAATTCTTAATTTACCTCATTTCTACCACTCCGTCTCTCGCAGCCCTCACAATGTCTTCTTCCCGCCAAAATCCCACCTTCGTGCTCTACGTCTCGCGAGCTGTGTGTCAGATGTCTACTCGAACTTGCCTCTACATCTGTCCGTCTAGTAAACTATCTTCCCTCAACGTCTCGCGAACTTCTTTCCTCCTACGTTCCTCCAACGTCTGCTCGCATTTTCCTTCCAAGGTGTTGTCTTCATTTAAGTATGCAACAAAGAGCATGCAACATAACTCACCTTCCTCCTGAGATGCGAGCTCTAACTTTCTTTCAGATGCACGCCAAAAAGGGGGAAGAAGTTGTTGTGAGGGCTGCGGGAGACGGAGCTCTAACTTCCTTCCAGATGCGCGCCAAAAAGGGGGAAGAAGACGTTGTGAGGCTGCAAGAGATGGAGTGATAGAAATGAGGTAAATTAAAAATTTGAGTGGTATAATTATAATATTAATATTTGAAGTGTTAGATATATAAAATAGTAATATAATGATATATATGTAAATTTCTCTTATTTTATTACCTTTCGTACGATGTCCCGTAGCATCCGCTGAATGCTCTCCATCACCTTCAACACAAATACCTAATGGGCCCCAGCCGATCAATAAAGTGCCAAAACCCGTTAACTTGTTGGGCAGTCGCTCCACGCCGCGGTTTCTGGAGACCCTTCGTCGCCTCCCACTACAGGCTACCGTTTCCACAAACCCGCGGGCGCCCATTGCCGCTAATTGACCCCGCTCCTCCATCTCTCACGATCTGTTTCATTTGCCGCTCTTTCACCAGAAAAACCAGAATCCGATCGCCTAGAGAGCTCTGTGCCTCTGTCGCTGTCATGGCGAGGGTTCTGCGGCACGCTCGGGTTTTTTCGAGCAGGAAATCGGCGCCGTACACGCTGGTGCTTACAGTGCTCCTGCTGCTCTCGGTGGTCCTACTCATGCTACTCGGCCTGGGTATCTTTTCCCTCCCCGTCGACTCCAATGACTCCCCCAATGGCACCCGCCGCGCCGATAGAGAGATTTCCAATACGTAAGCGCCGTTGTGCTTCGTCCTTCGTTTTTTCCATTGATTTGGCGGATCCGATCGGTGGACTGGAGTATCTGGTCTGATCTGAGCCAATATTCGTTTTGCTTACGGATTAACGTTGGATTTTGTGGGTTCCAGTGATGGGATGACAAAGAGAGGAAAACAGTGGACGGAGTTACTTTCTTGGGAGCCGAGGGCTTTCATCTACCATAATTTTCTTGTAAGTCCTTTGGGTTCGCATAACGGAGAGCGGTTTCTTTTGGGGATTTGTTGTCCTGGTTTGTTTTTTGGATGGTTTTTTTTTTAAGTGGTTAAGTGATGCGTGAATTGTTGTAACAACTAGTGAATACTTTCTGGTATCCGAGTGATGAGGATATAATTTTCTTGTATCTCGTTTACATTCATACTTGCTAAGTAGTTTTTCCTTGTTGCAGACCTCTTCCTTCTACCATTTAAATCATGGAATTTGAGCGTGATATACTCCACTAAATGATGCTCGGAAGCTGCTACTATTGCTTTGTATTGGATTGGCATTTTTTCATGTTTTTTCCTCGAAGAGAAATCCTTTCAAGCCTCTTCCGTTTTCCATACTAGCATCTATTTTTATGAGCTTATTTTTACCCAATAGAAAATAATTCATCGGCTCGTTTGCCCTATGTTTTATCCTTTTTTGCTTTCCTTGTCTTTAATTGGTGTAAGGTTTTACATGAGCAATTTATTAGCGCTGTTTTGGTGATGCCATTGCTTTGTAAGTTTCTATTAGTTTTTTTCTATAACATTTTATACTTTATCAAATTTTCTTTGTCATAATTATAAACTTTGATCTTATAAATGTTTCACGCAGTCAAAAGAGTTTGCCCTATAGCATTTTAAGCTTTATAAAATTTTCTTTGTCATAATTATAAACTTTGATCTTATATTGCTTCATGCAGTCAAAAGAGGAATGTGAACATCTAATAGAATTAGGAAAGCCTTATATGGCGAAGTCTACCGTTGTTGATAGTAGCACTGGCAAGAGTAAAGATAGCAGGTATCCTATTTACATTGTTTATTATTTCAAATTAGACTAATTGAAGGCTTTTTAGAAATTGACATTGCTTGCAGGGTGAGAACTAGCTCTGGCACATTTCTTTCGAGGGGACTAGACAAAACAGTTAAGGCAATTGAGAAAAGGATAGCTGATTTTTCCTTCATTCCAGTGGGTATGTTTCGAGAGAATCATTATTGCCCCGTAGATTACTGTCAATTCCTGGTTACATAGTGTATTGTATTTTTCCTTGCGCTCTTACCAGCTTGGAAGAAGCATTGGGATCATAAAAATTTGGGACGTCCATGCAGAACAGGGAATGCTAACTTAAAGCAAATGTTAAAATTGTTATTTAATATTAGTTTGCTCCTAACTTGTTATATTTGTTAGTGATGTCATTTTTTTCCATTATTTTTTATCCCCGAAGTCAACAGTCAATACATCTTGACAATATAGGATATATGATGATTTAACCTTAACTCAATAATCAAATCCAATGAGTTAAGTCCGAGCTAAATGGTTTTTTATTGCTGTGAAAGATTACACATAAGATCATATAATTACAAATCTATAATCCTAAGATATAGGAAAGAAAATTTTATTGAATTACTAGAAAAATCAGCACTCTACCATAAAGCAAAACCAAAACATCAACCAATGTAAAACGGATGATCACTGGTCCACAACCTAAACAACAACAACAACAACAACAACAACAATAACAAGCCTTTGTCCCACTACGTGGGGTCGGCAACATGAATCCTCTTTTTCTCATCAACCTAAAGAAGACAAAAAAAAAAAAAAAACATGATGCATCATCCAAAAATAAAGAAACTACTAAAATAACTTATTATACTCAAACCCAAAAGAATATCCATTGTTAAAAAATCTGTTCATATTATGCATGTCAACCAGTCAACCTTGTAGAATCAATCAAGAAAAAAATAAAAATAAATGAGTTTCCTAGACAAAGTTAATATATAACTTTATCTATTAAAGTACACATGACAAGATATAGGATGTCTTATATGATCAATGAAAATGTCATCTTTAATAATAAAATATTATTAATAAATATCATAACCAATGAGCCAAATCAATTTAAACTCACATGACAAAGATTATCGTATATTACAATATTTTCCTTTCCTGATTTCCTTGAACTATATTGTATCACCTTTGTTGATTAAGTCTCTAGACCTTATTTCTTTTGAGGTATATTTTTTATTTCTATTTCCTTTGGCTGTTTCGTCTTATGGGTGCTTGTCACCCCTATCCTTTGATTTTCCCTTTAATTCACCTATTATTGGAGTTGACTTGCCCTTCCACTATAGATGTTACTTGGCTTGTTGATGTGCTTAGGTTAGAGTCGGTTTGTCACACTCGAGTTTTCTTGAACTTTGTTTTTTTTGATTGGTGGGTCACTTGTGTGTGATTAATCATCATTGTTATAGTTTTGCCATTCATTGATGAGTTCTTTTTTGTGGTCGCCAGCAAAATTTGTTTTGAAAATTTTAGAATAAAAATAATTAGTACTATTAATGCTATTATCATCATCATTATTATTATTATATTCAATTATTTTATTATCGTTGTTGTCAATTTGCTGCCTAAATGAGAAAGATTTAGGGTTAATGTTAGTTTGACAACTAGCATAGAACTCAAATCATCTAAATTTAATTTTGCTAGTGTTAAGAAGTTCCTGGAAGCAACACACCTCAAGTTAACCTTATTTGATAAAGTTTTATATCTAAGATTAGATTTGCCACATTGGATTTGAGAATTTTGAATGTGAAGATAAAAAATTTGTGGATATTATGCTATGCCATGAAGAATAATAAATATTACTTATTTACAAGAAAGTAAATTAAACGGAGAAAAATTCAAGGATCTTGTGGAAGGTTTATAAAATAGTATTTGTTGAAAGATTAACAATGTGATTGTGGTTGTGCTAATAGTAGGCAAGGAGTTAAAATTTAAAATTGTTTAGGTTAATAAGGCTAGTAATATGCTGATTACAATTAAGGTAATTGTCATTAAAGAAATTTTGAATGTGGTAAATGCTTATACTCTTCAAGTTGGATTATAGGATAGTTAAACAAATAAATTTTGGGAAGAAATGAATGAACTACTATAATGTGTACCTATTGAAGTAAGGATAGGTGTTGAAGGTGCTTTAAATGAGCATATGGGCTCTAGTATGATGGATTATTGGAGATTTTATAGTGGCTGTGGAATGTGTGGCAAATACAATGGGTTAAATTATGCTTGATCTTGCAGTAGCCTATGAATGCATTAAGAAGTGAGAAGAATAATTGGTTGCTTATAAAAATTGATTGACAAAATCATAAATAAATATCTTCTTATTGGAAATAAAAAAACTCCTTTCAAAGATGGTAAGGTGATTTAAGGGGTAAGCTTAACCACTGAACATCAGGTATTTGTTATCAATATATATCTTAAGAGTATAAGTAAAACAATAAAAAAAATTAAATTCATAGGATAATGTGGTGTAATTTGAAAAGGTGATCAATTATTAATCTTTCAACATAGGTTATTGAGGCAAATTGAATTTTTTCAATTGACTTAAACCTGATATGTGATAAGATGTCTAGTTCTATTAAGATAATTGCTATAGAAGTCTTAGAAGTTTGGAAGTTGATTATATATCGATAAGGAGACTTGGTTGAGTGAGGAGATACAAATGATTTTCAAATGAAAAAATATCATTCTAAAAAGTGGAAAATTGAATATTATAAAGGTTATAACGATTGTAAAAAATCTGGAAGACTTGCAAAGAGAGCAGCAAGTAAAGCAAAAGCTACAAGTTTTGATGATTTAGATAATAGATTCGGCACTCAAGAAGGAGAAAATGAATTTTATATAATAACTACAAGAAAAGATAAGATGTAAATGGATTTTGATCACATTGGACGCATTAAAAGTGAAGATTATAAGATAATAATTAAAGATGAAGACATAAATGAACGATGAAAATGCTATTTTAAGAAACTAAATGAGACTTTTAAGTAAAAAATATTTTGGAAGAGCATAACAAAGAATATAATGAAGTATTTTACATATTGATCCAAAAAAGTACAGTTGATTCTAAAAAGATGTATGAACGCATATGGATGCGATGTCTATTTAGATTTGGAGTTATGGGAGACATTACAGTCATTTGGTTAATAAATATTTTAGAATAAAGAAGATGATGCATATTATGCTAACTATAGTCAAATTAGACGTATGAGTCATACAATGAGGGTAAGAGAGCTAGTAATGGAACATAGACCTGGAAAAACTAAATTAATTTTTGAGAATCAAATTGATTTCATGCTAGGAATATCTACTATTAAAAATAATTTTGTGTTTAAAAAATTAATGGATATTATAAAGAATAAAGAAAGGATATTCGTAAGAGTTTTATTTATTTTAAGAAAGCATATGATAAAGTACCACGAGAATTGATTAGGTGTACTCTAAACAAAAAAGTGTGTTAAAGATTAATTGGCATATTAAAGATATGTATGGAGTGACATTGGAGTTTTCAATTATCATATATTTACTTCAAGGATCAACATTGAGGTTGTATCTTTTTATATTGATTGTGGAGATGCTTATAAAGGATATTCAAAGTGAGGTACCTTAATATTTATTTATATATTTTTTGCAGATGATATAGTTTTAGTTGGTTAGACGTGTAATTGGTGAAATATTAGAACGATTGTGAAAATGCTTTGAAGATTTAGATGATAGAATTTGTAGATCAAAGTCTATATAGTATTTAATTTTATTGGGTATGATGTTAACAATTATTATTCAATATTATTTGAAGGTAAGGTGATACCTAGATGTGTTAGATTTAAGTATATTGGATCTATTATATAGATTAATAAAGATGTAATAAGAGAATGTTATAAAGACTTAATGGTAAATTTTTTAAAATCACATTTAGAATGTTGATATTGTATGAATCTTATTGGTGGGTTGAAAAAAGTTAATAACATCTAAGTTGTGTGCAACTAAAATAAGAATATTAAGATGGATGCATGACAAATCAAAGAAAAAAAAAATGAAGGAATGATTATTAGAAGAAATGGAGTAACATATATTGAAGATATGGTGAATGACTATAAATTTAGTTGGTTTGGACATGTGTGATCTAGGGTATAAAATGTGCTCGGTGGATGGGTTTTGATAAAATTAGCTTAAGAAGATTGTGAAAGAAAATGGGTATACCTATGTTTACATGAAACGTTGTTCAAAATGATTGTGAAGAGTATGTCTACTATCTTAGACAACGCACAATATGAATACGTGAAAAATGAGGATTTATAATACCAAACGTGAAAAATGAGGATTTATAATACCAATCCCAAATGGTTTGGATAAGGATAAAGATGATGATGAGTTTATAAGAAATCACATGCAAAATAATAATCAATGCATTCAAGTGATAAATTATTCAGGAGCATGCATATTATAGTTATTTATGAAGTAGAATTAACTTATCATTAATTTATTATATTTTTATAGTGCATACTTGATCATTTCTAATATCCTGAAATAGATGAAGGCATTTCACCAAGCTAATGGAGTTCATTGACCCAGGAGATTCATAAATTTATGGATCTATTGGCTTGGCTAGGTAATCATATCAGCAATATGAAAGTTAAACCCATCAAATACACAAGCATAACTTATATAAACATTATGTCATGATCAAGATGATATTCACATAAAACGGTGGCTTTCCGATGACTTGGTTAGGAGATTAGATGTATTAGATTTGGCTTATATTAAAAAAGGTAGAGGTAGACCTAAAAAGACTTTGTTAGAAAATATTAGAAATGACTTTCTTTATTAGATTTAAATGAGAATTTGGCTCTTAATCGGGCACAATGGAGAAAAAGGTTTCATGTAGCCGGCCCCACAGTGGGATAAAGGCTTGATATTGTTGTTGTTGTTATTGATTAAGATGTTATACCAAAGATTCTATGAACATCCTGATCTAATTCTTCATCATATCAATGGAGTCTGCAATTAGTTTGATCAATATTTATTTCACATCAATCAAGTTAATATACATATTACTTAATATGGTTATCTCATGGGTTATTTCAAGGTTATTGAAGTCGTGCAATAACTAATAAGGCAAAACTAACGTCTTTTGCCTTATCAATATGAATATAAAATTTCTATGAATGTAGGCCATGCTTGAAAAATTTTTAAATTCATAGGTAAGCCTTTAACAAATAATAAGGATAAACTATTCATGATTTTTGCATAAATTATTGAAACAAAATATTATGAATAAGAAACTGATATTTAACTAAGTTTACATAAATGTCAGCACATTTGCTTTACCCAATCTGTGAAACTACTATAGTTAACTAATCTAGGGTAATTATCATAATTTTGGTATGAAATCAGTATATTTGACTATTCCATCCTTTTAGAGTTTGGGATGTGTTCCAATGCAACATTGTGTGATGGCATTTTAGTGCCTCCAAGTTGCTTAAGTTGTCTGAGAAGAATCATTCTACTTATGACTTGAAGTTGGCTATAATTATTTTTGCTTTGAAGATCTATAAATACTGTCTTTATTGAGTTCAATGTGAGATTTTACCGGACCAGAAGAGTTTAAAGCAGATTTATATTCAAAAGGAACTGAATTCGAGGTAGAAGAGATGTCTTGAGTTGATGAAAGAGCATGAATTTTTGTTTCATTATCACCCAGACAAAGCCAAACATGGTTGCCTTCAACTTATGCAGCTTGATTGTCCACTCTAGAAAAACAATTGATACTTGAGATGAAGCAACTTCATCTTCAAATAGTACTTTCAAGAGATAACTTATAAATTCTCATTGGTTTATTTAACTAACGATTTTAGATCAGATTCATGTACCGTAGAGATTAAGTTCATAATGGATTGAAGCCTATGTTTGTTATCGATCATGAATGTGTGTTGAGATTTAGAGATGGGTTATGTGTTCCATATCATGTAGGACTTTGCTAAAAGTTACTTCAATAAGCGCACATCACACTATAATTTGTTTGCTTGGGGAGTACTAAGATGTGTTAAGATTGTAAGGAACTTTTCTGGTCACCTTACATGAAAAGGATGTAGCAAACTTTTTAGTCAAGTGTTTGGTCTATCAAATGGTTAAGGATGAACATTAGAAACTTGGTGGACAATTGTAGCCTCTTCCTATTTCATGATGAAAGTGAGAAGTAATTGCTATGAAACTTGTAGTTGACTTGCCAATGTCTAAGTAGAATATTGATGCAAGCTGGATAGTAGTTGATAGAGTAAAAAAATAGCTCGTTTTCTACTTATTTTAAAAAAATAATAAATTGATCTTCGTCAGACTAGCATATTCTTTAGATGTAGATATTCTTTAGATTTGCCTATCAGTTATTTTAGCAGTTTTTTTTTTAAATTTGATACTCATGTATCAGGTTTTGTTTAGTTTCATTCAGTTTAGTTGTAGTCACTCTTTTTTTTTTTCATTGATTGATGTTCTAGTTAATGATAGACTATGGATATTCTCATGGGTCATTGAAATTTCATTTCATATATCTTATTATTATAGATTTGTATTTATCAATATTATGTGCAAATCTTTTACTGGAATACAAAGTCATTTCACTTAGCCTTGACTTCTAGGGTTTGACTAAGAAGTTAAAGTTAAGTCCCTCAATCATATCCCGTGTTGGTAGAATGTGATGAGTTATACATAGATGATTTTATTTTTGTTCCTTGCAACTAACTTCACTATATGATCTTAGAAGTAGTTAGATAGTCGGAACTGTTGGAGCTTTGCAGAATGATGTAGTTTTGAGGGTTCATGGGGGTTCATGGAGCAAAGCCATGGATTTCCATGTGAATTTAATGGTTTAACGAACCTAAGACGTGAATTATATGGAAATTTTATAATCTATTAATCTATAATGCATTTGCAAAAAAGTTTAAAGCATGTACTTAAGCATTTTCATGGAGGCTGGGCTTTATAGATCATGATGAATGGATTTGCTTTCCTTTTGACTGACACTTATAGTTTTATTTGATTAGCTTTTGCTTGTTGGCGCAAATGCTAATTTAAGATATTTATCACAACATTGCTTTCTTACATTTACAACCACTCGCTTCACAAATCCACTACTCAAATGCCGTTCTCGTCACTCATCTTCCTGCACACTTTGAACAACCTCTTCTAGAGGAGTATTTGTGCATGTCTGATTTCTAGTTGGTTGCATCCGTGAAATTGATTTTTTAGTCTGTCTTATCCAACCATTTTTTTTTTAAACTCCCAGTAGTTATGCTCTTATTTAAGAGAAAATTCTATAAGATGGTGGTGAGACCTGCAATGCTTTATGACGTAGAAGGTTGTCCATTAAAAGAGAAGCATAAATTAAGTTAATTGTTGTTGACATGAGGATGCTCAGCTCGATGAGTGGTTTACTCTTAGAGATAGAATGTGAAATGAGTATATTAACAGGAGCGGAATCAATTTCCTTTTTCATGGTGGGCAAAATTTTAATTAATTAAATAATAATAATAGTAATAATGATAATAATAAAATAAAATTTTAAAATAAAATAACTAGTAACATAATACCTTCTAATTTATAAGGGGAAAATTTAATTATTTATCTTCTAGTATAATACTGGTGTCAATAATATAAGTCAGAGTGTAATTATGTATATTATGAGACTATAAAAAGTCACAAAAGCTTAATCGTGAGACTCACAACACCATTTCCCTTCCATCGCACTTACTAAAACTATAAACTCTTCTCATTTGGTCCCACATCGCTTGTAAATTAATAATACTTTTGTTTACAAACAACCTAGAGCAATTCTATCTTTTTGAGTTTGCTCTCTTGTTGCTATGTTTGTAATATAGACTACATGAGGTTTCACAAGCCCATTTAACTACATGTTTTAATAACTTGCTAAATTAAATTATCCTTTTAATTTAAGATAAAAAATACCAAAGATGAAAAAATATTTTTATTTGGCAAAAACTTTTATTTAGGATAAACAATTTTATTAAAATAGATATTTTAATATCAAAATTTTTTTTTTGAGGGTGGGCACACTTACCCATGGTTCCACCCGTGAGTATATACGTGAAAAGGTTGGAGTAGCACCAGTTGGAGATAAGATTAGAGAGAGCCGTCTTAGATGGTTTGGTCACATAAAATGTTAGCCTTTCGATGACCTGGTTAGGAGAGTAGATGTATTACAGCTGGCCTATGTTAAGAAAGATAGAGGTAGATCTAAAAAGACTTTTTTAGAAAGTATTAGAAATGATATTTTTTTATTAGATTTAAATGATAAATTGATTCTTAATAGGCACACAATGGAGAAAAATGATTCATATAGCCGACCTCATGTTGTGGGATAAAGGCTTAATGTTGTTGTTTTTGTTGTTGTCTCGGTAGTTATGCTCTGACATTTGTTTCTTGTTGCGCTTTGACATTGACATTCCGTAGACTTATTTGTTTTGTTCTCAAAGCTTAATACTTTTTTGCAGAACATGGGGAGGGGCTTCAAATTCTACATTATGAAGTAGGGCAGAAATATGAGCCTCACTATGACTATTTTCTTGATGAATTCAATACCAAGAATGGTGGTCAAAGAATTGCTACTCTCCTCATGTACCTGTATGTGTTCTGCATAATTACTGCTTATATACTTTGGCTCTTGATCAGGACTTTTTCTTGGAGAATTAATGCTGCTCTTTACCGTCTTTTTTCTTAAATTTGTTTTATGTCCATCAGTTCGGATGTTGAAGAGGGTGGTGAGACAGTGTTTCCTGCTGCAAAAATAAACAGTAGTGCTTTACCTTGGTACGATGAGTTATCAGAATGCGGAAAGAAGGGCCTTTCTGTTCGACCTAAAATGGGAGATGCTCTACTTTTCTGGAGCATGAAGCCTGATGCAACTCTTGATCCATCGAGTTTACATGGTACATTTGCCATTACGCATCTCTCTACAAATTATTTTTATTTAGAAACATTAGTTGCTTTCCAGATGATTTTGTTATTATCCACAGTAGCGTAGAGTACCCTCCTGAATGCATCTGAGATATATTTCATCTTTGCTATTTCCTTTGGTCACCGCTTACACTGAAATATTTGAATTCATTTTTAATCCTCGCAGGTGGATGCCCAGTGATTAAAGGGAATAAGTGGTCCTCTACAAAGTGGATGCATATTAATGAATATAAAGTTTAGCAATTTCCAGCAAAAGGTATTTGCCTTTGTCAACTACTGCTTTTCTGGATGGTTTTGTCTTAATTTCATGGATGCCTAAAGACTAGATCAGCTATTCATTAAATCATTGTGCGGCCTAACTGTGCCTAAACTCTTTATTTGTTCTAAAAATTTTGTTGAATACAGAAAACCGTGACAGTTTCTTTTTTTTATGCCATTTAGCGTGACTTTGAGGGCCACATTCTTCAGTTCTCTAGTTGATAAGCTCAATATAAGCCTTTCATATTTTATTGGCTAACATCTCATAAAAAAATTTGTGTAGATATATGGGGAGGTTTTAAGGCTTTTAGAGGATGCTAATCGCAAAAAGTGTGAGTTTGGGAGAATTTTATTTTAAACCTGAACTAACTAGTAAAAATTCATGGATGTCCCAAATCACGCATATTTTTGAAGTTTCAGAGTTTTATGAAAGCTTCTACTATGTGCACAAGTTTAGGAATCATTTCAGTACTGGTTGCACTGTTGCATGCTCGTATAAGCATTGGTTGCCCCTTATAGTGTGGAGAAAAAGAGAACATGTTCTAACTACTCAAAAAGAAGAACACTATGCCCATCCCAACCTATCGGATGCATTTGAGTTGGAGATGGATGGATTTAGTTATATTATTTTGCCCCTTTCACATCTTAGATGGTCAACCAATGACCTATCATTCAAAGATGTTGTATGAAGCCCAACCTTGACAAGGGATTATGTGTTGTGAAAGGAGACGAACTTGCATACAAAACCCAATGACTTGATGATTGTAAATCCTTATGTTTGATGGATTTCTAATAAAATATCCATCGGTAATACACAGTTCTCCTTTAGTATGGAATTGCAATTAAATCAACTATGTTGTATTAGTGTAAACTTTGATTTTTAAAGAATTTGTTAATAATCAATATAAGGGTGACATAAATGAGAATGCTTAGATGTATATTTGACAAAATTAGTCTAGATATATTGAAATGATTATATGAGGTGGAAGCATATTCTGATGATAAGATAGTGAAAATAAAATTTGGATAATTTCGGCATGTATAATTGAAGGTATACGATGAAGTAATAAGATATATAGACTGAATGAACCTTGAAGAATTATTAAGAAAAATGATTAGATGAAGATAACTTGGATATAAATCATTTAAAAAGATTATGCTAAATAAATTTAACATCCACTCAACATGAAGGATTAAGATTTCTGAAGCCGACTAAATTGTGGGGAAACATTATTGATGATGTTGACGCTGATGGTAATTACAATTACGTATTATAATTGAATGCTGAAGTTATATTTTTAACATTGATCGTATACTAATATGCATGCAGAGATATTACTAAGTTGTTTGCATATATGTATAAATTAATCGCCCGCCCTCTCTCTTTTTGTTCAAAATTTCTGAACACAATCATTCGAACATTATATCAAGATTTTTCTTTCTCTTCAACATCATTAAAATTATCATATATGATCATCAAATATATGCAATGGAAGTTCCTTGATAAATGGCTGCCAATACATAAAAATAGGTTCGTGACTTTTATGTATTGTCTTTCTAATATTTAGAGTATGGATGATTAGTGGTGAAACACGAGTGAAAATGAAATCCATATGAGGGCTTCTATAAGCCCTCTCTTAGTAATTTTTAGCGCATATTTATTGGACAATTAAATCTTCTCACTAAAAATGATACAATTCGAGGGTAATTCTTTTTTATGTTGTAGATGAAATTAAGCGGAGATATTTTGAAAACTGTAGAATATGGTTGGACTTGAAAACAAAATTTGGAACAGAATACTATCTCCTCTTTAAAATAGACAAGTCTTATCATGGAAATGCTCAAATTTAGCTTATTTGCTTCTTCTGGATTGATAATGGTAACCAGAATTCTTGTAGATTTTCAGGAGGCCCTTGCCTGTTGCTCTCTAATTTTGAAAAAAAAGCAGCAGGTGGATATTTTTTTTTAAAAAACTAAATTTAGTTCTCTTTCGCCCATGGAAACACCTTGGTTCAAATCCTTTTTGGAAAAAAAAAAAAAAAAAACGTTTCTTTCTTCCCTTTGTGCGGCTGTTGAACATTGAAAAGATACCTAAAAATATGCCTCTGCATGAAAGTTGACATCTAATTTATATTTTTGCTAAGAAAAAGTAAAACAAAGCCTCAGTTATAACCTCGCTATTTTGCTTTTTAAATTTCGATGTCCCAACTTTGATTTGTATGTGAATTATGTGAAAGAAAGCACTATACTATACAGGCATATCATTCATAAGTTCACAAACTTGGACAATACTTGTCCATCTCTGTAAGAGTAGCGACAAACCTGCAGTTTTATTTTGTCCCAAATAGCGTAGCATGACAATTATGCGAAATTAAAGAACGAAACCTAAATATCTGTAAGAAACTCAATCACCATCCTTTTACTTTGAACCAAACTGTTGTTTATGAATCCTAATTAAGATTTCACATGAGCTAACAGATTTAGGAACCTAGATTAATTCCTTCAAGCTCCGAAGTGTTGCTTTCCTGATGGTCTTTTCTGTCTTCTCTTTCTTGCTAGGAATTGCAGAGCTCTTTTAACTGGAACATGACTTGTATAACAGTTCGTTCTTTAGCCGTTGCTTTCATACAAGCCACTATAGTTAATCCTTCAGTGCAGGTTATGTTCATCCAACAAAATAAACTATACTTGACAGCATTTTCACCAAGGCTTAGTGTCGAAATACTTTTCTGAATGGCATACTGATGTACTACTAGATCAGTTGTTGGTTGACATTTTATTTTATTTTTTTGTATTTTTTTTTTGTTTAGTTATACAGGCTTATGGTCGCATGCACATTATGTAATGGAACGTGAACCCATGAATTAAACTATTTGCATTCTTATGTGGTTGGCTTTGGTTTAATAATCGTCATAGATTAGGGGTAAGCATGGCATGCTTTTTGGAGTTTTAAGGTTTCATTTGGGACGGCTTTATTGCTGCTTCTTAAAACAGTTTTCTAGCATAAAAAATAAAAAATTTGTACTAAAAAGCTGCTTTACGAAGCAGTAAAAAAGCCATCCCAAACGAAGCCTAAACAACTTTCTTATTGCTTTGTAAAGCTATTTTTAGTATAAAAATTTTTTGAAAGAAAAAAAAAAGTAGTATAAAGTTGTCCCAAACGAAGCCTAAAAGGGGTATAAACACACCAAATGGAAATCCTTGTGGCTTTGCTAAAGGCTGACCCATGCAATGATTTAGGTCTAGTTTCCTTCAAAAAATACAAGCGAAAATTGTTAATTTTATATTTATATAATTAACAATCCAATAGAGATGTTCTTTATTTGTTGTACAAGGCAATAAGAATT
Organism: Dendrobium chrysotoxum; assembly: GCA_019925795.1. Taxonomy (NCBI): domain Eukaryota; kingdom Viridiplantae; phylum Streptophyta; class Magnoliopsida; order Asparagales; family Orchidaceae; genus Dendrobium; species Dendrobium chrysotoxum. The sequence goes on along the minus strand of CM034309.1, from coordinate 40,189,314 downwards.
AGTTAAGATGGTTTAAATTAGTTATTTTTGCAATAAACAAAAAAAATTGCTTTTTATATCAGTAAAAAAATAACTTATATCATTATCTAAACTATTAGCAACATATTGGAATCCCTTCTTTTTACCAAAGGGAGAGAAATAGGCTACTTGACTCCTACCAAAATAACAAAACTGCTCTTTGTTATGATATTTGTGTTAAGAGTTTGAATATTTTTAAATTTATGTTGAGATTAATATTTACATATAATAAATTTTATTAATTTTGATGAAACTTTAAGGATATTAATGCTCATTTTGACGTAAATTATTTTTTAGTAAAGCCCTCCTTAAAGGTGCTAAGAGATTTGCAGATAATAGTTGAATTCAAGTTTTGGAGCTATTTGATTTAATTTTAATTACATATTAGTATTCTTTTAAATGTTAATATTAATATGTAATTAATCAATACATGAATCCTTTAATTATAATTTATTGACTTATAAAATGAACAACACTCACAACAATTGGCATTGCAATGAGAATAATTGTTAATTCTTCAGCTTGTTTATAGTCGAATCGAGCAGCTCGACAAGATAAATTCAATGAGCCTAACATCGTCTAATTTTGATATTATTAATGTAGTTAAATATTTGAAAAACACTCTAAGATCTAATTAAAAAAATGATTTGAAATTTGTTGGATGTAATTTATAAAAAAATAAATGTATAGTACTTAAAATATAGTTTGAAAATCTCTAAATGCACAATTTTATTAACATAAACCAATAACTATAGATCTAATTCTTAGGAATTTTTATTCTGTGAGGAGTCTGAATGGTGTTCGGACTCCAATGAAAACACGTCACGTCCGGTACCGAGCTCGGTACCGAGCGGTACTTGGTACCGCTCGATAACTGAGCGTAAATCGGACAGTTATCCGGTCCGGTGTCCGCACAAAATAATCTCTCAATTCTTAGAGGCCTAACTGGATGGCAGTCATCATAACCTATCAATCAATTTTATTTATGTTAAATGACTCTTATGTATGAAGTTTTAAATTATCATTCAATTTACAAAACTAAACGCCACAGCTAATAATATTTTCATAGCAAACTTCCTAACAATAAGCTATTCAAAATAGCGTTTAAAAGAACATTTTCGAAAATGTTTCCTCGGTCAGGACGATTTTCTAGAAAAATTTATTTTAATACTTTAATTCCTTATTTTTTATATAATTTCATAATTTAATATTGACTTAATTAATGCTTTTAATTGTTTTCAAATTGGACACATCAAAATTTATAATTAAACAAAATTAAATCATATTTATTCCTGAATTTTACACAAGTCTAAAACTCCGTTCAAGATGACTTTCTTATTACTTTTTAAAAAAAATTTTTAGTACAAACATTAAATTTTTTGTATTAAAAATTTTCTTTAAGAACCAGTAAGAAAGCCATCGCAAAATGAAGTCTAAATTCTCACTAAAATTTTCAAATTATTTTAAAAATTTTAGATTGATTACATTCTATTTACATTTAAAAGAAAATAAATGATTGACTTATTTTGTCAACTAATGAATAAATTTTCTAATATATATATCATATTAATTATATTAAAAAAAATCATAATCCCGAGTCATGCTCCACCCTGCATCTTGCTATTGCCTCTAATTCGCTACATTTTAAAAATCCTCATAATTTTAATTTCCTTGGAAAAAAATGAATTAAGATTAGCTACTACGTATGTGCACGCTTTCTTGATTTCACATTACCAGAACAGTAAATGACAAATTTATTTTCCTACATTAACACCACCAAAAACAAAGGCAAGCTTTATGGAGGAAATTCTGTGAAGAATTTTCTCCTTGAAATAGCTTAGCCCCACATTTTATCTGCACAAGACAGAAATTTTTTCAACTGAAACAAAACAATATGCATTAATTCCAATAGAAGGCAATGAAGAAATAAAACCTTAACAACCCATAACAAACAACATAATATTACAAACCTCACCATATATTCCTCTCTATCTATACAAGGCTAGCACAGAATTGGCTAGCTGATAGGCTTGCCAACAACAGAACAACTTCCTTATGAACTATTTATTATACTCTTACAGGGAAGCCAAAGTTCTGAAACGTTTTGATCTGGCCTCCTCTTGTGGCGGTTACGATTACCAAGCCCCAAGCTGACTTGTTTTGCAGATGGATTCCTCCATTACAGCTATCTGTACAGCTCTCAGGACTGCTCTGCTTTGAAGACAGCAGCAACTTCTCCTCTGGCCATGTTGCCGAAGCTCTATCACTGAAATGATTGGTGTTTGAGCCGAGGATACCGTCTTGCCTTGGGGAGTCAATAGACTCATGACCATTGGTTTCAGCAAAGAGCTGCAGGCTAAGTTTTGAGTTTTGACAAAGGACATTTGGGTTGTTGAAGCCACTAGGAGTTGTTTCTCCTGGAGTGTTATAGGTGGAGGTAGGGTTTATCCAAGGAATCGCTGCCGTTACATCGCGGCAGTGGAAATGTTCATAGGTCTGTGTGGCATTGATTTTTACTTTGCTTCTGTTTGGTCTGGAATCAGTTTCATGCCTCCAGATGTAAACATGGGAATCCTCACTGGCGCAGATGATATATTTCCCATTTATAGTCAAAGAGGCTGAGATTTGGCTGCTTGTATTGCGAAATCCTGCAAAGGAAAGTTCAGTCATAACATTTAAACACCTAGAGAGAACATTAACCTTAAATCAACTACCTTATTACAATAAGGAAATCATGTCAACAGCAGCAACGGGGTTAACCCAACTATTTGGTGATGAATACTCAAATACTTACTCTCCAATCATATTTTATGAGTTTTAGATGAGGTGCTAACGCTATTTTGTATAAATTTTGTGGCGTAACTTTTAGTCCGGTTACTTTTTCTACCTCATTTCCTTCCATGTTAATTATATTTAAACATCTCACTAATGCATGTTCTACCTTCTGTCATATATGCCCGAACCATCTAAAATTTATTTTCCACTAAAACAGATGTAATTCCACCATCAGTTTGATATTATCAATAATTTTTATGTTAATTTTTTTTCCACAAATTCATCTTAATATTCATTCTTTCCACAACATTCAATTTAGCTATTAAAACTTCTTTAATGTTTGATAAATTCGCATTTACCTTTTAGTCTCCAAGGAAGGTTAAGTAATGGCTCGAATTATGGAAGAAATCCATCTACAATGTAGGGGTAACGCGTTAAATTCATCAATTCCTTCCAAGACCTTATCAACAGGCGTCATGCACTGAAACCCCATTTTTTACTTCATACCTCTTTTAAGGAGACGTTATCATTACCAACCCTGACTTGAAAGAGGTCCAAAGATAATAAACGTACAATGGCTTTGTGGTGAGCTTGTAGTGTTTACCTACATCATTCTGGCCATCAATGAAGTGACTAACTTGGGTTGTATAGGGGCAGGCAGGAGATGGTTTGTAGTGTGTACAGCTGATTTCAACTCTCCTTCCACCCTCCCTCATTGTGGCTAATGGATTATATTGAATTTTGTACTTTATGGATGGATTATGGCGAATCCCTCTTCCCCCTTCATTATGTAATTCCCTAAATTTTTCCTACTTTTTTTTAACTCTCCTTTCATCCTTTGTTCTCCACCACCTCCTTGACTTCACATTTTCTCCTTTTTTTTTTTTCATGACTTTATACTTCGCATCCCTCCTTTATTGCATTCAAGTGACTCTTAATATTCCCCTCACAATGCCCATAAAAAGTTTTTCATTTGGAATGTAAAGACACATGCAAGCTCATGTTCTACTACTTGTATTCAAGGGCACTTCTTACTGTAGTATACAATCCTTGGCGGAAGACTCCCAGAATCTCCTTTTTATAGAATTTCATCTTTATTTGTGTCTTAGTGATTAACTTAGATTTGGTCAAAATCAATTAACATTAAGATCTCTAATTGCTAGCCATTTTATCTATTTCTGGTTTAGTCTTGTGGATATGTTCTGGAATCTAATTAAAACTTGCAATTTTCTGTTTGAATTTCTTTCAATCTTCTAAATAATTACTTTAACTTAATTTTCTCCAATTATTAAAGTTTTCATTGATTTTTTTGAGAAGATCTAAAATTTAATCATTGATAGGACGACTGATAGGAATTGAATATAATTTCCTCAAAATCAGTGAACGACAATAAGAAATTAGGAAGAAGAACACACCAAAACTATTTTTATGCAAGATATATGAAATAAAATAGCAAGATACAGTTGGATCTTCAATTGGAGAGGAAGATCTGGCTCTCCCAAATACCTAGTAGGCGGCTAGAGCCCTCACAACTTAAGAAATTCTAATTTCAACAAACTTAAAAATATACCCATAACCCTAGAAAAATCACCTACTTAAAGCAAGCAATAAACAACAAATACCCAAACATCACTCCCCCAATTCTCTCCTGTTTCCTTAATTATTTTCCTCCCGAATCAGCCCTCAAATCAGCTCCTAAATTTGTCCTCTTAAATTAAGAAATATTTCCTAATTAATCCCCTCCAAATCAGCCCCCAAATTAGCTCTCTTCAATTAGGAAATATTTCCTAATTAATTCCCTCCAAATCAGCCCTCCTTAATTAGAAAATATTTTCTAATTAATCCCCTCTAAATCAGCCCCCAAATATGCTCTCTTCAATTAGAAAACATCTCCTATTTAATTCCCTTCGATTAAGAATCTTCCTAAATAGCTCCCTCTTGATTAGGAAACTTCGTAATTCCCTCCCAATCAAATCGTTAGGTCCATCAACGACCTAATCCTTTGCACCCATTATCATAGTAAATCCAAAGTTTGTCCTGCATAAACCATTTCATTACAATAAGAGTTCCTCAGTTCAGTAATTTCATTATTATCTAATTACATACTTAACGTTTGATCAGAATCCGTGTAATATTTTTTTTAATTTTTTTATTTTTTTATTTTTTTTTTATTTTTTTGTTTTTTTTTAATTTTTTTTTTAATTTTTTAATTTTTTATTTTTTTTAATATGATCATATGTTGTCATTGATCAACTTTACTCCTCTCCTGAAAGATATAAGTTACAATCTAAGCCTGATATGTGATTGCAAGTCAATTTTTTTGATTCCTTGACTTTTAGTATTTTCCTTTTTATTTGAATACACCCTTGATTTAATCCGAGCCTTGATTCTCAATATTATCGCCGCTTAGATTTTTAACCCATAAATAATATCCTGTGATTTGTCTTTCATGCGCATACCATAAAATGAAATCAATATCTAAATCAATTCATATTTATCTTTGATCATCAAAGGTATGCCAAATTTTAGCTCTAGCAACCACTAACACGTCCCTTCCATACTTTGGGGACCGACGAGTAATATTGAAGGGTACAAGCATGCCAGTTATGTTAGCATTGTATTATTATGAATTCATTTAGTTGGGTACTGATTTATGTCAATATAATTTCATTCTCTTTCAATATACACTTGTTCTTTATCCAGCCAATTTCCTCAACATTATCAAGAACTTTTTTAATTGATGATTATTATAAATTTCAATATAAGAGCCCATATGTCAACTTGCTTTTACCTTAATTGATGTATGATGATTTTGCCTCCTATTGAGTTAAAAACTCGTTCTTTTCTTCCTATAATTCAGTGCACTGGTTGTAGGTCACATTATTGCTCATAAAATTTGAGAACCCTAGTGGTGAACTTTACATTTTTGATATGTAGAACTTGAGTTGTAAAATTAATCAGGATTGGCTGTCAATAATTTGCATTTATCTTGTTGGCCATTAAAAGAGAAGCATAAAATTAAGTTAAGTGTTGCAAAGATGAGGATGCTTAGGTGGGTGAGTGGCTTCACTCTTATAGAGAGCATGCGAAATTAGTATATACATTAAAAAGTTGGAGTAGCTCCAGTCATACTTGTCAGTGGCGAAAGACGCACAACGGCGCAAAGATCCCCGTGGAGCCATGGTGCATAGCGCACGGAGCGGCGCGTGCCTATTTAAACATAGCACACAATAGAAAATAATTAATATATATATATTTATTAATATAAATATCATTAAATAACAAATAATAGGTTGATTAGAGTAAAATTTAGGCATAAATATCCTGTCAAATAGCAAAAATGAAATTTTTAAATCTTACATAAACTTACCTCAATAGATTTGAGCAGGATTTAAGCATAATTTATCCTAAATCCCGCCTAATAACAAAAATGATAACTTTAAATCCTACAAAATAAATTAAATCCTTTAGAGTTTTTTGATATTTTATTAATTGACGGTTAATTAAGTAATAATTGATTAAGATATTAATCTATAAACTTAAAAAAAATTAATTATAATTTAAAATTTAAAATTTATAACATGTTAACAAAATAGCGCGGGTCATGTGCTTCTTGCGCCATGCACCATTGCCCAAGGCACAAATAGTTTGCGCTATTTTGATGCGCCGCACCAAGTAAATAGCGTTGTATGTGCGCCACGCCGCACTGTGCGCCATGGCACGTGCCGTTGAAATGTATGGCTCCAGTGGCAAATAAGATTAGTGAGAGTCACCTTAGATGATTTGGTCACATAAAACGTTGGCATTCCAATGACATGGTTAGGAGAGTAAATGTATTAGATTTGGCCTATGTTAATAAAGATAGAAGTAGATCTAAAAAGACTTGGTTAGAAAATATTAGGAATGCCATTTTTTATTAGATTTAAATGAGAATTTGACTTTTAACATGACCCAATGGAGACAAAGGATTAATCTAGCCAACCCATGTAGCGAGATAAATATTTGATGTTGTTGTTATGTGATTGCAATAAATAGCTTTTAATTTTACTTAGTAGATGAAATGTGAATCTGCCAAGACTCAATTGCTCTGATGTATATAAGCTATCTACAAATTGGAAAAATTTACCTATTACAACATTATGCTGCCAAAATTTTTGTAATCAGTTGGACAAGATGTAACCTAATAAATGAGATCTCATCAGCAATTAAAAGTAATACGTCTCCAAAAATCATCCTGATCGAGCACATATGAATTGGAAACTTCCAAAATTAAATTTAGGTCCATCCAAACTTTGCTTTCAATAAACTTATAGTCAAACGGAACGTCTTGACGAGACGGACCCAACAGCATCAAAATCGGTCCAATCCGAGCCCAAATGAAATCAAATCAAGAGCTTAAAGCATATTTGAAAGCTCTAAAGCATTAATTGGATGACCTATTGATATCTAAATATGTCATGCTTATAGTCGAATCGAGCGGCTCGACAAGACAAATCCAACCAGCCTGAGATCGCTTAATTCTGATATCATTAAGGTACTTAAATGCTTGGCAAACGCTCCATGATTAAGGGAATCATTATGGGCTGTCCGATGGACCACTCCAAATTTATCTTGAATCTTCTCCATATTTAAGAAGTATGCCTCTCAAAATTTATAAACAAACCCACTCTTCCCACATGAAGTATGAGGCTTAGACTTTTGGAGGCTTAGACCCTGGTTTAGAGACTCAAGAGGGCTTTGAGGCTTGAAGCATCTCAGAGCTCTACCTCGGCACCATTGCCAGCGAACCCTTGCCACCAGGTCATCGCTGCTCGACCTTTGCCCGACCATCGCCGTCGAATCTCTATCTAGCAACCATCGCCAGGCCTTCGTCCGACCACCGTCGGCCACCGACAACGGTCCCCCTGATCACCATCGCCAGCCGACTATAGTCCCTCCTACCTCCATCGCTCGTCGACTACTGTCCCTCCAACCACTGTAGTCCGCCGCTACGGTCCCTCCGACCTCTGTCGGCAGCCGACTACGATCCCTTTGATCTCCGTCGCCAGTCGACTACAATCCCTCCAACCTCTGCAACCCGCCGACTACGGTCCTTCCGACCACCGTTGCCCGCCGACTAGGTCCCTCGGACCTATGTGGCCCACCGACTACCGTCTTCCGCCCACCGTCGCCCGCCGATTACGGTCCCTCCGACCATCGTCGCCCACCGACTACAGTGCCTCCGACCACCGTCGCCCGCCGACTACGGTCCCTTCGACCACCGACGCCCGCCGACTACGATGCCTCCGACCACCGTCACCTGCCAACTACAGTCCCTTCGATCTCTGTCGCTCACCAACTAAGGTCCCTTCGACCATAGTCGCTCGCCGACTACGGTCCCTCCGACCACTGTTGCCCGCCGATTATGGTCCCTCTGACCATTATAGACCACTATGGCCTGTCGACTATGGTCCATCTGACCTCTATAAACTGAAAACGGTCCCCTCTACCTCAGTCGCCCAACTACAACCCCTCTGACCTTCGTTGCCCGACTACAGTCCTACCGACAAAATGAACATGCCAACATTCTATTGAGAACAACTCTCATATCACTGGATTCTTCCAACTCCCACCATGTAATGTGCTCTACATGATGTATATTTGTTACATTGAGCCAAGGCCTTCCTCCGAGGAAAGGCATCATTTGTAATAGACTACAAACACTAGTATAATCATTTTAACTAGGCCAGGCCCCGTGGTTTTTACCCTTTTTAGGATTTTTCATTTAAAAATATTGGTGTCTTTTATGACTTACACATCTCTCTCTCATCTGTCTGTGTGCTGGATTTTCGTACAAAGTTAGGATGTTAAACTCATCTCTTTATCGCCACGAATGTTCCATGACGCAACAACAAGCTTTTTTTGGTTTAGATGTTGCAGTAAGTTGACATTTTAGGAATGAGATATTTGCATTTATTGGCTGTTTAAAGCATGATTTATATGGATTATTTGTATTTTTTTCTATAGGAGAGGAGAGCACTTGAATCTAGAGCACATAGTCAAGTAGACAGCCTTTTATTAGTTCAAATAAAAATCATGAATAGAAATAACTATAATAACATATGTTTTCTTTACCTTTCAACTTGTGGACCAGCTCGACGCCATCAACAATTCGTATTCTTGAATCAGCAGATGTAATAAGTACTTCAGAGTTACTCCCTGGAGCAAACTGTTGGATTAAACATGTCAAAAAACAATTCATATTTGATACCAGTAAATTAAAAAAGAGCATATAAAATGATGATAACCGCAAATGTTATAACATAGATTGAAAACCTGGAAACCAGTTATTTTCTTGTGGGTGGACTTCTTTTTCTTGTTTTGCAGTTCAATTTGGGTTTTATGATGCAGCTTATTATCTGCCAAAAAAGGAACGACAATAACACATACCAACTCTTATCAAATCAGAGATTGTCAAATAAGATTAAACATATGCCAAACAAAATTTGTAAAGAACTAAGCTCCCCATGATCCCCAGCCCTTATGTGCATGCATACGTGACTTTTTAGTGCAAAGAAAAATTTAAAGCCAAATCAGACTAAACTATAGCGTGGCATGAATATCAAGCTCCGAAAAGCATAACAATATTAGCCCACAATAGGGGCTCATTTGGTAGCTGAAGTTAGAGATCATGTTTAAAAAAGAAGAATTGATTAAATTCTGTCATTTGAATGAATGAGTTTAGAAAAAAGATATTAGTTTTAAACTTAGCAAACATCTTCAAAATCCCACAACGATTACTTCATTTTTATAAACAAATGAGTTAAAATGAGATAATTATTTTTTAAAATAAGTTTTCAATCTGCACAACCAAACGAACCCTTGTATACATTTCATTCAAGAAATAACACCTAAAAAACAGTGAAGAAATACTAGGTAAGGTTGTCCATATGAGATATGTAAGTTAAGAGTAACAGGAATGAGAATATTAAAATGAAAGTATGATAAAACTATGAAAGATGACTTGAAAAATGATCATAGAGGAACAATTGCAGCGACATCTATTGAAAATAGGAAAGGGAAAATGGATTTTAGGTAGTTTGAACATATATTTGTTGAATGATAGAAAATGCACATAAAAATTAGTGTTAGAAAATTAAAAGAGAGAAGAGATAGACCTAAGATAACATGGATATAAGTACTTCAAAATGATTTGTAAAGAATAAATTTAACACCTCAAGCAACACTCAGCAGGAACAAATGGACAATTTGAATTCAAAAAGTTTATCACAAATAATTGAGATAGGGCTAATGAGGATGATTCTGTCCATACCAGATGTATCATACAAGTGGCAGCTTCCCTTGTGCGAGCCTACCAGAGCACCCTTGAAAAAGACAAAAGAGAGCAATTGAACAAAACATAATGGTTGCAAAGTACAGAGAAACGGGAAGGTCCTTATCATATTCAAATCAAAAGACTTGAAGACTACATGGCATCAAATGCTAAACCTGTCCATCAGGTGTATAACATGCGGCTGTCACCATTTCATGAAGATCATTCCAGTCAACAACTCGCTGATCCGGTATGCTCCATATCCGGATTTTCTCATCTAAAGATCCACTAATGAAGTACCTGTCATCAACAGGATTGAACTGGATGCACGTCACTGCAAAGACAATGTTAAAAAGCGTTAGAATGGTATTTTCTAACAGGAAAATACAACATATGAGCCAAGCTAGAGGGGTTTAAAAATGACATTGGTAGGCATAAGTCTGACTAACCATAGTCACTATGTGAAAAAATTTTCAGGCAAGAAATGCTAGACATGTGCCACAACCTGACTGTCTTGTCCATTGAAGATGAAAGTAGATACTGCCATTCACAGAATTAACAATTATTAAAAACATATTAAAAATGTCAGCACTTACGCAAAAACTGTACTTAAATTTGTTTATGTAAATACAATGTACACCAATATCAAAAGGCAAGCAAAACATAGTACTAGAAACCTCTTCATGTCACAAGACGGATGAACGTTTCATAGATACACGCAATGGCTATGTCAAAAAAGTAGCTCGACTAACCGAGCACAAATAATAGTTAGCTTATTACTGCCCAAGAAGATCAACCACTTCATTAGAACATGGTATAAGATGCTCCATAACCCTGATGGCTGGTTCTTTGGACAAACGGAAATTCATCACATAAGTTTTATATTCCGTATGTTCCTAAACTGCAATTTTCATATCCTAAGCCACAGTCTTCATAAAGTACTGTAAACTTTTCCATGACTAATAAAGATCTTCTAATGATCGCACTATTGATCTGTATTTTTCTAAATAGTAATGGGCAAAAACTGCTTCAGCGTTAAGAAAAAAGGCAATCATGACTTAATCATGCATCAAGCTAGACGAAATCAAGTACTGAAATTTGATCTGCATATCCATATGATTATTTCTATGTTAAACAAAACAGTAAACGCTAAGCATATGAGCCAAAATGATAGGTAGCTAAAGGGCATCTCAATTACTCCTACAAGTTTTCCTAAGTGCATTTTCTTTAGATTCCCACATTATCATCTCCATTGACATAATAGTCAACGGTAAATAACTGAATGCAGGCTTGGAAATACAATTAATTTGCCCAATGATGCCAACGAGGTTACAGGTTCCATATACCATGCATGTGTAAAGTTGTATGTCTCAAACCTCCCCAGACAATGTCATAATGGGAGTCTCATGCACTAGGTATGCCAATGGTGAAGAGTCAGTCAATGCTTGATTTAGAACATCAAACAAAAAGCGCTAGCTGCGAGCTATTGAAATTTGCAATTGACTAATTTCCAAGCAAGTTCAGTGTGATAAAATGGACGCTATTAAATTAAGATGGATAGCATCATTGCTTCTTAGAAACCATCTCTCTAAGATCTAGACCAAAAGTTTTATTCATTTTGCTTTTATAAAGAATTTTCTTACCTGAACTCTAATTTAACATTTTCTCCAAATAGCATTTCCATCTTTCTGTGTTTTAACTCAGATTCGATTATGTTTACTTCTCTATCGAGCACTACTGTTAAAAAGTAAAACAAAAGCCTGATAAAAGCATGTCATGTATGGAGAAGAAGATGCATAAGGAGCACTACCAAAGAGTAAAAACTAAAGGTTTTCAAGAAAATGTCATATCTGTCGAGAATGATACAAAACTTAGGGGCTGTTTGGCAACAAGTACAATTTAATTCAAGTTGGATTTAGTAAATCTTGTAAATCCGGATTTACTAAATTATGAGGATGTTAAATCCTGAAAACTATTTGGCAAAACAGATATTAGATCCAAATACATCTTGTGAAATGGTTTGACAATGTAACTTAAGATTTAAGGTGATTAGTTCATTAAGAACTCAAATTTAATTTGAACTTTAAATACAAGTTATTTATTAATTTCAATTTCAAATACCATCAATAAGCATAATTATAAATAACATAATTAGAAGTCAATTTAATTATAAAAGAACTTAACTAATGATTTGATTATTAATTAAAATACTAATGATCTAATTACTTATTTAGGTGTTATTAATAAGTATTTGATTAATAATTATACTAATAATTATCTAATTAGTTATTTAATAATTATTTGAAATAACTAATTGCTTAATTACTAGTTAAGCTACTTATTATCTAATTAATCATTTAAGTATTATTTTAATAAGTTTTTTTATTACTAATTATAATATTAATTATCTAATTAAACATCTAATTATTTAATTACTATTTACCTTGTTAATTTTCTAATTAATTTTAATATTTTAAATAAATTAAGCTAATTAAATAACTATTTGGTAAATCATATATTAAATCCCAATAAATCCTGTGAAATTGTTTGCCAACGTAACTTATAATTTAAGGCAATTAGTTCATTAAGAACTCAATTTTAATTTACATTTTAAATAAAAGTTATTTATTAATTTCAATTTTAAATACCATCAATAAATTACAATTATAAATAATATAATTAGAAGTCAGTTTAATTATCAAATAACTTAGCTAATGATTTGATTATTAATTTAAAACTAATGGTCTAATTACTTATTTAGGTTTTATTAACAAGTATTTGATTACTAATTATAATGATAATTATCTAATTAATTATTTAATTATTATATGAAATAACTAATTACTTAATTACTAGTTACACTACTAATTATCTAATTAATTATTTAAGTATTATTTTAATAAGTTTTAAATTACTAATTATACTATTAATTATCAAATTAAATATTTAATTATTTAACTACTATTTACCCTGTTAAATTTTCTAATTAATTTTAATACTTTAAATTACTTAAGCTAATTAAATAACTATTTGGCGAACACATATTAAATCCAAATAAATCCTATGAAACTGTTTGGCAACATAACTTAGGATTTACGACGAGTAAGTCATTAAGAACTCAATTTTAATTTGCAATTTCAATACAAGTTATTTATTAATTTTAATTTCAAATAACATCAATAAGTTACAATTATAAGTAAGATAATTAGAAGTCAGTCAATTATCAAACAACTTAACTAATGATTTGATTGTTAAATAAAATACTAATCATCTAATTACTTATTTAGGTGTTATTAATAAGTGTTTGATCACTAATTATACTGATAATTATCTGATTAATTAATTATTTATTATTTGAAATAACTAATTACTTAATTACATGTTACACTACTAATTATCTAATAAATTATTTAAGTATTATTTTAATAAGTTTTTAATTACTAATTATACTATTAATTATCTAATTAAACATTTAATTATTTAATTACTATTTACCTTATTAATTTCTAATTAATTTTAATATTTTAAATTAATTAAGCTAATTAGATAACTAAGAACTGTTTACATAGGCTTCTGATAGTCTTAGGCATGAGTACGATTTGCTTTTCCTCTTCTTCATTTCTTCATCGCTTTTCTACTTCACCTGGTTTGCATAAAGTAGAGTTTTGTACGAGTTGCTAAAAGACTTCTTCGCCTCCTCTAACGAAGTTCCTTCCTTTTGGATCATATGTCATGACAGCTCGCCATTCTTTCTGTTGGATTAGAAGTAACAATGGGAGCTCACTCCTTGCGAAAGCAACCATCTTTCTCCCTTTCATGCACTTCTTCAGCCAAATCCTATAAATTCGTTGTACTCCCGGATTTAGTAAATCTGAGATTTACGTCAAAAAGAGGGATATGGAAGATTTATTTTGCTGTGAGATTTACGATCTTCTCAAATCCCTTTTACCAGGCTTTGTCATCAATCCTGTATCCAAACAGCCCCTTAATCTTATGAAGATAGCATGAAGTAAACATTTTACAGACATCATTAGAAAAGGTTAGCATCTATGAATAGCTTGAAAAGGGGGGATATACCTACTTGAAAAGGGATGTCTAAGCCTTGAAAATGCTAAATCTCTATGAAACTGTTATGTCACCCACATAAACTGCTACTATCCTATATATCAGCATATAAAATGAACCATACCAATTCTTTTCACTTTTGAACAATGGGTAGAGTGCTTCACATCGTCTAAGCAGCAATTTATGAGGTATCGCACCATTTATTATATGTTTTTAAGTTTTCACTGCTTGGAAGATGAACTTAAAAGACCATCCGAAGTTTAGATTGTAGCATTGTTGAAGGCAACAAAATATGGCTTGTATTTAAATTCTTGTGCAAATGTAACCCTTTCTGGAGTGATGGCATACACCAAATGTTAACACCAATACACCATGATACTTCATAAATCAAATTCCGCATTAGCTCTGCCTATGATCAAAAGACAATGAAGACTACGTAAGTCAAGCTTGGGTAAAATATGTAGTATTGAGTACATTCAAGAAGTTGCTTTTGATTGGCAACTGTCTCATACGCATGGAGCATCAATTGATGTCCTAATTTCAATAAAAAAGCAGATATAATCAACATTTGAGCAAAAGCCCAAAATTTACATAGCAAATGAGGGGATTATATATAAAGAAGTCAAATCAGTTAAAGGCAACGGAAATTCACATGAATGTTAAATGACTTTTACATAGCAAATCAGGGGTCAGCTTAAAAATGTCCAGGCATCGCATTTTTGTGTGTGAATTTGTCCACAAAATACGCCACCATGCCTCTAAACTTGATGAATTGATAAAATTGAGCATAATAGAGCATTAAAATATAAATTTACCTCCGAAATAGCGAAAATTTTATAATAAACAGCATCCATAATGATGCTCGATATCAAGGTCACATAGCAAGCGCAAACGAATAGAGGTGCGCAGGTACCTGAGATTTAGACCAAGATAGATCCAGGACATCATCAAGATGACCCCTAAAAGAGCATAGAGGCTTCTCGTCGAGCGCACAAAAATGTTCCGGCACTATGATGGTTTCCAAACCGAGAGATTTCCTGCCACTAGATATCTTTGGCCTCCTCTTCTTCTCCTGGTGGTTCGTTTCAATGCAAGCCAAAGCAAACGCAACTTCCGGTGTCCCGTTACCAATTACCCCCATGAACGGATTGCAACTCCCATTATCCCCTGCAACTCCCTCCATTGGTGGCCCTACCTTCCTATCGCACTCCAATACCTGCCAAATATGGATAACGCAGTCCTCTCCTGCACTGGCAAGATAACGCCCATCGAAGCTAAACTCAATGGTCCAAATAGATCCACTATGCGCTTGAATCTCCTGAGTCAAGTAAAGACCACTAAGCTCCTTCAAGGACTTCCCATACTGCCTAACTCTAATCCGCTCGGCGCCATGGAAATGATGGTTAGATCCCTCTTGACTATCGTCTGTGGCTGAGCTCGACCTCCTCCCTCCCTTCTCCGACGAAGAGTCCCTCTCCTCGATGCTCCTCTTTTCACGGTAGTGAACGACGGTGTCGGCAATGTTCTTAATACTCTTAAGCCAGTTCCCTTTCCTCTTCCCTCTCACCCCCACACCGGCTCCGGTGAAGTTTCCGCCGCCACCGTAGGAATCGGAAGTGGCGCCGGAATCAGCATTCTGGTTCTGTCGTCGCATGAGTTCATGAACTATCGGAGAGCGCCCCACGCACATCTCGAACTCCTCCATTGTTAGCTGCCGACCAGTCCCAACCTCTCTTAGCTTATTCCACATTCCATCTTCCCTAAACTCCTTCACCACAAACTCCCTCCCCGTATCCAGGTTCCTAATGG
This sequence comes from Dendrobium chrysotoxum, assembly GCA_019925795.1. Classification (NCBI taxonomy): domain Eukaryota; kingdom Viridiplantae; phylum Streptophyta; class Magnoliopsida; order Asparagales; family Orchidaceae; genus Dendrobium; species Dendrobium chrysotoxum. The sequence continues at coordinate 40,173,335 of CM034309.1, read as the reverse complement.
TGCACCGTGGATCATCATAATCATCTTCAACTCGGCCGCTGCCATCGGACGCAGCCGGCCGAAAGGACGGCGCGAATCGCAGTTGCCTATGTACTGCGATGGGATCAACCGTGCCGTCGGATCTGGATCGGGTAAAGAGGGTGGGAGAAGAGAATGGGTCAATGCGTCGATATACTGCTTTGTATGATGCGGATCTGGGAGCTTCCACACAATCCCCACTTCGCCGCCTGCTGAAGTCATCTTCGCCGGACTTCGAGATTGGTGTTTTCGCGCGGGAGAGAGCAGGATCGCCGGTAAGTCCCATCAACTGAAGAAGCCGTCTCCGGCGCTCCTCGACGGGGGCTGGATCGGTGATCCATACCTCATAAGCTGCCGCAGCCGGCGGTGGGAAACGGTGGCGGTGGTAATGGTCGGTGTCGTCGTCGGAGGCGGAGGTAGAGGAGCACGACGAGGAGAAGATTCGGTCTAGGGATTCGTAGAACTCCTCCTCGTACGGTGCCGGCAATAGCTCTCCCAAGGCCGAGCTCCTCGTCATGGCGGCAACATCATAATCCAGAAGCCGAGGGGGCTTAATGTAGCCACATCGGCGTCACAGCGAGAGCTGACAACCGGGAACCCGACATGGTAACCCGATACCTGGCTCGGATCAGGAGCGTGTCGGCGTCGGATGGGAGATGGCGAGCGGGAAGATGGAGAATCCGAGCCCAAAGAAAATATATGATGTCCGAACTCCTCTGCTCACCAGCCTTCGGCTTCGTTTGGTTGTGGTTTAAAAGCGGTTATTGTGAAAATGTACTGAAAAAAAAAGTTGTTTAAATAAATTGCTCATAGTTTGGTTAGATTATTTTTGAAATAATTATATAAATTTAAAAATAGATTTAAATTGTTTGATTGTGTTAATGTAGTGATACATAAAATTTTTTTTCTATACTCGTGAATTATAAGGAAGTAAGAAATGATGTTTAGATATGAATATGAAATACAAAAAAATGAAGTCATCCAGTTCACGTATGTTTGAAAGGCAACAAGAATGAACTCGATAAGCTATTGAAAATACCAAAACAAATTGTAATGTGGTATACATTTTCACAAATTAGGAAAGGAGGAAGGGGATGATTCAACCTAAGGCAAATGAGACGTATCGTTGTGCTGCCAAGAATCGAAGCAACCGATAGGCGAAAGTATTGCAAATGAGAAGAGTTGAAGCTGGTAGAATGTCGAAAGAGGGAAAATGATGAAGGGACTTGTGAAAGCACGAAGGAAATTTCTTTGGAGGAGGCACTGGAGAATAGTAAGGTTGTAGACGTGATGTTCAATGTGCGTATGCGTGGGCGTATTTTCGACTCTTTTGTTTCCAAATAGAGGTTTTGAACCGATAAGCAGATCTTTCGTAACTAGTAAATAAATGTAGTTTAGGAAAAAAAATTTACAAAAGCTGTGATTCTAAATAGATGACGTCAACTGATTTTTTGATTTTCAACCGAAAAATGTTGTAATTAAGCCGCACCAAACGAAACCTTCATCTTAAACCAGACGCCATCGATCTTCATTTCTAACTTTTGTGAAAGATGGGTGGTTAGTCTGTGTAATTTTCTTTTTTTCGACTTTTTAGTTAATTAAAGTCAAACTCACATGTGTAAGTTTCAAATTCAAAATATCTTAGTTGATAGTCAAAACTCACAATCAATAGATCAAGATGAATATGTGTCTTTGCGAAGATAACAATCAGTGCTTTAGATTTCAAATAGAACATAGAAATATAATATTTTTAAAATTGTAATATGTGATATTTAAAATTTAAATCATAGATTTAATTAATTTATATCTCATATGGAATTTATAAAATATAATTATTCTAAAAATAAAATATTAAATTTTGAAGATCTTTATGTGAAATATGAATACTTAAGATGAGGATATGAAAATCTTTATAATAATTACTTTTTTTAGGAAACATATTACTAATATACCAAGTGTCTGAGTTTAATGAGGCCTCAATGAAAAGTGCATTGGAACATTCAATTATAAGTTCTTTTATTTTTTTAATTTTTGAACAAGACAACTCTTGTGCACTTAACCTCTAGTGGCTTTGCTAAAGTCTCTTCTTGTCATAAATTATAAGTTCCCCCACCCTTTGGCGGTATGTTTTCTATCGCACTTTACATTGCTTCTCTCTATTCCCCTCGCTTGGAGGTTTTATCCACCTCCATCCTTGCCTCTTGCATTTGTCAAATGGACTTGTTTTTATATGAAAATCCACTCTATCTTCTAAAGCTTCCTCTAATATTTTTAAGTTGCTCTGGACATCTCCATAAAGCTTTACTTTCTCGCTCTTTTGATATACACGTCTCATCCCTCGATGCCATGGAAATCTCGAGTTAGATATCAATGCATCTTTTTCTAACATATCCCCTTTTCCCAACCTTAAATCTTCTATTAAGCCCTCAATCCTTAGAGCAAAACCTCCAACAACAAGAAATAACCTAATCAAACCTTTCTTCTTTATACTAACCCTCTATCTGCCATTAATATAATCTAAAAAGGCCTTGTCCAAGCTCATAAAGCCAACTCACCCCGCAATTTTGTGAATGATACTAACCAAGATGCCTCTTTTCTAATGATGTGATCTCTATTAAAAACAAGGATTGAGATTTGACTATATTTGAATATAGCATGTGAATGGGAAGCAGACTTTCTAATGATGTTCTGCTTAACACTTTCAACAAAACGTGTAAGTTATATGATAAAAATGAGACCATTATTATCATTGAATGATTCTTTCTTTTTAATTTTACTTACAAGGACGACATGGAGCTAGACTTTGAGGGCCATTGGATTAATAGATTATTTTGAAGAAATATATTATTGACTTCTAGCCATCAAGAGAAAAAAATTTCAGCATACCTCTCAAGATTAAGCTTCAAAATTAATCATTTTGTAGCTCGACTAAGGAAATAATTTCCAAGGTAGAAGGTAAATTAGGATTCCTTTGATGATGGGAAGCTCAAATTTTGCCAAAGCTAGCTTTTACACATGTATATGTTCAAAACTCAAAATTTTCATCCTTCACTGCCAAATCCCCATCAATTTCAATCAAGAAATTTTCAAATAAAAAATTATCCATAATTATAAGTCATTTCTTTGCATCCTTATCTAATATTTTCTATAACTCCACCCATTGTTTTGTCACCCAGAAATCAATGCTCTTCCTAAGCTTAATAGTTATGGTAAGATCAAAAAAAGTTGTATAAAAAGGAAAGGACCTTCATCCAATCTTTTCCACTTTTGCAAAAATCTCCCTAAACTTGGCACCATACTTCTCCTTTGTTGATCCACCTGATATGGATTAACCCTTCCATTACCATAATATTCTACACCTAACCCCCCCCCCCCCCCCCCCCCCCCCCCCCCCCCCCCCCCTTCTTCTTCCTCCTATTTATACCCAACCCAACCCACCTTTAAATTATAACAGTCGTGTTTGCTTTCATCTCAATCCTAACTTTCCCATGTATAATATCCCTCTGACCCTTAATCCTATCATCATTTTAGATTCAATGTTATGTCTTTCTCAATCATTATAAATTGGAATGCAAAGGGCATCAACATTGAAGAAAGGGTGCTATATTTGTGGAATATGGTGCAATCTTATAATTTAGACATTTTGTATGTTTTGAAAACTGAGGTTATTAATTCTTAGGCTCTTGACTTGTAGTTCAATAGAACTAATTCTACAGTTTCTTTTTTACCCTAGTGGAAAGATCTGAATTACGTATAATAATAAAAAAAACTAAACTTCTATGTTATCCTCATTCATACTCAATTCATCCATTAAAAGATTTGTTCATCCAGCACCATGAATTTTTCTCATTGTTATTTATGCCTCCATTAACCTAGATTTTCTACTCACAAGTTTCCTCTATATGAGAGCAAACTCAGATCATCCATAAGCCTAGTTCAAAGGGTTTAGTTGATACACATCAAAATTGATTTCACCCATTCTTAATTAAGTCAAGTTTGGCCTATCTTGCTGACCATACTAATAATAATAATGTGGATGCTATAATATTAATGACAATGATGAATATAAATAAAAGAATGAAAGAACCACATTAAAGCTGAATGTCCTATCTTGTTGATCATATACTAATGTATACATACATGGATAACATTGATAGATAGATTAGTAATATGTGTGCATATATAGCATGTGAATGGTTACATGTACTAATTTTATAATAGATAATTGATAAGATAGGCAAAACTGATGACATTGAAGCCTATATGTTCATGAGCTATAGTACCGATTTATTATTCACCGATATATTTATGTTTTCACACCTGTTGTTGAGTTATAGATTTATGCGTGATGATTTTTACCTTTCTTTATTGATCATATTAAATTATACCAGTGATGGCTGATCATTGATGTTATAGAACACTATTGATTAAGATAATCATGCATATTGATTGCTTAAATCTTGTATTAAAATATTTAGTAAATTTTGGGCTTCTGCTAGGCTTTATAAGCTCATTATGTAGTTTTATTATGATATGTCACAACCATGTAGAGTAAGGGGGATTGATCTTCAGGTTTGTGTAGGGGTAGAACCAGAATATTATGTGGAAGGGGTTAGGACTATGTGGAGTGAGGTGGATTGATATTCAGGTTTCTTCTTTTGTTTTATATTTTTATTGTTTCCTTTTGTAGTCAGGAGCTATTAATAGATCATGTAATTATTAATGATCTCCTGACTATTATAAATATGATTTTGAAGAATGAATATAGTGAAATATTTCAATGTGAATGATCTTTAATTGATTTTGGTAGATAGATTGATTTCTATTGATGAGTTATAGAAGCTCTGATAGATGATTTAAAAGATAAATTAGATGGGCGTGACATACTTTAATATTGGTTAATTTGCCTACTTGACATTTATCTCTTCATCCCTACTCGTTAGCTCGATATCTTAGAGTTTTTGGCTAAGTTACCTTCCAAGTAGCTTCTTCTTGAGTCCAGTCTAGTAAATTTTCCTTCTCGATAATTATATCTCGATCCTTAAAATAACTTGACGTCATAAAATTATCAGCTTCTTTACCTTTTGATTGGATTCTTTTTGTGGCCCAATCTCATGGATTCATCTTCTCAATAGTTCTTTCTTCTCAACTTGCAATTTTTTAGTCATTTAAAAGATATTAGCATCACAACCATCTTCTTAGCAAGTTATCAACATGGTATATGGAGTTTTTAGTCTGATCACTTCTTAGCAAGTTATTAGCTTAACTTACTAAAGTTGTTATATTCATTAATGCCTTATTAGTAAGTTATTAGTTTGGCATCCTAGATTTTTTGACTTCATTACTTTATTATCAACAAGTTGTTAGATGTGCATCTTAGAGTTGTTAGCTTCATTGCTTTATTCATGATAAGTCAACTTAGTGCCATAAAACTATCATCTTCATCACATCCTTCTCTATAAGTTGCCTCCTCGTATTGTGTCTTCTTACTTACTAGTATTGGCTTGACAAGCTAAAGTTGTCAATTTCTTCTTTGAAGTTAGCCAACTTTTATTAGATTATGCTTTATCACATGTTTACATAACGGACAATGTGTAAGCATGCTAGGGTTTATCTTTTCCTTCCAACCTCCTTCACATTAAGAATGAATTAACACTTACTCATTAATTGTATTCTTAAGTTTCTTTCTTATGCATGAAGGAAATATTATTCTAGCAAGCAAATGCCCTCCTTTTCTTTTATTTGCACCCTTTAAAAGGGATGGATAGATAATTGATTAGATTTAGACATTTTTGTAGAGGTCCAACATATCATTGTTTCTTGTATGACTTTAATTACATGTGTGTTTCCATTTCCTTGTGTCATCATCTCTACCCATCTCTTACACCCATTGACTCGACATAAAGCCATGGAGCCATTTTCTAGTCAAACTCTCAATAACTTCCATAAACATGTATCCTTCCTTATTTGCTCATTCAAAGTCACCAACTCTAGGAATAGATACATCGAACCTTTGTACTTCCATAAAATTAATGTCGTAGGTATTTTTTGCTTGCCACCTTCCCACTTTCATCTTGAATGTGAATATTAAGTCATCTCTTTTGCATTGAACTAGCTCTCCGCCCGAAAATCTTCTTTAGCTTCATACCCCAAGGTTGTAAGAAAGGGTCGATAATATCTCATATTAGTCTTAGGTTTCATGCAGGTGTCCTATAGAACCCTTGATGAAGAGCCTTAGCCCCTGATTTTGAAAGATGAAGGCCTTTGCCTAATAAGTACGTATTGCCTTAACCTATCAACAAGTCAGAGATGCATTCCACCTCTACTTCATTACTAACATCATCTCATAAGTCACAATCTCTTCCTCATTAACCAACCATCTCCATTAAGCAGCCGGTGAAGTATTATTGTTGTCTTAACCCATCGGCTTATCTTGCCTACAACTCAACTCCATTATCAATTGCATGTCAATAAAACATTCATTGCCATTTCAATTATATCATCATTACATAAGCCACTAGTTCTTTCTCCTTAGCTAGTGATCTCCAATCAAGCACCCAAGGAAGTACTATTGCCTAAAAGATGGCAAGTGGCCCTCAAGAGTTGACATATTTACTATGAATTTATTACTACATTATAAAATGTTATATTGCCTTCATATAGCTAGATGATTAGCATCATCACCAATTAATATGATGAGAATGTCCATCAATGGAGGGATTAAAGAGTGTCATGATTGTTGTCATTAGACATTCATGGGTAGCATGTACAATGTTGTTATTATGAAAAAAAAAAGATGGCCATTGATGATAACATAATAAGCATTATTGATAACAAATAATTTCTTTAGAGCTCAGATACATGAATAAAAATATGGCAAAAGAATTGAATTTAAGCTTTTGATAACCTTTTGGAAGGGCTATTTTGATCCGTATTTATGATTTTTTTTATATTTATCCATAATGACTTATATAAATTAGATACATTATGTAAATGTAAGAAAGAATCAAGTAAAAGAGAGAATACATGTGGATTATGCCATGTTGAAAGTTTAATTTAAAAAAAATAATAAAACCATCCAGTTGAGCTACTTTTTATTAGGGATAGAGAAATATATCATACATAACCAATGAAAGAGATGACATCAAGATTTGTAGTAGTTTGGTCAACGAACTTACATTCATTATAGGGGTAAAGTAATAAACTTCACTATAACAAAAGCATAAGTATATAGTTTTGAAATCCTTGATAATGATTAAGAGAAATTTTTTTAAAAGGAATCCTATTAGGGGAGGAGAGGAAAGGAACATGCATGTCTTTCTGAAGAAGATTATTATAAGATTGACAGAGGAAGATAGAGAACAAATAACAATGAAGAAGAATATGCACATTTTAGAGAGTGACTTCCAAGAGATTAAATTTGTGTTCCTTTATAATAATATTTTAAATAATTAGTCAAGAAGACCAATGACATTGATGTAAGAATAGAATGATAACTTTGTAGAGGTTAACTGAAGATAGGTGCTGAGAGATCAAAAATATTATGATTTGTGGCGACCATGCAAAAGATTTGTGTGAAAATCAATGGGAGGAATTCAAGTGAGGACTTTGAAGTAGGGGCATAACCAGAATTTTTTTTATCAGCGGAGACACAAATTGATGATTTTCAAAATACTCTTAATCTTTTTCGAGTTATTGTTTTAATTTTTCATGCAAAATAATAATTTAATCAAATATCAATATTATTTTCAATAAATTATTAAATATTATATTCTATATTCTATTAATTATATTACACACAAATTTATGATTATATCATGTCATTTATTAAAAAAGGAATTTATAACTTACACATTATACATATATATATATATATATAAGATTTTTAATAATACATATTTCAAAATTTTCCAACATGAAATTTGTGAATCAAGTTGTTAGCTGTAAATTTATATCATATATAAAAAGTTTACATTAAATTTCTTCAATTTAATTATTCTTTGAAAATATCTACATAGTTGAGATAAGAAATTATGGGATTAAATTTTATACTATTAAAAGATAATTTAAGTAAAAAATAGTAGAACATGAAGCACATATTTGCTATGTGGCCTAGCGGATAAAGCCTACATACGGAAGCCTCGATATAGGATTCGAACCCCATGAAAATATGTTTTTGAACCTCACCTCCTTCTTTTTAAGAAATAGAATTTAACTTAATATAAGGAAAAAGTAAAATTTTATATAATATTATTTGGTTTTTATTATTTAATATAAATATTATGGGTTTAGACTAGTGGGGGCCCTAGTAAAATAAAATTATAGGTGTGGGTCTATGGGGGCCTGTGCCCCTAGGGCCCCAACTACAGCTTCACCAGTGCTTGGAAGATATCAAGTGGCATGCATATGTTCTACAAGTGTTGGACGATGCTAAGCATAAAAAACAATCCTTCATTCAAATATATTACAAATTTCATGCTAAAAGGATGGCAATGAATTAAAGAGTCTGTATTAGATCTAGATTTGAATGAAATTAAATGAATTATGTGAGGTGGTTATATCTTATCTCAGTATGTAATAACATATATTTTGACCCAGTTAAATAATATTTTAAGAGTCATTATAAGTCTAATTTGTAAACTGTCTTCATCATAATATTGATATTATTGTGCTTTAATTCTAATAGTTTTCTCCTAACTTTAGGGGCAGTGTAGAAAATTGATACATGTCAATACAGGTGGATTTTTTTGTGATAATTAGGTGTACGTTTTGCAAATCAATTTTACCAGAGTTTTTTAAACATGCTCGGGTTATTTTATAAATATTTTTTATAATTTTTAGAGCTTCAAATTTAAAGATATAAAAAAATTTATAAGGATTTTACGCTGAAAAATGAATAATTGACATAATAACTTTTATGTCCTTAAGATATTTTATTGTAAAAAATCTAAATCCACCTTACCATAACTTATCAAAATCCCCATTTCCATTCCTTTTTTGTTTTCTCAAACTAGAGAAGGAAAAAAGTTAATTATGGGAAAAAGAGAGGAGAGAGGAAAAGAGAAGTTATGATTTGGAGGTCTTAGAACCATTTTTATCAGCCCATTTAGTAGAAAATTTTACTCGTCTCAAGGTAGGAAATCATTATCCTACCTCTGATTTTAATAATTTTATATATTTTATATTTTGTGAATTTTAATTTGATTAAAACTTATAAAAGTTATGATATCTCGATTTAATTTGGTCAATAATTTTATGTATTTCATTGTGTAACTTTTTATATATGATAGATATAATTCTCTCGAGCATTTTGACTGTAATATTATTAAATTTTACTAGGTAAATTGGAAGCTGAGATTTTTTGAAGTAATAGTAAAAATTTTTTTGTAAATTTTACTATATTTTATGAATCATTACATTTCATATAAGATATTGACTTACATTACACTAAAAAAATATTACATTTACATATAAGCAATGAAGACTGGTTATTAAAATTATAATTAATATGGATTTGCTCTTAAAGAATAATATCTTGCGCAGGTGGGTAGGCCAATAGACTTTTCTTAAAATAAAATATTGGGGGCATGATCCTGGTTGTAGCCTGTAACAGATTGACCAAATTACACTAACGAGTAGAGGATGATGACTCTTAAATGATTATTGAAATTCACATGTGAATTGACTTAATTAAGATAATGAATAATGATGGTAAGATAAGACTGATGACTATTAGTCGACAATTGAGTTTAAATTAAAGAATGATAACCAAATAGGCGATAATCATGATGAAAGGATGAAAACACTACTTTAAAATTGAATGTCTTGCCTTACATTCATAATTGTATCAATTTTATAGTTACATGATAACATATATAAAATTGATAGAAATATTAAAATTGACCTAACATAATTTAAAATATGATAAATATTTTGTTAGGCATTGTAATTATGAAGGTATAACGTATTGGTAATGACAAATAATTATACATGACACAATGATTGATAGAAGCATATAATGGAATCACTAATAGATAATTGATATTTACTTTACTGCAACATTTGTTATAGATTTATAAACTTTTTATTAATTTTCTTATAAATTGATAGACACATTTTTCTTAGTGAGAATCTCCTATTTTACTATTGATTAATATTAATTATATATATTATTTATCATTCATAATGATAGATTATTGATTAATATTAATTGGAACTAGAGCACACATATTGATTCTTTTGTCTTGCATTGAATGTAGTTATAGGATCTTAATAACATGTTGGGCTTTGTAAGCTCATTATGTGATTTTTATTAATTTTAGGTCTGAGAGGGGGTCAGGACCATCTAGAGTGAGATTGATTAGTATTTTCAGATTTTCTTTTATTTCTATATTTTATTCTATTCTTTTATAGCCATGAGCTTTAAAAAGGATAGATTGATATTACTAAAATCTCGTGGCTATTGTACATTACATTTTAAATGAATGAATATATAAATATTTTGATGCATATGATTTATAGTCACTTTTATTAGATTTATTTAAAATGATAGATATTTAGTGACTCTTACAAATTAATTAAAAGATAAAAATTAATAATTCTTCTAAATTTAGATCATGAAATGTTACAAAATGGTATCAGAGCAATAATTACTGGACGAATTAAATTGTAATCGGATTCATAGAAATGATTATGAGTGGGGTAGAAGTTGGGTAGTATAGATTTTACTATTTACATATTTGATTGATTTATCTGCATTTATATGTATGTTGTGTTTGTATGCTTGATTGATTATAAAAAAGAATTATATCAATGAATAGATGAACTCGATTGAGCATATCAGCATATTAAATGATATATGATTGAATAACATGCTTAGATTTATGAATGAGTTGTCTTATTGAATTTATAATTTATTGAATGATATAATTGATATGATTGATGAGTTCATGATATGTATTTTCTTTAATTTGCTAATGATTGTACCGATTTAATTTTTTATTTGATTTTATTGTTGATTTGATTTTGATACAATAATTTTATCATGTTTTATTCTTACTTTTGTCACATTTACGTAGCAAAAGTGAAAACATTGAGGACGACATAGTTCAAAGATGAGGAGACAGCCCATAATTTGACCCAGTCACCATAATATAGATATTATTGTGCTTTAGTTATAATAATTTAAAGTTGACCTCTTATTGTTAACGGAAGTTTTAATGATTATATTAGTTTTTACTATTGATTGATATTAATTACATAAATTATTTATCATTCATATTAATAGTTTATTGAGTGATATTGATTGAAACTAGAGCATACATATTGATTCTTTTGTCTTGTATTAAATGCAATTATAGGGTTTTGATAATTAGCTGGGCTTTATAAGCTCATTATATGATTTTTATTGATTTAAGGTATAAGAATGAGTTAGGACCCTCTGGATTGAGGATGATCGGTGTTTTCAAGTTTTTTTTATTTATATGTTTTATTCTATTCTTTTGTAGTCAGGAGCTTTAAAAAGATAAATTAATATTATTAAAATCTCCTGGCTATTATGTATTACATTTTGAAGGAATACATATATAAATGTTTTGATGTATATGATTTATAATTGTTTTTGCTTGATTTATTTTAAATGGCAGATATTTAGTGACTCTGACAAATTAATTAAGAGATAAAAATTGATAATTCTTTTAAATTTAGATCTTGAGATGTTATAGAGTAAGTAGCAGTTGACTGGAAAAGGAGGTTCTTCAAAGAGAGGAAAATCTCAAATCATCTAAAGTTTTAAAGATTTGACTATTATTTGATGTTAATCAATGGCCCTTATTTTTTTTTTTGCTTAGTTAGAACTCTATATTTTTGCTTGATCTACCTCTAGTTAAGAGAACTACACAAATTTTCTTTCATAACTAATGCCTGACATTTGTTCTTTGTAATATGATGCTCATTATCAACTAATGCTTGACACCCTTTATCTATTGATGGACAACAGATGTTGCCCATCATCAACAACATCCACCTTGCTTGATATTCATCACCTACCATTACCTGTCATATAAGTTTAACTATCGACTGAAATCCACCAATTGTTGTCAACTTATCATGTCTTTGAACTCTATCAATCACCACCACAAGAGACACCCCTCAGAGTCCAATTTATTACATTATGGTGTTTGTGTTGAATTTGAAAAAATGTTTTGAAATGTTAATTTTTTTTAAAAAATTTTGAAATTGACATTTGAATTTTAATTCTGAAATCGAACATCCATTGAAAATAATATACCACCTCAAGAGGTAGAAACAAGATCTCCCGATGGGTTTAAATTTAGAATTGCAAATTCCATCCCAAATATTGTAGCCATATTTAGGAAAGAACTACATATGACCCCGAATGATCAAAGTGGAGTTCGACCAAATATGTAGCTATGATAATCTCGATGAATTATCATTAATTTCATATTTGAGATATTAATAAATGACACATCTCCCCAAAGAAAGAAAATATCATTCATTATCAATTGCTTGAACATGACGATAACGATCATCGTTGATTTTGATTTTTTCAAAGAAGATTAATTAAGGTTTGAAAATTAATTTTTTTGAAAAATAGATGTGGGTTCTAAATTTCTATAAGCGCAAGCCCTCGTAATTAATTACAAATTAGGGAGGTTGAATTTCTTATGAATACTCTCGATTAAAATAATGACAAATTTTATTTTTAAAGATTTTCGAGTGATATCAAAGAATGTGAATTTAGAATCTCAACTAGGATTGGATCAAATTTAAGCACTTATTTTGGAGATCAAAAGAGGAGAAGTAGGAAGAACTTTGAGATTCTAAAATAATTCAGAAGTGCCTCAACCTATTATATGTATTAGGCTTTTAAGTTTTAAATCGAGATGAGTTTTGATTTGAGTTGATCGTTTTATTATAAATTTGGGATTATAAGCCCAAAGTTTGGGATCTTATGACTTTGAATCTGTCTTGGATCCTAAGTCTAAATTGGGCACTAAACAATATTGCTCCGAACCTAACTAATGCAATGCAAAATTTGGACTTACCCCAGCCTGGATTGGGGAGCCATCTAACCACATAAGTGATTTAAAATCATGAGTCTGATCTTTTTATAAAAGAGTGATAGGGATATTGTTAATTAAGTTTTGAGAAGTTGGAGCCGACATCTAGAGCATATTCTGATTGTTCCCTTGACTTATGTAGGGTGAATATGCTTAAGAAAATGTAATTAAAATTTTAGACACTTTTAAATTTATTTTTAATACAATGCATGCTGATCAACTCGATGAATGCATAAAATTGAATATGAAGCAATTTTTAAAAAGACTTAAAAATAAATTTTATCTTATGGATTACACAATATCCCCTTGACAAAACTACACTATAATAGGTCAAGTGTTCTGTCAGAACCCGCAAGCGGGGAGGTGCATAATAAGAAGGAGAAGTAATTAATATGCATATATGAGAACTCTCGGTGATCCCGAGCTTACTTCTTAAATCTTAAGTAGAAAAAGTTTTAATCGTTCCCTCATGAGCCTCCGATCATATCTAGGCTAAAATAAAATCGGCATGCAAGAAAAGAAACCTAAAAAAAAAGTCATTTCTAGTGTGCAAATAATATAAATCAATTAATCAAATTCATACAATTAAATAAATTAAATGTCCATTGGCAAGTGCCATTTAGTTACAACCCATAATTTATAGAAATTAAAAGTGGTCGGGTACCACTGACAATAGCCCAGACTCTAATCCTAGGACTAACACAAGTGACTTTGAGTAGGATACTCTTTGTCTTCACTTCTTCATCTTCTTTCCTTCCACAAGCTCCTTGGATTCATCGGGTCCGAATATCCAAATGAAAAGACTCCTCCCCGAAGGAGTGTTTTTTTTTCTCTTTGGATTCTAAAATCATCTTGACTTAGATCTCCAAATGGAAGAGAACTCTCCCCTAAGGGATGTCCCATCCTCTTTGGATTCCAAGTTGGATGTGGTATCCCAACTCAAAGACTCACTTTCACATTATAATTTAATTTAATTAAATTATATCGCATCAAAAATAAATAAAAAAGATTTAGACACCCTATACGACAAGCAACTAAAATTAAAATCATTCTAAGCAGTTATATATTTTGTATTAAATTAAATTCTCAGTCATATTTGGTCATGCTCTTTTAAATTTTAAGGGGGCTTTAGCAATTAGCACCTGTAAAAAAATTATTAATTTAAGCTTTATTTTACCCCCTTTATTTTAGCTCTACTTGAGCATGATCACTTGCAAAAAGCTCTGTGAGCATCTAGATCATTCCTAACATAAGGGTAATCTATCACATATCACATCAATTCACAAATTGTATAGTTAAATAAGCACTCACATCAATCAACCAATTTAACAAACCGCATGCTATGAAAACCATGAAAAATCTAGTACATAATTATAAAAAAGTAAGCACCGACCTAGACTAAAACTAGAGTTGGTTGTCCTAGCAAATCATCTAAAGTATGTGCGTAAGGCTTTGTGGCTTGGATATGTCCTAAACTTGGTAATTGTTAAAGTTTTCTAATGTTTAATTTATTGAAGGCTTAAGAGGATTTTAAATTTGAGTTTAAATAATAGTGTTTTAAAGTCAATTTTAAAATATATTTTAAGTGTTAAATGATTACTACCTTTGTTTACACTAGGGTCGTAAAATTTATTTCACCTTCATTAGGGCTAAGTTAATAGCTATATAGGCCCGGGTTATCCAGTAGTAACTAGTTTAATTAAGTTAATTTAATTAGTTAGAAATAAATGATTGATAATTTTTAATTAATTTGGTTAGTTTCTTATTTTAAGGATTAAATTATTTTAAATTTACCATCAATAGTTCATGGCATTATCACAGTGGGCTCAAGAAACCAGGCCTCCTTATGACAGTTAGCCCTATAACTCAAGGTAGTCCAGCCAATAAATAAGATTGATGTAGTTAAATTAAAATTTGTAATTTAGTTAAATAATTAATAATTAATTTATTTTAAAGTTCTACACTCCAATGAATCTGTTCGTAACGTTGTCGTAGTGGGCTCGAGGAATCAGGCCTCTTCAGGACACTTAGCCCCGCAACTCAAGGTAGTCCATCATAAAAACTTCATCATTGGAGTGCTTATTATGTATGAAGGAGTTGGTTGATTGATTTTATTAATCAAGTAAATGATTTTTGGAATTTTACTTAATTATTAAATTTTTGGAATTAATTAATTGTATTAATTAAAAGGGGTTAAAAGTTGACTTTTTAAATTAAAGAGATTTTTAAAAGTTTAATATTTTTCATAAATACTAAACTTTAAGATGAGTAATTAGACACTAAATTTGTTGAATTTGAAATTTTTTATATTAAGTTACGAATTTTTAAAATTTTGACCTAGATTTGTACTACAATTGACCGTAGAGTTGACTTTTTAACTTTGACTTAATTTTGAAGATTTGATATTTTTAGAAAATAGTAGACCTTAAATAGAGTTGAATGGATCTGAGTTTGGTGAAATTAGAATTTTTTGAAATTAATTATGAATTTTCAAAGTTGGCTATTTATTTGAATTTTTAAAATTATTTTAATTAGAAAGGTTTTAGGGATTTTAATCCAAACCAATCCCAAACTTCTTGGAATTACCCCCAAAGATCAGAAGTGACCTAAGGGGATGTTTCTAAGTGTCCAAGAATTTTTTGGAAATTTTAAAAACTTTTAATTAATTAAATTAATTAAAAGGTAATTTTCATTAAAAATTAAATTAATCATAACTTAAGGGTCTAATCAAAGAGCTTTTAATTTTCATGGGTATATGGTTGAACTATGATCAATTTGATATCTTATTCATAATTTTTAGATTTAAATTGAATTTATTATGATTTAATTAAGGTTCCAAGTCAATTCTAGGGGCTCATTATAGGCTTTGTATATGGTGGACTAAATGGGATCCAATTTCAGTAAAACTTGGGCCATGAGTTCACTTAATCTCATGGCTAGTGCCCACTGAATTTGAGCTCAATATGGATCCTCTAAGGTGGTTAACCAAACCACCTAGGGTTACCATTAAAAATATGGATAAGACTATCTCAGCATGGGATTAGGGTGAAATTGAAGGCTAACTAACCCTTACACTATACATAATTAACAAACTAAAGCACTCAAACTAAATCTCATTGGAAATGTAATTGGGTTAGTTTGAATTTAAGGGTCAAACCATAACCCTTAAATCCAAATAAACCTAAAATAGCCCTTAATCAGATCAAACTGGGGAGAAAAATTTTAGACATGTCAGAGATATGTCCAAGATCAATATCCGAAAGTTTCAAGCCATTGTGAAATGTCCTTAAGGAATTATTGCAAAAATACCCCAAGGGCTATTATTGGAATTGACTAAATTTCATGCATAGTCACAACTTGAAACCATAGGGCTTTGATAGGTCTCCTCAAACCCTCTCCAATGAGCCTAAGAACACCTAATTTTGCCAAGTGTGTGAGGAGTTATTAATTTTTGAAGTTCTATGTAATTTCTGGAATTATTAAATGGTAAATTACCCAGTCAGGTGCACTTTTCCATACGGGTGCCGTTTGGTTAGCTAGCCAATCATTGGTGGCTGATTGGATAATGCGAAATTAATCGCAGTCGTTAGATGGATGATCAAATGGTCACGATTAATAATGACTCAGAACCGCGAGATTAAATCGAAGCTGTTTAATGAAATCAATGGTTATGATTTTATCTTCAAACTCTTGTAGGACTCCATAGTCGTGAAGCTTCTCTGACATGATCTAAGAGATCTAGCCGGCGAACTTCCATGAAATTTCATAAAGAGGATCAGGATGATGAAAGCTTCCAATCCAACTGTGAAAATCCATTGGATTGAAAGTTTTCTTCACATTTGGCCAAACTACCTAACTAGGGAGCTCGAGATAGAATTTTCACCTTGTAGAAAGCCCCAATGAATGGATTTTTTTATCAGGAAGCTTCAAGGGATGAAGGCGAAAAATTCTCCTTCAAACGTCGCAGCCGGAAGACCACCGAAAGTGCAACTTTGAGTGGAGGGCTAGGGATTTTGCCGAAGCTTGCTCGGGACCATAGTGGAAGAGGCTGGGAAGCTGGAGGAATGGAGAGGAATGCTCAGGGAGCTCTGGGGAAAATTTTCAAAAGCTTGGAAGTGAATGAGTGCATCTGGGTAGGAGTGCCCTATTCAAACTATTACCGTGGGCTCGGACGGCTAGGATTATGCTGGGGGATGGTCAGATGGCGGCCAACTGGAGGGAGGCAGCCTCTCTGAACCTCGTGAGCTCAAAGCTATGAGCTCAGATCCTGGAAAGGCCTTGGACAAGGCTCGAGGAGGAGGGGACCACCGGAGCTCTAATCCACTCGCTCCGACCATCGCCAGCCACTGATCGGGCCAGGATGATGTGGAAAGGTGTCTGGAGGTCTGATGAGTCGAGTTATGAGGACAATTGGGCAAGTTAAAGCCCAATTCTTGGAAATGGCTTGGGTTGACCCAAACCTGTACAGTTTGGGTCAACTTGGATGCAACCTAGGTCAACTCAAGTGGTGAGCTTGACATGGCAGATGCATTAGGTCAAGGGGAACCTAATATAGGTGGCAATTGGGTCTGGTCTAGTTTATAGTGAGAAATGGTTCAGGTCAAAGTGGTTTTGACCACTTTTGGCTAGCCTAAGTTTTGACCCAAGTCAACCCACGGGCTTGACTGACTAGGGGAGGAGTGTTAGACCTAGGGCTACCCAATGGAGATGTTGGTGTGGCTTGGTGAAGCCTAGGTTGGGAAATGGCTCAACCCATAGTGATTTTAACCACTTTGGGCTAGCCCGATTCTCAACCTGAGTTGACCCAAGCACTGGGTCAACAAAGGTAGGTGAATTGGGTCATAAGGGGCCTAATGCCACCATTGGATTGATTTGGTTGGCTCAAGGATAGATTTGGATCAAAGATGACTTCTTTTGGACACTTGGGTCAAGCCATATGGCTAACCCAAGTGGATCCAAAGCTTGGGCCTTCAAATGCAATCTCTTAAGGACCTAAGGGGTCATCCCATGGGTCTAAGTTGGCTTGGCAAGGCCTTAGTCAAAGGGTTTGAACAAGATAGGGGTGCATGTATGATTTGGTCAAACTTGGCTTGGTCAACCAAGTTGACCTAGGGTCAAGGGTTGGGTCCATTGAGTTTGGATTGATCATTTGATTCTAATGGAAGTGATCCTAAGTGCTAAAGAGGTCACTTGGGTTGAAATGCAAGTTTAAAGGTTTAAAGGGTAGGTTGGTCAATCAGAGTTGACTTGGTCAACTAGGTCATATCAAGAGTTGAGTTTGGGCTCAAAAAGTTTGAGTTGATCAATAGAGACCAATGGAGGTGGTCTTATGCATTGGAGTGGTCTTTTGAATTAAAATTGACATTTAAACCCTTAAGGATTATTTTGGTCAACCATGGTTGATTTGGTCAACCAAGTTAAACAAAAGGGTGGGTTTGAGTTTAATGCATTTCTAATGATGTTTAGGATGCATTAGAAGAGATTTAAAGGTTTTATGTGATTGAGCTATGTTGAGTGTTGGGAAAAAGTCCATTTTTTGGTTATTTTGACCCATGATCAACTGAGTCAAATTGAGTCTAGTAAAGTACAGTTTACTGATCAACATGTCATATTAAAGGTCATGAATATGTTCAAAGGTTTTGGGAAAGGTCCCAAGGTCAATTTTCACTAAATGGCAAGTCTAGTGGCATAGGCTATAAATATTTGAAAGTTTTATATCCTTTGAAAGTCAATTTAGTTTCTGGGGTTAGAGGGGTCAAATTAAGCTCAAATTTAGAGGGTTGACCCTAGGGACATGCCTAATCAATATGCAATTGATAGATCATGAATAAGAGGTTATTTGACTGGATTTCAAAGAGATTAAAAAATCAGCTAGAAAGGGTCTCAGGACCTAGATCCTTAACCCTGGGATACTAACCTGGAAATTTAGATTTGGACTGGATGTTGGGTTTGAATGATTGAGTTTGGATTAATTGAATAGGATTTGAAGTTTGATTGAAAGCTAGTTTGAAGTCTGAAATCAAAGACTGGGGTTGAAGTTTAAATTGAGGGCTGGATTGAAATTTAATTGGGATCTATATGATTGACAAGTAGACACTTGTCAAACATCAGGTCACCAAGGAGGAATGCAGGTAGGTCCTGATGACCTCATATATAAATGAGGTCAACATATGGTCCCACCTTCCTAAGTTATGTGAAATGATAGATCTATGTAATTCTAACATTAATTAGTAGAAATATTTTGATAGGTTATGCCATAGTTTTTCTCTTTCCTAATATTATATGTAAAAGTTTTTGTATCTTTTATTTTTCGCTTGTTATTCTTCATTTTATTTGTGTGAAATCTTTATATAATATAAAAATGATTAAATTTTCTTCTATTGCAAATTTCTTAACACACAATAATAAGACATCTATTTTAAACAATACAATTGATCTTCCTCCTATTTATGGGTCATGCCACTCCCAAAAATCTATAAATAGAGCCCCCTCTCCTCCTTAAAGAGGGCACCTAATCCTAAGGAAAAAAGAAAGAGCTCTTGCCTCCTTTGCTCCTCCTCAACCACCGCCGGAGTTCCGCTGGACCACCGCCTGACGCCGTTGCTCCACCGGACCACCACCTGAGGCCCTGCACTGCGCCGGACCACCATATGAGGCCCTGCGCTCCGCCGAACCACCACCTGAGGCCCTGCACTTCGCCAGACCACCACCTGAGGCCCTGCACTTGGCCGGACCACCACCCGAGGCCCTGCTCTTTGCCGGACCACCACCTGAGACCTCGTACTTCGCCGGACCACCACCTGAGGCCCTGCACTTCGCGCGGACCACCACCTGAGGCCCTGCGCTCTGCCGGACCACCACCTGAGGCCCTGCGCTCCGCCGGACCACCACCTGAGGCCCTGCACTTCGTCGGACCACCACCTGAGGCCCTGCTCTTCGCTGGACCACCACCTGAGGCCCTACAGTTCGCCGGACCACCACCTAAGGCCCTGTATCGGACCACCACCTGACATCCTCAACTCCGCCGGACCACCGCCTGATGCCCTGAGCTCCGCCAGACCACCACCTGACACCCGAACTTCTATCAGACCACCACCTAAGGCCCGGACATCTGCCAGACCACCACTTAAGGCCCAGAGTTCGACCAGACCACCATCTGAGACCCAGAATTCTGCCAGATCACCAAGTGACCCCAAAGTTCCACCAGAGCGATGTCGAACTTTCATATACCCACAACTTCAACCATACAGTTGATACTTGTAATCTGATCGCCCTTAAAGGCGAGTCAGCCCATTGTAACCTACTCAAGTTATAGTGGAATCATTTCAACTGGGCCAGGCCCCGTGGTTTTTCCCTTTTCCAGCGTTTTCCACGTAAAAATCTTGTGTTCTCTGTGTGAGAGCTGGATAGCCATGCAACGCAAAGACATAAAATTCTAACTCTATCGTCGCGTATATTCTAGCCCGCAACAACAATAATAAATTAATATCACTTTACATTTAAATGAAGTGATAAACTTCTCTATTATACTTAGGCTTCATTTGGGATAGCTTTCTTACTACTTTTTAAAACAGTTTTTTAGTACAAAAACTTTTATTTCAATAAATTTTTGTACTACAAAATTATTTTAGAAAACATTAAGAAAGCTGTCTCAGAAGCCTTAAACTTATACTGGATGACCCACTTAACTCATCAGAGAAGCCAAATAAAGCTTGTTGTGGTCAACACTGTAGTCCACAAGCTATAAATTCCTATGACTATACTAATTGAATAGCTTTTTTAGATCATGCATAGCTATAAATAGATACATTAAACCCAAATAAACATGATACATCAACCATACTTGGTAGAATCAATCAAAACCAATACAAATAAAGTTAAAACTTAGTTATAAATTCAAAACCAAATTATTAAATCATGTCCAAAATCGTATAAAACCAAACTACTACGATCAAATTAAACTCCACTCTTCGTTAAGTAGCTTAGAGCATATTAGAATACAAAGTAATTGAGTCAAGCTTATCCTTGAGCTGACTCAAGCTTAACTCGATAAATGGTTCAAGAACCTATTTCAGCTTGACTTATTGGCCATCAGACTAATAATTTTAAATTGTTAATATTAAATATACTTAAATATATTAAAATTCAATAATTTTAAAATAATAACAATGAAATATTCTCTCTTTGTAAGTTTCATACATCAATTCATTTCTCATCATGAATAAAATTTATTTCATTTTTTAATAAAAAATATTTTTTAAAAATAATAAATAACCCTATTTATGTGTTGATTTTAAAATTATAAAATTAAATTCAAGCTAAAATCATAAATAGGTTCAACTATACCGAACTCTTTAAATATCACACTTTGCCATTAAGTATCAATGAGACAATGACCATAGAGTAAATTCAAAGTTGACATCTTATTGTTAACGGAAGTAGTGAGACTAAACGAAAATAAAGGCTCAGTATTACCTATATTTAATGCAGCTTTTTTGTGCTGCCGAAAGCTATGGGTAGGAATTAGGATAAAAACACACTCTACCTAATTAGGGTGGTACAAGGAAAAGCTGCGAAGATATTTGAGAAAAATATCGATGATTTGGGCACCGTTATTTTAGACCACTCATTTGACCAACTAATTAGAGGAAGTTAGGCCTCCGCATTTCTGGGAAGGCGGGTGCTGTCGGGTTAACTTAATGACGGTACATCCGTTTTAAGCGGGTGAGGACAAAATACTTTTTGGTTCATCAATTTTTTTAGAATGGCAAATTTGCTTTATTGTCAAATTAAACGTTAATTACATTTTTAATGAAGTATTATGTGAAGATTAATGTGATATAATTATAAATTATTAAGTTATTAATAAAAACATTGAGTTGTTACTTGTGATGCATCATTATGATCATTTATGATTAAAACATGCACCTTGATATATCATCAAAAAAATATCTTAGCGGATCTCGATGCAAATAGGAGGTAGAAGGTTTGAAAATTAAAATTGGGACCATCCAAATTTATAGCCAAATTGATCGTCTCAAGGAGGCGAACCTAATGACACCAAGTTAAGTCCAATCCAAGCCCAAAGGATCAAATACTGCTTCAAAGCTTCAAAGCATTAATTGGATAACCAATAGATATTTGAATGAGACATGCTTACAGTAGAATTGAGCGGCTCGACGAGAAAAATCCAACAGCCCTAGATCGCAAATTCTGACATCATTAAGGCACTTAATTGCTCAATAAATGATTTATAATCGAGGGAGCTAATATCGGTCGTCCATTGGAACACTCTTAACTTGCCATTGATCTTCTTCATATTTACGTGACATGCTACTCTAAAAAAACTATAAATAAACCCTTCATTCTTCACTGAAGAAGAGAAGAAAGAAAAAATAGAATGAGAGGAGAAAAGTTAAAGAGCTTTCCCCCATTTTCTGGCCATCATTGCTTCCGACGACCACCAGTTACTGCTGCAGGCAACCACCATCATCACCAATGAAAGACAACAGAAATAACAAATATCTCAAGAATATTGTCATGATTTGATCATATTGTTGTGTACAAATATTTGATCTTTTTTACTTTCCTCATCTTCAATAGCGAAGAAATGAGGATTTTTATATCACTTGTTACATAGTGAATTCTAAAATTGGGTCAGGTCCAGTGGTTTTTCACTTTTCGGGCTTTTCACGTAAAAAATTCTCTGGTTCTATCAATTTTATCAGTTCATGCTAAATTTGTGTGCATTATTAAGGCGTGATTATACTCTTTATCGACTCAAATTTTCTAACATGCAACACAACTATTTTATATATATAGTTGTGTATAAATTTGTGTGTATATATATATATATATATATATATATATATAATGTTTCATACATATTTTTTTCATCAAAAAATAAAAACATCCTATTCCTTCCATTTGATCAATATTTTACTAAGTATTCATAGAGAGTAAGTTAATTTACCTAAATATATAATATAAATGAATTTAGTAGTACGTGTATATAGCATTATTTTTACACTTCCAAATACATAGAATATTAAAACTTTTATTTTGATATAATTATTTTGATATATCTAGCTGTGAGGATTCATCAAATCTATGATTTTAGTTTAAATATTTAAACTTAATAATAAAAGACTTCTCATTTGTTATGGTAAACATGTTCCTCATGGGCTTGGACTTGACTTTTGGATGGCTCTGCCTCTTTCATTTTAAGCTTTATTCCTTCCTTTGATTTGCAGCTCATTGTTCTTCCATTGCTTTTTCATTGCTTCTCATGGGTTGAGTTGTAAAGTGTTATGTTATAATTTTTTGTAATTGAACCCATCAAGATTTTAAGAAACATGGTAATTTAAAATAACAAGTTTAAGGGCCTATTTGGGATAGCTTTATCACTACTTAGCTTTTTATACGTCGCATCAATTTTATTTGGCTACTATTTTCAAGCTATTTTATTACTGTTTTTCAAAAAATTTTATGGTGAAATTTGTTTTTTTGGATCAACGGTAGTTAAGTTACTTTTTTCATATCAATTTTACAATTAAATTTATAAAATGCTACGGCTGTCCCAAACAAATCCTGCGAAGTATATATGTCCTTTAGGTCTTATGATTTTGTTTGAGAAGATTGCAACTTTTTGCAAAGATGATTGTAAAGTTGTATGAAAAGTGAGATCATGAGTGCAGCTCATTGGTAGAGCGAAGCTTTTCCTCCCACGCGGCTCATGTTCGAATCCCATAACTATCCAAAAAAAAAAGTTGTATAAAAAGTAACTATTTTAAAAACTGTTGTACAAAGCAGCTTTCTAGCACATAATTTTTTTAAAAAATATCAAGAAAACAGTAGCCAAACGGAATTGTAATTGTAATATAAAAAATAAAGTTGTTAGGAAGTTATCCCAATTGGTAGCTCCTCAGATGAAAGGATTCTATGATTGAAATGTTAACCAATCAAATAAATATAATTTAAGGCTTCGTTTGGGACAGCTTTAGCCCATTATTTTTTTCCTACTTTTAATATATTTTTGCATTAAAAAATAACTTAACAAAACAGTGAGAAAATCATTCTAAGCGAAGCCCAAGTCAGCTTATCATATAATCACGTGTACTTATCATGCTTGTCTGTGATTGAACGAACAACCAATGTCTTAAACAAAATAAAAGAAAATGTCTTTGATCTGTACTTAAAATATTATTCTATTTTACATAGAAAGTTGTGGCATGATAAGGGCATAAAAAATTATGAAGTCGTTCCATGTATTTCAATAATCCACTAATTGAAAAAAATGTATGATTATATATGTGCAAAAAAAAACAAAGAATATTTTGGAAAAACAAAAATTGTATAGACAAGACATTCAATATATGAGGATATCTTAACTGAACCTTTTTTTTTTTTTTTGTGGCTATAACTAACAGTATTATCCCTAATGAGAGGGTTCCTTCGATTCCCTTGGAGTGAAGCTGCTGGAAGCCTTAAAAATGAGAGAGATTATTATGTGCGGATGTCGAATGCAGCTCTATCTCCGGATAACAATCAAAATAAGTCACGAGCCTCAGTACCGAGCCGCGGGCTTAGTATCCGGATGGGGTTCGCTTCCGCACATAATAATTTTTCTAAAAATGGCATAGGTTTTTAGTGACGGTTTGATCTAAGAAATTTGGAATTCGAGTTTAAATTTTTGTATAAAATAAATATATACATGATAGAAATAAATTAATTATAAGCAGATTTGGGATAGCTTTCATACTGCTTTATAAAGTAGATTTTTAGTATATTTTTTTTTGAAAAAGAATATTTTTACTAAAAAACTATTTTAAAAACAGTAAAAAAGTTTTAATGTATTTTTAAATACATGTATTTTAGAAATACACATGTGATGGCCTGTGGATGGTGGCCGGAAGCTAATGAGCAACTGACAACAACTGTTGATGTTGGTAGTAGATGAAAAAAATCACATAGCATATTTAGAAATCGCATGAATTAGATAATTTTGAAAAAATATAAAAAATGAATTAAATTAAACTCCAAATATATCAACTAATTAATTTTGAATGTATTTTTTGTTCAATTAAATACTCACTTTTTCGAAATGTTTGTATTCCTTTCAGTCTATACTCAAAATAATTCAAGCAGACAGCCCTTTTTTTTTTTTTTTTTAAGAAGATAAGCCCTTTACTTGTTAATAACCTTGTAGAAGAGCTTAATTTGAACTGATGCTACGGATCGGTCCAATTATCTAACGACGAACTTTTAGCAACCGGATATACTTAGTACTTGAATAGAGTAGGGTGTTTGGAAACCTCAATAAATTATTTTTTTTTTCAAACTGCTGATTTAGGCTTCGTTTGAGACGATTTTTTTACTGCTTTTTAAAACAGTATTTTAGTATAAAAATTTTAATTTTTGTATTAAAAAGTTACTTTAAGAAGTAATAAAAAAGCCATCCCAAACGAAGCCTTAGGATTCATTTGGAAAAACTTTTTTATTATTTTCTTAAGAAGTATTCTAGTACAAAGATTTTTTGAATTAAAAATTTTTGTATTAAAAAATTATTTTAGAAAGCAGTAAGAAAGCTGTCTCAAATGAAGCTTAAGCAAACTTTTAGTACAAAAATTTTTAGTTCAAATAATTATTGTATTAAAAATTTATTTTAGAAAGAATTAAAAAATTATCTCAAATAAAGCCGTAGTTTTCTTAGTCACTTAGAGCTTTAAGTTACTTTATTAATGCCATACATTTCTTAATACTTGACCAATTTATAATCTGTATGTAGCTGTATAGCTAGCATACAATGTAATGTATGAATAATAATAATAATAATTGTTGCGTCCTGGAGTATTCGCAGCGGTAGAGAAATATAAAGCTTAACGTCTTAGTTTTGTACGAAGATCCAACACGCAATCAGATAAGTGAGAGGGTATGAAATTAATAAGAGACACCATGATTTTTACATGAAAAACCCCTAAAAAGGGGGAAAATCACGGGGTCTGGCCTAATTTGAATGAATCCACATTATTATTTGCAGTCGATTATAAATAAGGCCCTTCCTTGAGGGGAAGGCCTTGGCTTAATGTACATCAAATAGAGTACATTATATCGTGAGAATACAAAGAATCATTATTGATGTGTTTGTTTGGTCAGAAGGACCATAGTCGGTGGGCGACGGAGGTCGGAAGAATTGTAGTAGGCGGGCGACGGAAGTCAGGGCGACGAAGATCGGAAGGATCATTGTCCGGTGACAGTGTTTGGACGGACCATAGCCTACCGTAGTTGGTGGGCGATGGAGGTCGGAAGGACCGTAGTCGGCAAGCAACGAAGGTCGAAAAGACCGTTGTCTGGTGACGAAGGCTGGCAGGACCATTGACAGGCGAAAGTCCAGTGTCGGGTAGAAATCCAGCGACGGGCGAAAGTCCGGCGTCGGGTAGAAGTCTGACGAAAATCCCGCGACGGGTGGAAGTCCAGCGTCAGGTAGAAATTCGGCGACAAGCCGAAGTCCAGCGTCAGGTAGAAATTCGGCGGCTGATCGAAGTCCGACATCAGTTGGTGGCCGGGCAGAAATCCGGTGTAAGTGGGAGGTCGGGTAGAACTCCGACGTTGGTCGGTTGCCAGGTGAAAGTCCGACGGTGGTCGAGGAGGAGTCTGGTAGCAAAAGAACTCTTCCTTCTATTCTTACTTTGGTCCCCTTTTTCCTCCCCTACTTTCTCGGGCCCCTTTCTATGTGAAATGAGGGGGTCTATTTATAGTTTTCTGAGAGTGGCATGACCAGTAAATAGGAGAAAGATCAAGGGTAAATTGGGAGTGATTTGAATGGATAGCATATGTTGATTCCTTTGATCGTGGACTGTTTATTAGACATTTGAATGCCTTAATGATATTAGAATTTGACGATCTTAGGCTCGTTGGATTCATCTCGTCGAGATGCTCAATATGATTATAAGCATGTCATGTTTGGAAATAGGGCTGCAAGCGAACCGAGCCGAGCCAAGTATGTGAGTGTTCATGTTTGAGTTCGTTTATCATTAGCCTGTTCAAGTTTGGTTCGTGTTTGATTCGAGCTTTGTTGTTTGTGTTCATGTTTTGTTCATTTAGTTTAAGGGTGTTCATGTTTGGTTCATGTTCGGTTCATATTTGGTTCATTTAGTGCTTATCAAGCTTTAAACAAACAAGCCTTAACGAGCTATATTCATGAACATATTTAGCAAACAATTTATTGAACAAACAATAATATGAAGTTAGCCTTCCACCATTCTAAACAATCAAAATGAACTACTGGATTTTCTTCCTTAATGAACTACTGAATGTTATAGTCAGTCTCACGAATCGAACTTTTTATCGAGCTTAATGTCGAGCTTGTTCACAAACTTCAAAGTCGTGAACATAAATGAATCGAACACATTAGTGTTCAAGCTTGTTTATTTAAGGATCGAGTATTTAAAATATTGTTCAAGTTTGTTTGTGTAGTTAGTTAAACAATCACAAATGAGTTTTAATCGAACCGAGCATCGTGTAGCACGTCGAACGTTTGGTTCACTTGCAGCCCTATTTGGAAACCATTTGGTAATCCAAATTATTGTTTGAACCTTCCAAATGCGCTTCGGGTATTTGATTTGGACCCATTTGAGCTCAGATTGGGTTGAATTTGGTGTTGTTGGGTTCGTCTTTTTGAGACGTTCAGTTTGACTATAAGTTTGCTGAAATCAGAGTTCAGATGGTCTCCGATTTAATTTTGGAAGTTTCTAACTTGATTTTGCCTCAAAATTCATGCCTGATTAAGATAATTTTTTGATGATATATCCATAATAATAATAATAATAACAACCATAATAATAATATTAAAATACTATTATTTTTTTGGCAGTCTATACTAACAAATTATTATTATTTCCCTCAAATTGATATCTTAACTAATTTTAATCTTTTTATTATTCGCTCTCATTCGAAAGAATGCAGATTAAAAATCATATGATTATAAAATTTTCACTCAACATTAAAACAAAAATTAAGTACATCAATTAGTATTATGCTTTATTATTATTATTATTATTATTATTATTATTATTATTATTTTGGGACCTATTATTATTATTATTATCTTAGGGTTCCTCAACCTTGCATGACTGTTCTTTTAATCAAACAAAAAAGATAAACTAAGCTGAGCTTTAAAATTCCACGACGATTGAACTTTTGAAGCCCACTACTAACATGTCTAATATATAAGAAATTATTCTGTGCAGATTCCGGACATGTGTGAACTCCGGACATAGCTCTATGTTCGGACTCAAATAAAATGTTGACATGTGTGGCCCGATGACCTGACTTGGTCTGCTAGTCCAGAGGTGAAAACCTAGTTCGTGAAAATTTTAAAATCCGTGCAAACCAAAAGTCGCGGCATTCTGACGTTTCACCTTCGGTTCCTGGGTCGAGTCTTCTAGCTCTCTACTCTCAGTTCTCAGCGTAACTCTCTACTCTCAGTTCAGGCAGCTCTTCATCTTCGCACAAGGCTTGAGTCTTCTAGCTGAGAAATTAGTACGCCTGTAAGCTGAGACTTTCACCGTTTTCCGGCAAAGTAAAAGTGTCGGCATTCGGAGTTTAAAATTTTTATCGTCTTCATTTTCACTCTCAGTTCAGTCGCTATTCTTCAAGGCAGGAGTGAATGTCAGATTTATCTCCATAGTAACTCTACATCACTGTATATATTGAAATGCCCATGTTATTTGCTCTGTAAATGGTTTATCTGAAAGAGTTGTAGGGTTTAGGGTATAGTATTTATGTAAAATTTATATCAAAACTATTATTGTTTGCTTAATAGAAATGTGTATTGCTGGGTATTACTTGATATTATTGTATATTACTATGTATTGCTGTATATTGCCATGATATATGACAACCAGACATTGTTGTAATTGTTTACTTGAAAACTTTTTAAGCATTTGTACAGCTGTGTGTATTTGAGGAATTTTGTGGGAAATGTTATATTTACTCTCTTAAGTCACTGTGTAATATTGTGTATTTCCATGATACAAGCTTATGGCAACCTAACATTGCTATATTTATTCATTTGAAAATCTTTTTAAGTTTTTTCAGAGCTGTGTATTTGAGAAATTTTGTGGGAAATGCTATTTTTCTCTCTTGAGTCACTGTGTATTGATGTGTACTACTGTGCATTGCTGTGTATTTAGCTATGTGTTACTATGTACTGATGTGTATTGTTATGTATTATTATATACTGTTGTGTATTATTGTGTATTGATTTGTATTGAGCTATGCATTATTATGTATTGATATGTATTGGTTTGTATTGAGCTGAGTATTGTTGTGTTTTGCTATATACTGCTGTGCATTTAGTCGTGTATTATTGTGTATTACTCTTGTTTTAGCTATGATCTTGATATTTTTGCAAGTCTGATAATATATTCAATGTTGGGAATGTAATGATTTCTCAAACTCAAATTGACGAATTAATAACGAACCAATACCTCGATGACAACCATATAAATGCCTTTGCCATACTGCTAGCTGAGAAAACAAGCTTCAGCCTGGCTTGCACCAATCATTCCTATATGTCTAGTGTTTGCATTGGGTATGCCTTCACTATTATACATTATGCATATTACTATATAAGTTATTTGGGTGAAGTAGTTAGACCTTTTTATTTGATATATGCCAAGTATACTCGCAATTTGAAATGAATACCAAAATGTATGTCAGTCACATCTAATCATAGCAAGATACCCCGTTTTGGTGTTTAATTTCCAATATTTTGATTGAGAATTTAAGTCAATACCCTTATTGAAACTAGCTTTTGAACATACAAAGTTCTTAGATCTTATTTTTTTGGAATTTAGCAAGTAAATGTGATATTCATTTTGAACACTAAAACAAATAGTATTAGCATAACTACAGTGCATATCATATGCTTCCTTCTTACAACTAAACACCCTGTGTAGAAGCAAAAACTATTCAAATCATTGAATCCAAGCTTGTACACAGCTCAATTAAACAACAATACAAGGCTCAATACACAGATCAGTATATAGCTAAATATATTGCAATACACAGTAATACATAGCAGTACATAATTAAATATACAACAATACATAGCTCTATACACAACAGTATACAATAATACAAAGTAGTACACAACAATACACATCTAAATACATAGTAATATATATCAATATATAGCAGTACACAGCTCAATACACATTAATACACAGCTAAATATACAACAATACACAATAATATATAGTTAAATATACAACAATACAAATCAATACACAATTAAAATAAGAGTAGTACACAGCAATATATAGCTCAATAAACAATAGTACATAACAATATAAAACTAGGGGTGTCAATTTTTGACACGACCCGACCCCTAACCCGAACCCGACTTGAAAAAATCCGGGTTCGGGTCGACCCTTTTGTGAAACAGGTCGGGTCCGGATTCGGATTTCTAACCAGTTTGAAAAACGGGTCGGATTCGGGTTGACCCGAAAACCCGTGGGCCGACCCGCCTACCCGGATCTCGTGCTACCTAACCTGGTTCTGCGGGCTTTCTGCGAGCTCTTGCCTAGTTGCCGCTGTCGCGTTCAGGTCGACCGCCCCCGCCAGGCACCGGTGGCCTGCCAGCCAGCTGGTCAAGCCCCGCCCTCGCCAGGCGCCAGGCTTCCTCAATTTGTGTCCTCCGTCGGTGTGAATCTGCCTCACTCCGAGGCCGACGGTCCGACCTCGCCTCACTCCGCCTCACTCCAAGTCTCCGACCTCTCCTCGCCCAAGCCCTAGCCCTATGCGGATTCACCTACGACGAGTTTTCGAACTCGCATCGCCTCACTCCGACCTCGCCATTCGCGGATTCACCCATGACGCGTCAACTCCTAGCTGCCCAAGCAACTATGCCCGCGGGTTTGCGGGTTGGGTCGGGTCAACCCGGCAACCCTTGCGGGTCGGGTCTGGGTTAGAAATCCTGACCCATTTAGATAAACGGGTCGGGTTCGTGTCAACCCATTTATGCCCGGATTAAGTCGAGTTCGACCCGAACCCGACTCGTTGACCATAAAACTAAATACAGAACAATACACAGTTAAATACATAATAGTATACAGCAAAACATATCTAAATACACAGCAATAAACAACAATACACAGCTCAGTATAAAATAATACACAATAGTACACAGCTCAGTACACAGTAATACACAGCTAAAATAAGAGTAGTCCACAACAATACACAGCTAAATATACAGCAGTACACAACTAAACTCTAAAAAACTATATATTTACACTAAAATCATCCTTACATAACAAAATCATGCTTCTTCGAGGCGCTCGACACAAATAATATATATTTACATTAAAATCATCATTATATAACAAAATCATGCTTCTTCACGGCATTCGACACATAAATAATCGTAGAATACACCATTAAACCCTTAAAAACTATATTTTCATAGAAAAAATAGTAAATTTTGGGAGGAGTTTAAAACTTACCGATAGTAAACCTATTTTTTCTTCCATGGTTGGGTGCAATAACTCTTCCTGAACGTTTTGTATACCACATTTCGTCTCCTCGGATAATGCAATATCCTCCAAGCCAGTTTCCATCTTCTTCGCCTTTTTCTCGTATTTCTTTCTTAGCAAGTAAAAGGTGATATTCCACCGCCCGCCAAAATCCTAAATACTTGGGCGCTTTTGCGGGGTTTTTTTTTGAAATAAGGTTAAAAAGAGTGTCTAAGCCAGGTCGACAGCCGGGTCGTAAGAAAAATAATATAAATATTAAATATCAATGTACTAGCATTTTATTGAACCCGGGACGTAGAGCTACATCCGGAGTCCGCACAGAATAATTTCTCCAGTATGCAGCTCTCTTTGATTTGTTTGTTGAGAGTTTGGCACCCGATTAAAAGATCCTGAGTTTGAATCTCGTGTATGTATTGTATATGTATTTGAGCACTGCCCCTAATTTCACCAAAAAAAAAAAACGTCTAATATATGGTTTGGTTTCTGCTGCACTGGAATTATGTGAGCATGTTACTTTGACAAAGAACCCGGCAAGTGGGTCGGAAAAACTGAACCGGTCCCCGGTTTGATGGTGTGGCCCCTATGGTCCATCTGGCCCACGTACCCGACGAGTTAGCCCACCCACCATCAAGCAAAAACATCATATTCTCATCAATGACTATTCAATATTCGTTTGAAAACGTTCCGTAGGTGCAGTCTCATGTCATAAGATGAAGAAAATCATTCCGCTCTTTTTATAATTTTTTATGCCATTATTTTTTAACATAAGATAAATATTATTCATCTTCTTTAACCTAAATAAAATTAGAGACAAACAAATTTGGTTTTTCTTAAAATTATGTTAAGAAGATAATTATAACTTTTTTTTATGAATTGTAGTGTGCAGCTCGAATCAGTCATTTTCTCTAATAGTTAAGGCTTTGTTTGGAATAGTTTTAGATCGTTATTTTTTTTCAGTTACCAAAAAACTTTTATACTAAAAAATATTTTTACAAAGAATAAGAAAGCTGTCCCAAATAAAGTCTAAGACTTCGTTTGGGACGGCTTTTTTATTGCTTCTTAAAATGAAATTTTAGTACAAAATTTTAAATTTTGTACTAAAATTCCGTTTTAAGAAGCAATAAAAAAGCCATCCCAAACGAAGCCTGACTTTATTTGGGATAATTTTCTTTCTACTTAGTAATTTTTTAGTACAATTTTTTTTTAACTATAAATTTTGTACTACAAAGTTGTTCGTAAGGTTTCGTATGAGATAGCTTTCTTATTGTTTCTTGAAATAATTTTTTAGTACAAAAATTTTAAATTTTGAACTAAAAGCTGTTATAAGAAGCAGTAAAAAAGTCATTCCAAAAAAAGCCTAAATCACTAATTCTGTCACTAAAATTATGATTTTGTAGAATGAAGATTTTTAAATGACTATAATTAAATACATAGAATGTTGTCAAGATAAAATTCAATTTTTAATATAAAGTATAATTCTATATATTCATTATTGTAATTTTATATTTGATAAATAATTAAATTATCATATGAATTGATAAAACTAATATCATAAATAATTATCATATTGCGTATCATAATCAACAAATATGTCCTTCAATTTAAAAATTATATTAAAAATTAGATGAAAAATATATAAAATTATATAAATATGGTAAAGTAAACTCCGGCTACTGGCTCGGAAGTGAATTCCTGAAACTAACCCATATTTATGGGTATGTTTAGGATAATTTTCTCACTATTTTAATTTTTTAATTTTAATTATAATTTCTTTTGATTATTATTTTCTCACTATTTTCTAAAAAAATTTATGATGGGAAATTACTTAGCGCGTAGCACTGTAAGAAAATAATTATTTGATTTTTTTT